>JARWKJ010000021.1:34143985-34456485 GCA_029959095.1 Rhinichthys osculus
TCCATATTTGACCTACTTAAAATATTTCTGTCCAAAGAGTCTTTGAACTTGAACTTTCCATGAATATTCATTGACTCTTTCTAATGTTTCATCTGCAAGACAGTAGTCCATATTTGACCTACTTAACATATTTCTGTCCAAAGAGTCTAGAACTTGAACATTCCATAAATACTCATTGACTCCTTCTGATGTTTCTTCAGCCAGACAGTAGTCCATGTTTGACCTACTTAACATATTTCTGGCCAAAGTCTTTTAAAAGGCTAACTTACTATGCAAACTCATAGACTTCTTTCGATGTTACTTCAACCATAGATTAGACCATATTTGACATTATGAACACTTTTCTGGACTAAGAGTCCTTAATCTTGAACTTTCTATACATACTCATAAACTCTTGATGTTTCATCAGTAGTTCAAATGTGGCTTTTTGTACATATTGCCAGAGAATCCTTGAACTTGAGATCATTCTATACATACTCATTGACTCCTTCTGATGTTTCTTCAGCCAGACAGTAGTCCATGTTTGACCTGAACATATTTCTGTCCAAAGTCTTTTAAAAGGCTAACTTACTATGCAAACTCATAGACTTCTTTCGATGTTACTTCAACCATAGATTAGACCATATTTGACCTTATGAACACTTTTCTGGACTAAGAGTCCTTAATCTTGAACTTTCTATACATACTCATAAACTCTTGATGTTTCATCAGTAGTTCAAATGTGGCTTTTTGTACATATTGCCAGAGAATCCTTGAACTTGAGATCATTCTATACATACTCATTGACTCCTTCTGATGTTTCTTCAGCCAGACAGTAGTCCATGTTTGACCTACTTAACATATTTCTGGCCAAAGTCTTTTAAAAGGCTAACTTACTTTGCAAACTCATAGACTTCTTTCGATGTTACTTCAATCATAGATTAGACCATATTTGACCTTATGAACACTTTTCTGGACTAAGTGTCCTTAATCTTGAACTTTCTATACATACTCATAGACTCGTTCTGATGTTTCATCAGTAGTTCAAATGTGGCTTTTTGTACATATTGCCAGAGAATCCTTGAACTTGATCTTTCTATTCATACTCATTGAGTCCTTCTGATGTTTCATCAGCCTGACGGTGGTCCATATTTGACCTACTTAACATATTTCTGGCCAAAGAGTCTTTGAACTTAAACTTTCTATACATACTCATTGACTTCTTTTGATGTTTCATCAGCCAGACAGTGGTCCATATTTGACATACTTAAAATATTTCTGTACAAAGAGTCTTTGAACTTGAACTTTCCATAAATACTCATTGACTCCTTCTGATGTTTCTTCAGCCAGACAGTGGTCCATATTTGACCCACTTAACATACAGTATTTCTGTCCAAAGAGTCATTGAACTTGAACTTTCCATAAATATTCATTGACTCCTTCTGATGTTTCTTCAGCCAGACAGTAGTCCATGTTTGACCTACTTAACATATTTCTGGCCAAAGTCTTTTAAAAGGCTAACTTACTATGCAAACTCATAGACTTCTTTCGATGTTACTTCAACCATAGATTAGACCATATTTGACCTTATGAACACTTTTCTGGACTAAGAGTCCTTAATCTTGAACTTTCTGTACATACTCATAGACTCGTTCTGATGTTTCATCAGTAGTTCAAATGTGGCTTTTTGTACATATTGCCAGAGAATCCTTGAACTTGATCTTTCTATACATACTCATAGACTCCTGATGTTTCATCAGCCAGACAGTGATCCATATTACCTACTTAACATATTTCTGGCCAAAGTCTTTTCAAAGGCTAACTTACTATGCATACTCATAGACTTCTTTTGATGTTTCTTCAACCATAGATTAGACCATATTTGACCTTATGAAAACTTTTCTGGACTAAGAGTCCTTAATCTTGAACTTTCTATACATACTCATAGACTCCTTCTGATGTTTCATCAGCAAGACAGTGGTCCATATTTGACCTACTTAACATATTTCTGGCCAAAGAGTCTTTGATCTTGAACTTTCTATACATACCCATTGACTCCTTCTGATGTTTCATCAGCCAGACAGTGGTCCATATTTGACCTACTTAAAATATTTCTGTCCAAAGAGTCTTTGAACTTGAACTTTCCATGAATATTCATTGACTCTTTCTAATGTTTCATCAGCAAGACAGTAGTCCATATTTGACCTACTTAACATATTTCTGTCCAAAGAGTCTAGAAATTGAACAATCCATAAATACTCATTGATCTTTCTGATGTTTCTTCAGCCAGACAGTAGTCCATGTTTGACCTACTTAACATATTTCTGGCCAAAGTCTTTTAAAAGGCTAACTTACTATGCAAACTCATAGACTTCTTTCGATGTTACTTCAACCATAGATTAGACCATATTTGACCTTATGAACACTTTTCTGGACTAAGAGTCCTTAATCTTGAACTTTCTATACAGACTCATAAACTCTTGATGTTTCATCAGTAGTTCAAATGTGGTTTTTGTACATATTGCCAGAGAATCCTTGAACTTGAGATCATTCTATACATACTCATTGACTCCTTCTGATGTTTCTTCAGCCAGACAGTAGTCCATGTTTGACCTACTTAACATATTTCTGGCCAAAGTCTTTTAAAAGGCTAACTTACTATGCAAACTCATAGACTTCTTTCGATGTTACTTCAACCATAGATTAGACCATATTTGACCTTATGAACACTTTTCTGGACTAAGAGTACTTAATCTTGAACTTTCTGTACATACTCATAGACTCGTTCTGATGTTTCATCAGTAGTTCAAATGTGGCTTTTTGTACATATTGCCAGAGAATCCTTGAACTTGATCTTTCTATACATACTCATAGACTCCTGATGTTTCATCAGCCAGACAGTGATCCAAATTACCTACTTAACATATTTCTGGCCAAAGTCTTTTCAAAGGCTAAATTACCTACTTGCATACTCATAGACTTCTATACAGAAGTTCAAGATTAAGCACTCTTTGTCCAGAAATGTGGTCATAAGGTCAAAAATGGTCTAATCTATGGTTGAAGTAACATCAAAAGAAGTCTATGAGTATGCATGGTAAGTTAGCCTTTGAAAAGACTTTGGCCAGAAATATGTTAAGTAGGTCAAATATGGACCACTGTCTGGCTGAAGAAACATCAGAAAGAGTCTATGAGTATTTATAGAAAGTTCAAGTTCAAGTTCAAAGACTCTTTGCCTGAAATATGTTAAGTAGGTCAAATATTGACCACTGTCTGGCTGATGAAACATCAGAAGGATTCAATGAGTATCTATAGAAAGATCAAGTTGAATGATTTTCTGGATAGAAATGTGTTCATAGTGTCACATATGGTCTAATTTTTGGTTGAAGTAACATCAAAAGAAGTCTATGAGTATGCAAAGTAAGTTAGCCTTTGAAAAGACTTTGGCCAGAAATATGTTAAGTAGGTCAAATAAGGACCACTGTCTGGCTGATGAAACATCAGAAGGAGTCAATGAGTATGAATAGAAAGATCAAGTTCAAGGATTGTCTGGCAAGCCTTGGATAATACTTTAGTAAGAAATTTCTTACTGCAAGAAATATGTTAAGTAGGGTCAAATATGGACCATTGTCTGGTTGATGAAACATCAGAAGGAGTCTATGAGTATTTATAGAAAGTTCAAGTTCTAAGACTCTTTGGCCATAAATATGTTAAGTAGGTCAAATATGGACCACTCTCTGGCTGATGAAACATCAGAAGGAGTCTATAAGTATTTATAAAATGTTCAAGTTCAAGTTCAAACACACTTTGGCCTGAAATATGTTAAGTAGGTCAAATATGGACCACTCTCTAGCTGTTGAAACATCAGAAGGAGTCTATGAGTATTTATAGAAAGTTCAAGATTAAGGACTCTTTGTCCAGAAATGTGGTCATAAGGTCAACTATGGTCTAATCTATGGTTGAAGTAACATCAAAAGAAGTCTATGAGTATGCATGGTAAGTTAGCCTTTGAAAAGACTTTGGCCAGACATATGTTAAGTAGGTCAAATATGGACCCACTGTCTGGCTGATGAAACATCAGAAGGAGTCTAAGAGTACTTATAGAAAGTTCAAGTTCAAGTTCAAAGACTCTTTGGCCTGAAATATGATAAGTAGGTTAAATATGGACCACTGTCTGGCTGATGAAACATCAGAAGGAGTCAATAAGTATGAATCGAAAGTTCAAGATTAAGCACTCTTTGTCCAGAAATGTGGTCATAAGGTCAAAAATGGTCTAATCTATGGTTGAAGTAACATCAAAAGAAGTCTATGAGTATGCATGGTAAGTTAGCCTTTGAAAAGACTTTGGCCAGAAATATGTTAAGTAGGTCAAATATGGACCACTGTCTGTCTGACTGAAGAAACATCAGAAAGAGTCTATGAGTATTTATAGAAAGTTCAAGTTCAAAGACTCTTTGCCTGAAATATGTTAAGTAGGTCAAATATTGACCACTGTCTGGCTGATGAAACATCAGAAGGATTCAATGAGTATCTATAGAAAGATCAAGTTGAATGATTTTCTGGACAGAAATGTGTTCATAGTGTCACATATGGTCTAATTTATGGTTGAAGTAACATCAAAAGAAGTCTATGAGTATGCAAAGTAAGTTAGCCTTTGAAAAGACTTTGGCCAGAAATATGTTAAGTAGGTCAAATAAGGACCACTGTCTGGCTGATGAAACATCAGAAGGAGTCAATAAGTATGAATCGAAAGTTCAAGATTAAGCACTCTTTGTCCAGAAATGTGGTCATAAGGTCAAAAATGGTCTAATCTATGGTTGAAGTAACATCAAAAGAAGTCTATGAGTATGCATGGTAAGTTAGCCTTTGAAAAGACTTTGGCCAGAAATATGTTAAGTAGGTCAAATATGGACCACTGTCTGGCTGAAGAAACATCAGAAAGAGTCTATGAGTATTTATAGAAAGTTCAAGTTCAAGTTCAAAGACTCTTTGCCTGAAATATGTTAAGTAGGTCAAATATTGACCACTGTCTGGCTGATGAAACATCAGAAGGATTCAATGAGTATCTATAGAAAGATCAAGTTGAATGATTTTCTGGACAGAAATGTGTTCATAGTGTCACATATGGTCTAATTTATGGTTGAAGTAACATCAAAAGAAGTCTATGAGTATGCAAAGTAAGTTAGCCTTTGAAAAGACTTTGGCCAGAAATATGTTAAGTAGGTCAAATAAGGACCACTGTCTGGCTGATGAAACATCAGAAGGAGTCAATGAGTATTAATCAAAAGTTCAAGATTGAGCACTCTTTGTCCAGAAATGTGGTCATAAGGTCAAAAATGGTCTAATCTATGGTTGAAGTAACATCAAAAGAAGTCTATGAGTATGCATGGTAAGTTAGCCTTTGAAAAGACTTTGGCCAGAAATATGTTAAGTAGGTCAAATATGGACCACTGTCTGGCTGAAGAAACATCAGAAAGAGTCTATGAGTATTTATAGAAAGTTCAAGTTCAAGTTCAAAGACTCTTTGCCTGAAATATGTTAAGTAGGTCAAATATGGACCACTGTCTGTCTGACTGAAGAAACATCAGAAAGAGTCTATGAGTATTTATAGAAAGTTCAAGTTCAAAGACTCTTTGCCTGAAATATGTTAAGTAGGTCAAATATTGACCACTGTCTGGCTGATGAAACATCAGAAGGATTCAATGAGTATCTATAGAAAGATCAAGTTGAATGATTTTCTGGACAGAAATGTGTTCATAGTGTCACATATGGTCTAATTTATGGTTGAAGTAACATCAAAAGAAGTCTATGAGTATGCAAAGTAAGTTAGCCTTTGAAAAGACTTTGGCCAGAAATATGTTAAGTAGGTCAAATAAGGACCACTGTCTGGCTGATGAAACATCAGAAGGAGTCAATAAGTATGAATCGAAAGTTCAAGATTAAGCACTCTTTGTCCAGAAATGTGGTCATAAGGTCAAAAATGGTCTAATCTATGGTTGAAGTAACATCAAAAGAAGTCTATGAGTATGCATGGTAAGTTAGCCTTTGAAAAGACTTTGGCCAGAAATATGTTAAGTAGGTCAAATATGGACCACTGTCTGGCTGAAGAAACATCAGAAAGAGTCTATGAGTATTTATAGAAAGTTCAAGTTCAAGTTCAAAGACTCTTTGCCTGAAATATGTTAAGTAGGTCAAATATTGACCACTGTCTGGCTGATGAAACATCAGAAGGATTCAATGAGTATCTATAGAAAGATCAAGTTGAATGATTTTCTGGACAGAAATGTGTTCATAGTGTCACATATGGTCTAATTTATGGTTGAAGAAACATCAAAAGGAGTCTATGAGTATGCAAAGCAAGTTAGCCTTTGAAAAGACTTTGGCCAGAAATATGTTAAGTAGGTCAAATAAGGACCACTGTCTGGCTGATGAAACATCAGAAGGAGTCAATGAGTATGAATAGAAAGATCAAGTTCAAGGATTGTCTGGCAAGCCTTGGATAATACTTTGGTAAGAAATTTCTTACTGCAAGAAATATGTTAAGTAGGGTCAAATATGAACCACTGTCTGGTTGATGAAACATCAGAAGGAGTCTATGAGTATTTATAGAAAGTTCAAGTTCTAAGACTCTTTGGCCAGAAATATGTTAAGTAGGTCAAATATGGACCATTCTCTGGCTGATGAAACATAAGAAGGAGTCTATAAGTATTTATAAAATGTTCAAGTTCAAGTTCAAACACACTTTGGCCTGAAATATGTTAAGTAGGTCAAATATGGACCACTGTCTGGCTGATGAAACATCAGAAGGAGTCTATGAGTATTTATAGAAAGTTCAAGATTAAGGACTCTTTGTCCAGAAATGTGGTCATAAGGTCAACTATGGTCTAATCTATGGTTGAAGTAACATCAAAAGAAATCTATGAGTATGCATGGTAAGTTAACCTTTGAAAAGACTTTGGCCAGACATATGTTAAGTAGGTCAAATATGGACCCACTGTCTGGCTGATGAAACATCAGAAGGAGTCTAAGAGTACTTATAGAAAGTTCAAGTTCAAGTTCAAAGACTCTTTGGCCTGAAATATGATAAGTAGGTTAAATATGGACCACTGTCTGGCTGATGAAACATCAGAAGGAGTCAATAAGTATGAATCGAAAGTTCAAGATTAAGCACTCTTTGTCCAGAAATGTGGCCATAAGGTCAAAAATGGTCTAATCTATGGTTGAAGTAACATCAAAAGAAGTCTATGAGTATGCATGGTAAGTTAGCCTTTGAAAAGACTTTGGCCAGAAATATGTTAAGTAGGTCATATATTGACCACTGTCTGGCTGAAGAAACATCAGAAAGAGTCTATGAGTATTTATAGAAAGTTCAAGTTCAAGTTCAAAGACTCTTTGCCTGAAATATGTTAAGTAGGTCAAATATTGACCACTGTCTGGCTGATGAAACATCAGAAGGATTCAATGAGTATCTATAGAAAGATCAAGTTGAATGATTTTCTGGACAGAAATGTGTTCATAGTGTCACATATGGTCTAATTTATGGTTGAAGAAACATCAAAAGAAGTCTATGAGTATGCAAAGCAAGTTAGCCTTTGAAAAGACTTTGGCCTGAAATATGTTAAGTAGGTCAAATAAGGACCACTGTCTGGCTGATGAAACATCAGAAGGAGTCAATGAGTATGAATAGAAAGATCAAGTTCAAGGATTGTCTGGCAAGCCTTGGATAATACTTTGGTAAGAAATTTCTTACTGCAAGAAATATGTTAAGTAGGGTCAAATATGGACCACTGTCTGGCTGATGAAACATCGGAAGGAGTCTAAGAGTACTTATAGACAGTTCAAGTTCAAGTTCAAAGACTCTTTGGCCTGAAATATGATAAGTAGGTTAAATATGGACCACTGTCTGGCTGATGAAACATCAGAAGGAGTCAATAAGTATGAATCGAAAGTTCAAGATTAAGGACTCTTTGTCCAGAAATGTGGTCATAAGGTCAAAAATGGTCTAATCTATGGTTGAAGTAACATCAAAAGAAGTCTATGAGTATGCATGGTAAGTTAGCCTTTGAAAAGACTTTGGCCAGAAATATGTTAAGTAGGTTAAATATGGACCACTGTCTGGCTGAAGAAACATCAGAAAGAGTCTATGAGTATTTATAGAACGTTCTAGTTCAAGTTCAAAGACTCTTTGCCTGAAATATGTTAAGTAGGTCAAATATTGACCACTGTCTGGCTGATGAAACATCAGAAGGATTCAATGAGTATCTATAGAAAGATCAAGTTGAATGATTTTCTGGACAGAAATGTGTTCATAGTGTCACATATGGTCTAATTTATAGTTGAATAAAAATCAAAAGAAGTCTATGAGTATGCAAAGCAAGTTAGCCTTTGAAAAGACTTTGGCCAGAAATATGTTAAGTAGGTCAAATAAGGACCACTGTCTGTCTGGCTGATGAAACATCAGAAGGACTCCATGAGTATTTATAGAAAGTTCAAGATTAAGGACTCTTTGTCCAGAAAATGTGGTCATAAGGTCAAAAATGGTCTAATCTATGGTTGAAGTAACATCAAAAGAAATCTATGAGTATGCATGGTAAGTTAACCTTTGAAAAGACTTTGGCCAGACATATGTTAAGTAGGTCAAATATGGACCCACTGTCTGGCTGATGAAACATCAGAAGGAGTCTAAGAGTACTTATAGAAAGTTCAAGTTCAAGTTCAAAGACTCTTTGGCCTGAAATATGATAAGTAGGTTAAATATGGACCACTGTCTGGCTGATGAAACATCAGAAGGAGTCAATAAGTATGAATCGAAAGTTCAAGATTAAGCACTCTTTGTCCAGAAATGTGGCCATAAGGTCAAAAATGGTCTAATCTATGGTTGAAGTAACATCAAAAGAAGTCTATGAGTATGCATGGTAAGTTAGCCTTTGAAAAGACTTTGGCCAGAAATATGTTAAGTAGGTCATATATTGACCACTGTCTGGCTGAAGAAACATCAGAAAGAGTCTATGAGTATTTATAGAAAGTTCAAGTTCAAGTTCAAAGACTCTTTGCCTGAAATATGTTAAGTAGGTCAAATATTGACCACTGTCTGGCTGATGAAACATCAGAAGGATTCAATGAGTATCTATAGAAAGATCAAGTTGAATGATTTTCTGGACAGAAATGTGTTCATAGTGTCACATATGGTCTAATTTATGGTTGAAGAAACATCAAAAGAAGTCTATGAGTATGCAAAGCAAGTTAGCCTTTGAAAAGACTTTGGCCTGAAATATGTTAAGTAGGTCAAATAAGGACCACTGTCTGGCTGATGAAACATCAGAAGGAGTCAATGAGTATGAATAGAAAGATCAAGTTCAAGGATTGTCTGGCAAGCCTTGGATAATACTTTGGTAAGAAATTTCTTACTGCAAGAAATATGTTAAGTAGGGTCAAATATGGACCACTGTCTGGCTGATGAAACATCGGAAGGAGTCTAAGAGTACTTATAGACAGTTCAAGTTCAAGTTCAAAGACTCTTTGGCCTGAAATATGATAAGTAGGTTAAATATGGACCACTGTCTGGCTGATGAAACATCAGAAGGAGTCAATAAGTATGAATCGAAAGTTCAAGATTAAGGACTCTTTGTCCAGAAATGTGGTCATAAGGTCAAAAATGGTCTAATCTATGGTTGAAGTAACATCAAAAGAAGTCTATGAGTATGCATGGTAAGTTAGCCTTTGAAAAGACTTTGGCCAGAAATATGTTAAGTAGGTTAAATATGGACCACTGTCTGGCTGAAGAAACATCAGAAAGAGTCTATGAGTATTTATAGAACGTTCTAGTTCAAGTTCAAAGACTCTTTGCCTGAAATATGTTAAGTAGGTCAAATATTGACCACTGTCTGGCTGATGAAACATCAGAAGGATTCAATGAGTATCTATAGAAAGATCAAGTTGAATGATTTTCTGGACAGAAATGTGTTCATAGTGTCACATATGGTCTAATTTATAGTTGAATAAAAATCAAAAGAAGTCTATGAGTATGCAAAGCAAGTTAGCCTTTGAAAAGACTTTGGCCAGAAATATGTTAAGTAGGTCAAATAAGGACCACTGTCTGTCTGGCTGATGAAACATCAGAAGGACTCCATGAGTATTTATAGAAAGTTCAAGATTAAGGACTCTTTGTCCAGAAAATGTGGTCATAAGGTCAAAAATGGTCTAATCTATGTTTGAAGTAACATCAAAAGAAGTCTATGAGTATGCATGGTAAGTTAGCCTTTGAAAAGACTTTGGCCAGACATATGTTAAGTAGGTCAAATATGGACCCACTGTCTGGCTGATGAAACATCAGAAGGAGTCTAAGAGTACTTATAGAAAGTTCAAGTTCAAGTTCAAAGACTCTTTGGCCTGAAATATGATAAGTAGGTTAAATATGGACCACTGTCTTGCTGATGAAACATCAGAAGGAGTCAATAAGTATTAATCGAAAGTTCAAGATTGAGCAGTCTTTGTCCAGAAATGTGGTCATAAGGTCAAAAATGGTCTAATCTATGGTTGAAGTAACATCAAAAGAAGTCTATGAGTATGCATGGTAAGTTAGCCTTTGAAAAGACTTTGGCCAGAAATATGTTAAGAAGGTCAAATATGGACCACTGTATGGCTGAAGAAACATCAGAAAGAGTCTATGATTATTTATAGAAAGTTCAAGTTCAAAGACACTTTGCCTGAAATATGTTAAGTAGGTCAAATATTGACCACTGTCTGGCTGATGAAACATCAGAAGGATTCAATGAGTATCTATAGAAAGATCAAGTTGAATGATTTTCTGGACAGAAATGTGTTCATAGTGTCACATATGGTCTAATTTATGGTTGAAGTAACATCAAAAGAAGTCTATGAGTATGCAAAGTAAGTTAGCCTTTGAAAAGACTTTGGCCAGAAATATGTTAAGTAGGTCAAATAAGGACCACTGTCTGGCTGATGAAACATCAGAAGGAGTCAATGAGTATGAATAGAAAGATCAAGTTCAAGGATTGTCTGGCAAGCCTTGGATAATACTTTAGTAAGAAATTTCTTACTGCAAGAAATATGTTAAGTAGGGTCAAATATGGACCATTGTCTGGTTGATGAAACATCAGAAGGAGTCTATGAGTATTTATAGAAAGTTCAAGTTCTAAGACTCTTTGGCCAGAAATATGTTAAGTAGGTCAAATATGGACCACTCTCTGGCTGATGAAACATCAGAAGGAGTCTATAAGTATTTGTAAAATGTTCAAGTTCAAGTTCAAACACACTTTGGCCTGAAATATGTTAAGTAGGTCAAATATGGACCACTGTCTGGCTGATGAAACATCAGAAGGAGTCTATGAGTATTTATAGAAAGTTCAAGATTAAGGACTCTTTGTCCAGAAATGTGGTCATAAGGTCAAAAATGGTCTAATCTATGGTTGAAGTAACATCAAAAGAAGTCTATGAGTATGCATGGTAAGTTAGCCTTTGAAAAGACTTTGGCCAGACATATGTTAAGTAGGTCAAATATGGACCCACTGTCTGGCTGATGAAACATCAGAAGGAGTCTAAGAGTACTTATTGAAAGTTCAAGTTCAAGTTAAAAGACTCTTTGGCCTGAAATATGATAAGTAGGTTAAATATGGACCACTGTCTGGCTGATGAAACATCAGAAGGAGTCAATAAGTATGAATCGAAAGTTCAAGATTAAGCACTCTTTGTCCAGAAATGTGGTCATAAGGTCAAAAATGGTCTAATCTATGGTTGAAGTAACATCAAAAGAAGTCTATGAGTATGCATGGTAAGTTAGCCTTTGAAAAGACTTTGGCCAGAAATATGTTAAGTAGGTCAAATATGGACCACTGTCTGGCTGAAGAAACATCAGAAAGAGTCTATGAGTATTTATAGAAAGTTCAAGTTCAAAAACTCTTTGCCTGAAATATGTTAAGTAGGTCAAATATTGACCACTGTCTGGCTGATGAAACATCAGAAGGACACTTTGCCTGAAATATGTTAAGTAGGTCAAATATTGACCACTGTCTGGCTGATATGTTCAATTCAAAGTTATAGAAAGATCAAGTTGAATGATTTTCTGGACAGAAATGTGTTCATAGTGTCACATATGGTCTAATTTATGGTTGAAGTAACATCAAAAGAAGTCTATGAGTATGCAATGTAAGTTAGCCTTTGAAAAGACTTTGGCCAGAAATATGTTAAGTAGGTCAAATATGGACCACTCTCTGGCTGATGAAACATCAGAAGGAGTCTATAAGTATTTATAAAATGTTCAAGTTCAAGTTCAAACACACTTTGGCCTGAAATATGTTAAGTAGGTCAAATATGGACCATTCTCTAGCTGTTGAAACATCAGAAGGAGTCTATGAGTATTTATAGAAAGTTCAAGATTAAGGACTCTTTGTCCAGAAATGTGGTCATAAGGTCAACTATGGTCTAATCTATGGTTGAAGTAACATCAAAAGAAGTCTATGAGTATGCATGGTAAGTTAGCCTTTGAAAAGACTTTGGCCAGACATATGTTAAGTAGGTCAAATATGGACCCACTGTCTGGCTGATGAAACATCAGAAGGAGTCTAAGAGTACTTATAGAAAGTTCAAGTTCAAGTTCAAAGACTCTTTGGCCTGAAATATGATAAGTAGGTTAAATATGGACCACTGTCTGGCTGATGAAACATCAGAAGGAGTCAATAAGTATGAATCGAAAGTTCAAGATTAAGCACTCTTTGTCCAGAAATGTGGTCATAAGGTCAAAAATGGTCTAATCTATGGTTGAAGTAACATCAAAAGAAGTCTATGAGTATGCATGGTAAGTTAGCCTTTGAAAAGACTTTGGCCAGAAATATGTTAAGTAGGTCAAATATGGACCACTGTCTGTCTGGCTGAAGAAACATCAGAAAGAGTCTATGAGTATTTATAGAAAGTTCAAGTTCAAAGACTCTTTGCCTGAAATATGTTAAGTAGGTCAAATATTGACCACTGTCTGGCTGATGAAACATCAGAAGGATTCAATGAGTATCTATAGAAAGATCAAGTTGAATGATTTTCTGGACAGAAATGTGTTCATAGTGTCACATATGGTCTAATTTATGGTTGAAGTAACATCAAAAGAAGTCTATGAGTATGCAAAGTAAGTTAGCCTTTGAAAAGACTTTGGCCAGAAATATGTTAAGTAGGTCAAATAAGGACCACTGTCTGGCTGATGAAACATCAGAAGGAGTCAATAAGTATGAATCGAAAGTTCAAGATTAAGCACTCTTTGTCCAGAAATGTGGTCATAAGGTCAAAAATGGTCTAATCTATGGTTGAAGTAACATCAAAAGAAGTCTATGAGTATGCATGGTAAGTTAGCCTTTGAAAAGACTTTGGCCAGAAATATGTTAAGTAGGTCAAATATGGACCACTGTCTGGCTGAAGAAACATCAGAAAGAGTCTATGAGTATTTATAGAAAGTTCAAGTTCAAGTACAAAGACTCTTTGCCTGAAATATGTTAAGTAGGTCAAATATTGACCACTGTCTGGCTGATGAAACATCAGAAGGATTCAATGAGTATCTATAGAAAGATCAAGTTGAATGATTTTCTGGACAGAAATGTGTTCATAGTGTCACATATGGTCTAATTTATGGTTGAAGAAACATCAAAAGGAGTCTATGAGTATGCAAAGCAAGTTAGCCTTTGAAAAGACTTTGGCCAGAAATATGTTAAGTAGGTCAAATAAGGACCACTGTCTGGCTGATGAAACATCAGAAGGAGTCAATAAGTATGAATCGAAAGATCAAGTTCAAGGATTGTCTGGCAAGCCTTGGATAATACTTTGGTAAGAAATTTCTTACTGCAAGAAATATGTTCAGTAGGGTCAAATATGAACCACTGTCTGGTTGATGAAACATCAGAAGGAGTCTATGAGTATTTATAGAAAGTTCAAGTTCTAAGACTCTTTGGCCAGAAATATGTTAAGTAGGTCAAATATGGACCATTCTCTGGCTGATGAAACATAAGAAGGAGTCTATAAGTATTTATAAAATGTTCAAGTTCAAGTTCAAACACACTTTGGCCTGAAATATGTTAAGTAGGTCAAATATGGACCACTGTCTGGCTGATGAAACATCAGAAGGAGTCTATGAGTATTTATAGAAAGTTCAAGATTAAGGACTCTTTGTCCAGAAATGTGGTCATAAGGTCAACTATGGTCTAATCTATGGTTGAAGTAACATCAAAAGAAATCTATGAGTATGCATGGTAAGTTAACCTTTGAAAAGACTTTGGCCAGACATATGTTAAGTAGGTCAAATATGGACCCACTGTCTGGCTGATGAAACATCAGAAGGAGTCTAAGAGTACTTATAGAAAGTTCAAGTTCAAGTTCAAAGACTCTTTGGCCTGAAATATGATAAGTAGGTTAAATATGGACCACTGTCTGGCTGATGAAACATCAGAAGGAGTCAATAAGTATGAATCGAAAGTTCAAGATTAAGCACTCTTTGTCCAGAAATGTGGCCATAAGGTCAAAAATGGTCTAATCTATGGTTGAAGTAACATCAAAAGAAGTCTATGAGTATGCATGGTAAGTTAGCCTTTGAAAAGACTTTGGCCAGAAATATGTTAAGTAGGTCATATATTGACCACTGTCTGGCTGAAGAAACATCAGAAAGAGTCTATGAGTATTTATAGAAAGTTCAAGTTCAAGTTCAAAGACTCTTTGCCTGAAATATGTTAAGTAGGTCAAATATTGACCACTGTCTGGCTGATGAAACATCAGAAGGATTCAATGAGTATCTATAGAAAGATCAAGTTGAATGATTTTCTGGACAGAAATGTGTTCATAGTGTCACATATGGTCTAATTTATGGTTGAAGAAACATCAAAAGAAGTCTATGAGTATGCAAAGCAAGTTAGCCTTTGAAAAGACTTTGGCCTGAAATATGTTAAGTAGGTCAAATAAGGACCACTGTCTGGCTGATGAAACATCAGAAGGAGTCAATGAGTATGAATAGAAAGATCAAGTTCAAGGATTGTCTGGCAAGCCTTGGATAATACTTTGGTAAGAAATTTCTTACTGCAAGAAATATGTTAAGTAGGGTCAAATATGGACCACTGTCTGGCTGATGAAACATCGGAAGGAGTCTAAGAGTACTTATAGACAGTTCAAGTTCAAGTTCAAAGACTCTTTGGCCTGAAATATGATAAGTAGGTTAAATATGGACCACTGTCTGGCTGATGAAACATCAGAAGGAGTCAATAAGTATGAATCGAAAGTTCAAGATTAAGCACTCTTTGTCCAGAAATGTGGTCATAAGGTCAAAAATGGTCTAATCTATGGTTGAAGTAACATCAAAAGAAGTCTATGAGTATGCATGGTAAGTTAGCCTTTGAAAAGACTTTGGCCAGAAATATGTTAAGTAGGTTAAATATGGACCACTGTCTGGCTGAAGAAACATCAGAAAGAGTCTATGAGTATTTATAGAACGTTCTAGTTCAAGTTCAAAGACTCTTTGCCTGAAATATGTTAAGTAGGTCAAATATTGACCACTGTCTGGCTGATGAAACATCAGAAGGATTCAATGAGTATCTATAGAAAGATCAAGTTGAATGATTTTCTGGACAGAAATGTGTTCATAGTGTCACATATGGTCTAATTTATAGTTGAATAAAAATCAAAAGAAGTCTATGAGTATGCAAAGCAAGTTAGCCTTTGAAAAGACTTTGGCCAGAAATATGTTAAGTAGGTCAAATAAGGACCACTGTCTGGCTGATGAAACATCAGAAGGAGTCAATGAGTATTAATCGAAAGTTCAAGATTGAGCACTCTTTGTCCAGAAATGTGGTCATAAGGTCAAAAATGGTCTAATCTATGGTTGAAGTAACATCAAAAGAAGTCTATGAGTATGCATGGTAAGTTAGCCTTTGAAAAGACTTTGGCCAGAAATATGTTAAGTAGGTCAAATATGGACCACTGTCTGGCTGAAGAAACATCAGAAAGAGTGTATGAATATTTATAGAAAGTTCAAGTTCAAAGACTCTTTGCCTGAAATATGTAAAGTAGGTCAAATATTGACCACTGTCTGGCTGATGAAACATCAGAAGGATTCAATGAGTATCTATAGAAAGATCAAGTTGAATGATTTTCTGGACAGAAATGTGTTCATAGTGTCACATATGGTCTAATTTATGGTTGAAGTAACATCAAAAGAAGTCTATGAGTATGCAAAGTAAGTTAGCCTTTGAAAAGACTTTGGCCAGAAATATGTTAAGTAGGTCAAATAAGGACCACTGTCTGGCTGATGAAACATCAGAAGGAGTCAATGAGTATTAATCAAAAGTTCAAGATTGAGCACTCTTTGTCCAGAAATGTGGTCATAAGGTCAAAAATGGTCTAATCTATGGTTGAAGTAACATCAAAAGAAGTCTATGAGTATGCATGGTAAGTTAGCCTTTGAAAAGACTTTGGCCAGAAATATGTTAAGTAGGTCAAATATGGACCACTGTCTGGCTGAAGAAACATCAGAAAGAGTCTATGAGTATTTATAGAAAGTTCAAGTTCAAGTTCAAAGACTCTTTGCCTGAAATATGTTAAGTAGGTCAAATATTGACCACTGTCTGGCTGATGAAACATCAGAAGGATTCAATGAGTATCTATAGAAAGATCAAGTTGAATGATTTTCTGGATAGAAATGTGTTCATAGTGTCACATATGGTCTAATTTTTGGTTGAAGTAACATCAAAAGAAGTCTATGAGTATGCAAAGTAAGTTAGCCTTTGAAAAGACTTTGGCCAGAAATATGTTAAGTAGGTCAAATAAGGACCACTGTCTGGCTGATGAAACATCAGAAGGAGTCAATGAGTATGAATAGAAAGATCAAGTTCAAGGATTGTCTGGCAAGCCTTGGATAATACTTTAGTAAGAAATTTCTTACTGCAAGAAATATGTTAAGTAGGGTCAAATATGGACCATTGTCTGGTTGATGAAACATCAGAAGGAGTCTATGAGTATTTATAGAAAGTTCAAGTTCTAAGACTCTTTGGCCATAAATATGTTAAGTAGGTCAAATATGGACCACTCTCTGGCTGATGAAACATCAGAAGGAGTCTATAAGTATTTATAAAATGTTCAAGTTCAAGTTCAAACACACTTTGGCCTGAAATATGTTAAGTAGGTCAAATATGGACCACTCTCTAGCTGTTGAAACATCAGAAGGAGTCTATGAGTATTTATAGAAAGTTCAAGATTAAGGACTCTTTGTCCAGAAATGTGGTCATAAGGTCAACTATGGTCTAATCTATGGTTGAAGTAACATCAAAAGAAGTCTATGAGTATGCATGGTAAGTTAGCCTTTGAAAAGACTTTGGCCAGACATATGTTAAGTAGGTCAAATATGGACCCACTGTCTGGCTGATGAAACATCAGAAGGAGTCTAAGAGTACTTATAGAAAGTTCAAGTTCAAGTTCAAAGACTCTTTGGCCTGAAATATGATAAGTAGGTTAAATATGGACCACTGTCTGGCTGATGAAACATCAGAAGGAGTCAATAAGTATGAATCGAAAGTTCAAGATTAAGCACTCTTTGTCCAGAAATGTGGTCATAAGGTCAAAAATGGTCTAATCTATGGTTGAAGTAACATCAAAAGAAGTCTATGAGTATGCATGGTAAGTTAGCCTTTGAAAAGACTTTGGCCAGAAATATGTTAAGTAGGTCAAATATGGACCACTGTCTGTCTGGCTGAAGAAACATCAGAAAGAGTCTATGAGTATTTATAGAAAGTTCAAGTTCAAAGACTCTTTGCCTGAAATATGTTAAGTAGGTCAAATATTGACCACTGTCTGGCTGATGAAACATCAGAAGGATTCAATGAGTATCTATAGAAAGATCAAGTTGAATGATTTTCTGGACAGAAATGTGTTCATAGTGTCACATATGGTCTAATTTATGGTTGAAGTAACATCAAAAGAAGTCTATGAGTATGCAAAGTAAGTTAGCCTTTGAAAAGACTTTGGCCAGAAATATGTTAAGTAGGTCAAATAAGGACCACTGTCTGGCTGATGAAACATCAGAAGGAGTCAATAAGTATGAATCGAAAGTTCAAGATTAAGCACTCTTTGTCCAGAAATGTGGTCATAAGGTCAAAAATGGTCTAATCTATGGTTGAAGTAACATCAAAAGAAGTCTATGAGTATGCATGGTAAGTTAGCCTTTGAAAAGACTTTGGCCAGAAATATGTTAAGTAGGTCAAATATGGACCACTGTCTGGCTGAAGAAACATCAGAAAGAGTCTATGAGTATTTATAGAAAGTTCAAGTTCAAGTTCAAAGACTCTTTGCCTGAAATATGTTAAGTAGGTCAAATATTGACCACTGTCTGGCTGATGAAACATCAGAAGGATTCAATGAGTATCTATAGAAAGATCAAGTTGAATGATTTTCTGGACAGAAATGTGTTCATAGTGTCACATATGGTCTAATTTATGGTTGAAGAAACATCAAAAGGAGTCTATGAGTATGCAAAGCAAGTTAGCCTTTGAAAAGACTTTGGCCAGAAATATGTTAAGTAGGTCAAATAAGGACCACTGTCTGGCTGATGAAACATCAGAAGGAGTCAATGAGTATGAATAGAAAGATCAAGTTCAAGGATTGTCTGGCAAGCCTTGGATAATACTTTGGTAAGAAATTTCTTACTGCAAGAAATATGTTAAGTAGGGTCAAATATGAACCACTGTCTGGTTGATGAAACATCAGAAGGAGTCTATGAGTATTTATAGAAAGTTCAAGTTCTAAGACTCTTTGGCCAGAAATATGTTAAGTAGGTCAAATATGGACCATTCTCTGGCTGATGAAACATAAGAAGGAGTCTATAAGTATTTATAAAATGTTCAAGTTCAAGTTCAAACACACTTTGGCCTGAAATATGTTAAGTAGGTCAAATATGGACCACTGTCTGGCTGATGAAACATCAGAAGGAGTCAATAAGTATGAATCGAAAGTTCAAGATTAAGCACTCTTTGTCCAGAAATGTGGTCATAAGGTCAAAAATGGTCTAATCTATGGTTGAAGTAACATCAAAAGAAGTCTATGAGTATGCATGGTAAGTTAGCCTTTGAAAAGACTTTGGCCAGAAATATGTTAAGTAGGTTAAATATGGACCACTGTCTGGCTGAAGAAACATCAGAAAGAGTCTATGAGTATTTATAGAACGTTCTAGTTCAAGTTCAAAGACTCTTTGCCTGAAATATGTTAAGTAGGTCAAATATTGACCACTGTCTGGCTGATGAAACATCAGAAGGATTCAATGAGTATCTATAGAAAGATCAAGTTGAATGATTTTCTGGACAGAAATGTGTTCATAGTGTCACATATGGTCTAATTTATAGTTGAATAAAAATCAAAAGAAGTCTATGAGTATGCAAAGCAAGTTAGCCTTTGAAAAGACTTTGGCCAGAAATATGTTAAGTAGGTCAAATAAGGACCACTGTCTGGCTGATGAAACATCAGAAGGAGTCAATGAGTATTAATCGAAAGTTCAAGATTGAGCACTCTTTGTCCAGAAATGTGGTCATAAGGTCAAAAATGGTCTAATCTATGGTTGAAGTAACATCAAAAGAAGTCTATGAGTATGCATGGTAAGTTAGCCTTTGAAAAGACTTTGGCCAGAAATATGTTAAGTAGGTCAAATATGGACCACTGTCTGGCTGAAGAAACATCAGAAAGAGTGTATGAATATTTATAGAAAGTTCAAGTTCAAAGACTCTTTGCCTGAAATATGTAAAGTAGGTCAAATATTGACCACTGTCTGGCTGATGAAACATCAGAAGGATTCAATGAGTATCTATAGAAAGATCAAGTTGAATGATTTTCTGGACAGAAATGTGTTCATAGTGTCACATATGGTCTAATTTATGGTTGAAGTAACATCAAAAGAAGTCTATGAGTATGCAAAGTAAGTTAGCCTTTGAAAAGACTTTGGCCAGAAATATGTTAAGTAGGTCAAATAAGGACCACTGTCTGGCTGATGAAACATCAGAAGGAGTCAATGAGTATTAATCAAAAGTTCAAGATTGAGCACTCTTTGTCCAGAAATGTGGTCATAAGGTCAAAAATGGTCTAATCTATGGTTGAAGTAACATCAAAAGAAGTCTATGAGTATGCATGGTAAGTTAGCCTTTGAAAAGACTTTGGCCAGAAATATGTTAAGTAGGTCAAATATGGACCACTGTCTGGCTGAAGAAACATCAGAAAGAGTCTATGAGTATTTATAGAAAGTTCAAGTTCAAGTTCAAAGACTCTTTGCCTGAAATATGTTAAGTAGGTCAAATATTGACCACTGTCTGGCTGATGAAACATCAGAAGGATTCAATGAGTATCTATAGAAAGATCAAGTTGAATGATTTTCTGGATAGAAATGTGTTCATAGTGTCACATATGGTCTAATTTTTGGTTGAAGTAACATCAAAAGAAGTCTATGAGTATGCAAAGTAAGTTAGCCTTTGAAAAGACTTTGGCCAGAAATATGTTAAGTAGGTCAAATAAGGACCACTGTCTGGCTGATGAAACATCAGAAGGAGTCAATGAGTATGAATAGAAAGATCAAGTTCAAGGATTGTCTGGCAAGCCTTGGATAATACTTTAGTAAGAAATTTCTTACTGCAAGAAATATGTTAAGTAGGGTCAAATATGGACCATTGTCTGGTTGATGAAACATCAGAAGGAGTCTATGAGTATTTATAGAAAGTTCAAGTTCTAAGACTCTTTGGCCATAAATATGTTAAGTAGGTCAAATATGGACCACTCTCTGGCTGATGAAACATCAGAAGGAGTCTATAAGTATTTATAAAATGTTCAAGTTCAAGTTCAAACACACTTTGGCCTGAAATATGTTAAGTAGGTCAAATATGGACCACTCTCTAGCTGTTGAAACATCAGAAGGAGTCTATGAGTATTTATAGAAAGTTCAAGATTAAGGACTCTTTGTCCAGAAATGTGGTCATAAGGTCAACTATGGTCTAATCTATGGTTGAAGTAACATCAAAAGAAGTCTATGAGTATGCATGGTAAGTTAGCCTTTGAAAAGACTTTGGCCAGACATATGTTAAGTAGGTCAAATATGGACCCACTGTCTGGCTGATGAAACATCAGAAGGAGTCTAAGAGTACTTATAGAAAGTTCAAGTTCAAGTTCAAAGACTCTTTGGCCTGAAATATGATAAGTAGGTTAAATATGGACCACTGTCTGGCTGATGAAACATCAGAAGGAGTCAATAAGTATGAATCGAAAGTTCAAGATTAAGCACTCTTTGTCCAGAAATGTGGTCATAAGGTCAAAAATGGTCTAATCTATGGTTGAAGTAACATCAAAAGAAGTCTATGAGTATGCATGGTAAGTTAGCCTTTGAAAAGACTTTGGCCAGAAATATGTTAAGTAGGTCAAATATGGACCACTGTCTGTCTGGCTGAAGAAACATCAGAAAGAGTCTATGAGTATTTATAGAAAGTTCAAGTTCAAAGACTCTTTGCCTGAAATATGTTAAGTAGGTCAAATATTGACCACTGTCTGGCTGATGAAACATCAGAAGGATTCAATGAGTATCTATAGAAAGATCAAGTTGAATGATTTTCTGGACAGAAATGTGTTCATAGTGTCACATATGGTCTAATTTATGGTTGAAGTAACATCAAAAGAAGTCTATGAGTATGCAAAGTAAGTTAGCCTTTGAAAAGACTTTGGCCAGAAATATGTTAAGTAGGTCAAATAAGGACCACTGTCTGGCTGATGAAACATCAGAAGGAGTCAATAAGTATGAATCGAAAGTTCAAGATTAAGCACTCTTTGTCCAGAAATGTGGTCATAAGGTCAAAAATGGTCTAATCTATGGTTGAAGTAACATCAAAAGAAGTCTATGAGTATGCATGGTAAGTTAGCCTTTGAAAAGACTTTGGCCAGAAATATGTTAAGTAGGTCAAATATGGACCACTGTCTGGCTGAAGAAACATCAGAAAGAGTCTATGAGTATTTATAGAAAGTTCAAGTTCAAGTTCAAAGACTCTTTGCCTGAAATATGTTAAGTAGGTCAAATATTGACCACTGTCTGGCTGATGAAACATCAGAAGGATTCAATGAGTATCTATAGAAAGATCAAGTTGAATGATTTTCTGGACAGAAATGTGTTCATAGTGTCACATATGGTCTAATTTATGGTTGAAGAAACATCAAAAGGAGTCTATGAGTATGCAAAGCAAGTTAGCCTTTGAAAAGACTTTGGCCAGAAATATGTTAAGTAGGTCAAATAAGGACCACTGTCTGGCTGATGAAACATCAGAAGGAGTCAATGAGTATGAATAGAAAGATCAAGTTCAAGGATTGTCTGGCAAGCCTTGGATAATACTTTGGTAAGAAATTTCTTACTGCAAGAAATATGTTAAGTAGGGTCAAATATGAACCACTGTCTGGTTGATGAAACATCAGAAGGAGTCTATGAGTATTTATAGAAAGTTCAAGTTCTAAGACTCTTTGGCCAGAAATATGTTAAGTAGGTCAAATATGGACCATTCTCTGGCTGATGAAACATAAGAAGGAGTCTATAAGTATTTATAAAATGTTCAAGTTCAAGTTCAAACACACTTTGGCCTGAAATATGTTAAGTAGGTCAAATATGGACCACTGTCTGGCTGATGAAACATCAGAAGGAGTCTATGAGTATTTATAGAAAGTTCAAGATTAAGGACTCTTTGTCCAGAAATGTGGTCATAAGGTCAACTATGGTCTAATCTATGGTTGAAGTAACATCAAAAGAAATCTATGAGTATGCATGGTAAGTTAACCTTTGAAAAGACTTTGGCCAGACATATGTTAAGTAGGTCAAATATGGACCCACTGTCTGGCTGATGAAACATCAGAAGGAGTCTAAGAGTACTTATAGAAAGTTCAAGTTCAAGTTCAAAGACTCTTTGGCCTGAAATATGATAAGTAGGTTAAATATGGACCACTGTCTGGCTGATGAAACATCAGAAGGAGTCAATAAGTATGAATCGAAAGTTCAAGATTAAGCACTCTTTGTCCAGAAATGTGGCCATAAGGTCAAAAATGGTCTAATCTATGGTTGAAGTAACATCAAAAGAAGTCTATGAGTATGCATGGTAAGTTAGCCTTTGAAAAGACTTTGGCCAGAAATATGTTAAGTAGGTCATATATTGACCACTGTCTGGCTGAAGAAACATCAGAAAGAGTCTATGAGTATTTATAGAAAGTTCAAGTTCAAGTTCAAAGACTCTTTGCCTGAAATATGTTAAGTAGGTCAAATATTGACCACTGTCTGGCTGATGAAACATCAGAAGGATTCAATGAGTATCTATAGAAAGATCAAGTTGAATGATTTTCTGGACAGAAATGTGTTCATAGTGTCACATATGGTCTAATTTATGGTTGAAGAAACATCAAAAGAAGTCTATGAGTATGCAAAGCAAGTTAGCCTTTGAAAAGACTTTGGCCTGAAATATGTTAAGTAGGTCAAATAAGGACCACTGTCTGGCTGATGAAACATCAGAAGGAGTCAATGAGTATGAATAGAAAGATCAAGTTCAAGGATTGTCTGGCAAGCCTTGGATAATACTTTGGTAAGAAATTTCTTACTGCAAGAAATATGTTAAGTAGGGTCAAATATGGACCACTGTCTGGCTGATGAAACATCGGAAGGAGTCTAAGAGTACTTATAGACAGTTCAAGTTCAAGTTCAAAGACTCTTTGGCCTGAAATATGATAAGTAGGTTAAATATGGACCACTGTCTGGCTGATGAAACATCAGAAGGAGTCAATAAGTATGAATCGAAAGTTCAAGATTAAGGACTCTTTGTCCAGAAATGTGGTCATAAGGTCAAAAATGGTCTAATCTATGGTTGAAGTAACATCAAAAGAAGTCTATGAGTATGCATGGTAAGTTAGCCTTTGAAAAGACTTTGGCCAGAAATATGTTAAGTAGGTTAAATATGGACCACTGTCTGGCTGAAGAAACATCAGAAAGAGTCTATGAGTATTTATAGAACGTTCTAGTTCAAGTTCAAAGACTCTTTGCCTGAAATATGTTAAGTAGGTCAAATATTGACCACTGTCTGGCTGATGAAACATCAGAAGGATTCAATGAGTATCTATAGAAAGATCAAGTTGAATGATTTTCTGGACAGAAATGTGTTCATAGTGTCACATATGGTCTAATTTATAGTTGAATAAAAATCAAAAGAAGTCTATGAGTATGCAAAGCAAGTTAGCCTTTGAAAAGACTTTGGCCAGAAATATGTTAAGTAGGTCAAATAAGGACCACTGTCTGTCTGGCTGATGAAACATCAGAAGGACTCCATGAGTATTTATAGAAAGTTCAAGATTAAGGACTCTTTGTCCAGAAATGTGGTCATAAGGTCAAAAATGGTCTAATCTATGTTTGAAGTAACATCAAAAGAAGTCTATGAGTATGCATGGTAAGTTAGCCTTTGAAAAGACTTTGGCCAGACATATGTTAAGTAGGTCAAATATGGACCCACTGTCTGGCTGATGAAACATCAGAAGGAGTCTAAGAGTACTTATAGAAAGTTCAAGTTCAAGTTCAAAGACTCTTTGGCCTGAAATATGATAAGTAGGTTAAATATGGACCACTGTCTTGCTGATGAAACATCAGAAGGATTCAATAAGTATTAATCGAAAGTTCAAGATTGAGCAGTCTTTGTCCAGAAATGTGGTCATAAGGTCAAAAATGGTCTAATCTATGGTTGAAGTAACATCAAAAGAAGTCTATGAGTATGCATGGTAAGTTAGCCTTTGAAAAGACTTTGGCCAGAAATATGTTAAGAAGGTCAAATATGGACCACTGTATGGCTGAAGAAACATCAGAAAGAGTCTATGATTATTTATAGAAAGTTCAAGTTCAAAGACACTTTGCCTGAAATATGTTAAGTAGGTCAAATATTGACCACTGTCTGGCTGATGAAACATCAGAAGGATTCAATGAGTATCTATAGAAAGATCAAGTTGAATGATTTTCTGGACAGAAATGTGTTCATAGTGTCACATATGGTCTAATTTATGGTTGAAGTAACATCAAAAGAAGTCTATGAGTATGCAAAGTAAGTTAGCCTTTGAAAAGACTTTGGCCAGAAATATGTTAAGTAGGTCAAATAAGGACCACTGTCTGGCTGATGAAACATCAGAAGGAGTCAATGAGTATGAATAGAAAGATCAAGTTCAAGGATTGTCTGGCAAGCCTTGGATAATACTTTAGTAAGAAATTTCTTACTGCAAGAAATATGTTAAGTAGGGTCAAATATGGACCATTGTCTGGTTGATGAAACATCAGAAGGAGTCTATGAGTATTTATAGAAAGTTCAAGTTCTAAGACTCTTTGGCCAGAAATATGTTAAGTAGGTCAAATATGGACCACTCTCTGGCTGATGAAACATCAGAAGGAGTCTATAAGTATTTGTAAAATGTTCAAGTTCAAGTTCAAACACACTTTGGCCTGAAATATGTTAAGTAGGTCAAATATGGACCACTGTCTTGCTGATGAAACATCAGAAGGAGTCTATGAGTATTTATAGAAAGTTCAAGATTAAGGACTCTTTGTCCAGAAATGTGGTCATAAGGTCAAAAATGGTCTAATCTATGGTTGAAGTAACATCAAAAGAAGTCTATGAGTATGCATGGTAAGTTAGCCTTTGAAAAGACTTTGGCCAGACATATGTTAAGTAGGTCAAATATGGACCCACTGTCTGGCTGATGAAACATCAGAAGGAGTCTAAGAGTACTTATTGAAAGTTCAAGTTCAAGTTAAAAGACTCTTTGGCCTGAAATATGATAAGTAGGTTAAATATGGACCACTGTCTGGCTGATGAAACATCAGAAGGAGTCAATAAGTATGAATCGAAAGTTCAAGATTAAGCACTCTTTGTCCAGAAATGTGGTCATAAGGTCAAAAATGGTCTAATCTATGGTTGAAGTAACATCAAAAGAAGTCTATGAGTATGCATGGTAAGTTAGCCTTTGAAAAGACTTTGGCCAGAAATATGTTAAGTAGGTCAAATATGGACCACTGTCTGGCTGAAGAAACATCAGAAAGAGTCTATGAGTATTTATAGAAAGTTCAAGTTCAAAAACTCTTTGCCTGAAATATGTTAAGTAGGTCAAATATTGACCACTGTCTGGCTGATGAAACATCAGAAGGATTCAATGAGTATGTATAGAAAGATCAAGTTGAATGATTTTCTGGACAGAAATGTGTTCATAGTGTCACATATGGTCTAATTTATGGTTGAAGTAACATCAAAAGAAGTCTATGAGTATGCAATGTAAGTTAGCCTTTGAAAAGACTTTGGCCAGAAATATGTTAAGTAGGTCAAATATGGACCACTCTCTGGCTGATGAAACATCAGAAGGAGTCTATAAGTATTTATAAAATGTTCAAGTTCAAGTTCAAACACACTTTGGCCTGAAATATGTTAAGTAGGTCAAATATGGACCATTCTCTAGCTGTTGAAACATCAGAAGGAGTCTATGAGTATTTATAGAAAGTTCAAGATTAAGGACTCTTTGTCCAGAAATGTGGTCATAAGGTCAACTATGGTCTAATCTATGGTTGAAGTAACATCAAAAGAAGTCTATGAGTATGCATGGTAAGTTAGCCTTTGAAAAGACTTTGGCCAGACATATGTTAAGTAGGTCAAATATGGACCCACTGTCTGGCTGATGAAACATCAGAAGGAGTCTAAGAGTACTTATAGAAAGTTCAAGTTCAAGTTCAAAGACTCTTTGGCCTGAAATATGATAAGTAGGTTAAATATGGACCACTGTCTGGCTGATGAAACATCAGAAGGAGTCAATAAGTATGAATCGAAAGTTCAAGATTAAGCACTCTTTGTCCAGAAATGTGGTCATAAGGTCAAAAATGGTCTAATCTATGGTTGAAGTAACATCAAAAGAAGTCTATGAGTATGCATGGTAAGTTAGCCTTTGAAAAGACTTTGGCCAGAAATATGTTAAGTAGGTCAAATATGGACCACTGTCTGTCTGGCTGAAGAAACATCAGAAAGAGTCTATGAGTATTTATAGAAAGTTCAAGTTCAAAGACTCTTTGCCTGAAATATGTTAAGTAGGTCAAATATTGACCACTGTCTGGCTGATGAAACATCAGAAGGATTCAATGAGTATCTATAGAAAGATCAAGTTGAATGATTTTCTGGACAGAAATGTGTTCATAGTGTCACATATGGTCTAATTTATGGTTGAAGTAACATCAAAAGAAGTCTATGAGTATGCAAAGTAAGTTAGCCTTTGAAAAGACTTTGGCCAGAAATATGTTAAGTAGGTCAAATAAGGACCACTGTCTGGCTGATGAAACATCAGAAGGAGTCAATAAGTATGAATCGAAAGTTCAAGATTAAGCACTCTTTGTCCAGAAATGTGGTCATAAGGTCAAAAATGGTCTAATCTATGGTTGAAGTAACATCAAAAGAAGTCTATGAGTATGCATGGTAAGTTAGCCTTTGAAAAGACTTTGGCCAGAAATATGTTAAGTAGGTCAAATATGGACCACTGTCTGGCTGAAGAAACATCAGAAAGAGTCTATGAGTATTTATAGAAAGTTCAAGTTCAAGTTCAAAGACTCTTTGCCTGAAATATGTTAAGTAGGTCAAATATTGACCACTGTCTGGCTGATGAAACATCAGAAGGATTCAATGAGTATCTATAGAAAGATCAAGTTGAATGATTTTCTGGACAGAAATGTGTTCATAGTGTCACATATGGTCTAATTTATGGTTGAAGAAACATCAAAAGGAGTCTATGAGTATGCAAAGCAAGTTAGCCTTTGAAAAGACTTTGGCCAGAAATATGTTAAGTAGGTCAAATAAGGACCACTGTCTGGCTGATGAAACATCAGAAGGAGTCAATGAGTATGAATAGAAAGATCAAGTTCAAGGATTGTCTGGCAAGCCTTGGATAATACTTTGGTAAGAAATTTCTTACTGCAAGAAATATGTTAAGTAGGGTCAAATATGAACCACTGTCTGGTTGATGAAACATCAGAAGGAGTCTATGAGTATTTATAGAAAGTTCAAGTTCTAAGACTCTTTGGCCAGAAATATGTTAAGTAGGTCAAATATGGACCATTCTCTGGCTGATGAAACATAAGAAGGAGTCTATAAGTATTTATAAAATGTTCAAGTTCAAGTTCAAACACACTTTGGCCTGAAATATGTTAAGTAGGTCAAATATGGACCACTGTCTGGCTGATGAAACATCAGAAGGAGTCTATGAGTATTTATAGAAAGTTCAAGATTAAGGACTCTTTGTCCAGAAATGTGGTCATAAGGTCAACTATGGTCTAATCTATGGTTGAAGTAACATCAAAAGAAATCTATGAGTATGCATGGTAAGTTAACCTTTGAAAAGACTTTGGCCAGACATATGTTAAGTAGGTCAAATATGGACCCACTGTCTGGCTGATGAAACATCAGAAGGAGTCTAAGAGTACTTATAGAAAGTTCAAGTTCAAGTTCAAAGACTCTTTGGCCTGAAATATGATAAGTAGGTTAAATATGGACCACTGTCTGGCTGATGAAACATCAGAAGGAGTCAATAAGTATGAATCGAAAGTTCAAGATTAAGCACTCTTTGTCCAGAAATGTGGCCATAAGGTCAAAAATGGTCTAATCTATGGTTGAAGTAACATCAAAAGAAGTCTATGAGTATGCATGGTAAGTTAGCCTTTGAAAAGACTTTGGCCAGAAATATGTTAAGTAGGTCATATATTGACCACTGTCTGGCTGAAGAAACATCAGAAAGAGTCTATGAGTATTTATAGAAAGTTCAAGTTCAAGTTCAAAGACTCTTTGCCTGAAATATGTTAAGTAGGTCAAATATTGACCACTGTCTGGCTGATGAAACATCAGAAGGATTCAATGAGTATCTATAGAAAGATCAAGTTGAATGATTTTCTGGACAGAAATGTGTTCATAGTGTCACATATGGTCTAATTTATGGTTGAAGAAACATCAAAAGAAGTCTATGAGTATGCAAAGCAAGTTAGCCTTTGAAAAGACTTTGGCCTGAAATATGTTAAGTAGGTCAAATAAGGACCACTGTCTGGCTGATGAAACATCAGAAGGAGTCAATGAGTATGAATAGAAAGATCAAGTTCAAGGATTGTCTGGCAAGCCTTGGATAATACTTTGGTAAGAAATTTCTTACTGCAAGAAATATGTTAAGTAGGGTCAAATATGGACCACTGTCTGGCTGATGAAACATCGGAAGGAGTCTAAGAGTACTTATAGACAGTTCAAGTTCAAGTTCAAAGACTCTTTGGCCTGAAATATGATAAGTAGGTTAAATATGGACCACTGTCTGGCTGATGAAACATCAGAAGGAGTCAATAAGTATGAATCGAAAGTTCAAGATTAAGGACTCTTTGTCCAGAAATGTGGTCATAAGGTCAAAAATGGTCTAATCTATGGTTGAAGTAACATCAAAAGAAGTCTATGAGTATGCATGGTAAGTTAGCCTTTGAAAAGACTTTGGCCAGAAATATGTTAAGTAGGTTAAATATGGACCACTGTCTGGCTGAAGAAACATCAGAAAGAGTCTATGAGTATTTATAGAACGTTCTAGTTCAAGTTCAAAGACTCTTTGCCTGAAATATGTTAAGTAGGTCAAATATTGACCACTGTCTGGCTGATGAAACATCAGAAGGATTCAATGAGTATCTATAGAAAGATCAAGTTGAATGATTTTCTGGACAGAAATGTGTTCATAGTGTCACATATGGTCTAATTTATAGTTGAATAAAAATCAAAAGAAGTCTATGAGTATGCAAAGCAAGTTAGCCTTTGAAAAGACTTTGGCCAGAAATATGTTAAGTAGGTCAAATAAGGACCACTGTCTGTCTGGCTGATGAAACATCAGAAGGACTCCATGAGTATTTATAGAAAGTTCAAGATTAAGGACTCTTTGTCCAGAAATGTGGTCATAAGGTCAAAAATGGTCTAATCTATGTTTGAAGTAACATCAAAAGAAGTCTATGAGTATGCATGGTAAGTTAGCCTTTGAAAAGACTTTGGCCAGACATATGTTAAGTAGGTCAAATATGGACCCACTGTCTGGCTGATGAAACATCAGAAGGAGTCTAAGAGTACTTATAGAAAGTTCAAGTTCAAGTTCAAAGACTCTTTGGCCTGAAATATGATAAGTAGGTTAAATATGGACCACTGTCTTGCTGATGAAACATCAGAAGGAGTCAATAAGTATTAATCGAAAGTTCAAGATTGAGCAGTCTTTGTCCAGAAATGTGGTCATAAGGTCAAAAATGGTCTAATCTATGGTTGAAGTAACATCAAAAGAAGTCTATGAGTATGCATGGTAAGTTAGCCTTTGAAAAGACTTTGGCCAGAAATATGTTAAGAAGGTCAAATATGGACCACTGTATGGCTGAAGAAACATCAGAAAGAGTCTATGATTATTTATAGAAAGTTCAAGTTCAAAGACACTTTGCCTGAAATATGTTAAGTAGGTCAAATATTGACCACTGTCTGGCTGATGAAACATCAGAAGGATTCAATGAGTATCTATAGAAAGATCAAGTTGAATGATTTTCTGGACAGAAATGTGTTCATAGTGTCACATATGGTCTAATTTATGGTTGAAGTAACATCAAAAGAAGTCTATGAGTATGCAAAGTAAGTTAGCCTTTGAAAAGACTTTGGCCAGAAATATGTTAAGTAGGTCAAATAAGGACCACTGTCTGGCTGATGAAACATCAGAAGGAGTCAATGAGTATGAATAGAAAGATCAAGTTCAAGGATTGTCTGGCAAGCCTTGGATAATACTTTAGTAAGAAATTTCTTACTGCAAGAAATATGTTAAGTAGGGTCAAATATGGACCATTGTCTGGTTGATGAAACATCAGAAGGAGTCTATGAGTATTTATAGAAAGTTCAAGTTCTAAGACTCTTTGGCCAGAAATATGTTAAGTAGGTCAAATATGGACCACTCTCTGGCTGATGAAACATCAGAAGGAGTCTATAAGTATTTGTAAAATGTTCAAGTTCAAGTTCAAACACACTTTGGCCTGAAATATGTTAAGTAGGTCAAATATGGACCACTGTCTTGCTGATGAAACATCAGAAGGAGTCTATGAGTATTTATAGAAAGTTCAAGATTAAGGACTCTTTGTCCAGAAATGTGGTCATAAGGTCAAAAATGGTCTAATCTATGGTTGAAGTAACATCAAAAGAAGTCTATGAGTATGCATGGTAAGTTAGCCTTTGAAAAGACTTTGGCCAGACATATGTTAAGTAGGTCAAATATGGACCCACTGTCTGGCTGATGAAACATCAGAAGGAGTCTAAGAGTACTTATTGAAAGTTCAAGTTCAAGTTAAAAGACTCTTTGGCCTGAAATATGATAAGTAGGTTAAATATGGACCACTGTCTGGCTGATGAAACATCAGAAGGAGTCAATAAGTATGAATCGAAAGTTCAAGATTAAGCACTCTTTGTCCAGAAATGTGGTCATAAGGTCAAAAATGGTCTAATCTATGGTTGAAGTAACATCAAAAGAAGTCTATGAGTATGCATGGTAAGTTAGCCTTTGAAAAGACTTTGGCCAGAAATATGTTAAGTAGGTCAAATATGGACCACTGTCTGGCTGAAGAAACATCAGAAAGAGTCTATGAGTATTTATAGAAAGTTCAAGTTCAAAAACTCTTTGCCTGAAATATGTTAAGTAGGTCAAATATTGACCACTGTCTGGCTGATGAAACATCAGAAGGATTCAATGAGTATGTATAGAAAGATCAAGTTGAATGATTTTCTGGACAGAAATGTGTTCATAGTGTCACATATGGTCTAATTTATGGTTGAAGTAACATCAAAAGAAGTCTATGAGTATGCAATGTAAGTTAGCCTTTGAAAAGACTTTGGCCAGAAATATGTTAAGTAGGTCAAATATGGACCACTCTCTGGCTGATGAAACATCAGAAGGAGTCTATAAGTATTTATAAAATGTTCAAGTTCAAGTTCAAACACACTTTGGCCTGAAATATGTTAAGTAGGTCAAATATGGACCATTCTCTAGCTGTTGAAACATCAGAAGGAGTCTATGAGTATTTATAGAAAGTTCAAGATTAAGGACTCTTTGTCCAGAAATGTGGTCATAAGGTCAACTATGGTCTAATCTATGGTTGAAGTAACATCAAAAGAAGTCTATGAGTATGCATGGTAAGTTAGCCTTTGAAAAGACTTTGGCCAGACATATGTTAAGTAGGTCAAATATGGACCCACTGTCTGGCTGATGAAACATCAGAAGGAGTCTAAGAGTACTTATAGAAAGTTCAAGTTCAAGTTCAAAGACTCTTTGGCCTGAAATATGATAAGTAGGTTAAATATGGACCACTGTCTGGCTGATGAAACATCAGAAGGAGTCAATAAGTATGAATCGAAAGTTCAAGATTAAGCACTCTTTGTCCAGAAATGTGGTCATAAGGTCAAAAATGGTCTAATCTATGGTTGAAGTAACATCAAAAGAAGTCTATGAGTATGCATGGTAAGTTAGCCTTTGAAAAGACTTTGGCCAGAAATATGTTAAGTAGGTCAAATATGGACCACTGTCTGTCTGGCTGAAGAAACATCAGAAAGAGCTGATGAAACATCAGAAGGATTCAATGAGTATCTATAGAAAGATCAAGTTGAATGATTTTCTGGACAGAAATGTGTTCATAGTGTCACATATGGTCTAATTTATGGTTGAAGTAACATCAAAAGAAGTCTATGAGTATGCAAAGTAAGTTAGCCTTTGAAAAGACTTTGGCCAGAAATATGTTAAGTAGGTCAAATAAGGACCACTGTCTGGCTGATGAAACATCAGAAGGAGTCAATAAGTATGAATCGAAAGTTCAAGATTAAGCACTCTTTGTCCAGAAATGTGGTCATAAGGTCAAAAATGGTCTAATCTATGGTTGAAGTAACATCAAAAGAAGTCTATGAGTATGCATGGTAAGTTAGCCTTTGAAAAGACTTTGGCCAGAAATATGTTAAGTAGGTCAAATATGGACCACTGTCTGGCTGAAGAAACATCAGAAAGAGTCTATGAGTATTTATAGAAAGTTCAAGTTCAAGTACAAAGACTCTTTGCCTGAAATATGTTAAGTAGGTCAAATATTGACCACTGTCTGGCTGATGAAACATCAGAAGGATTCAATGAGTATCTATAGAAAGATCAAGTTGAATGATTTTCTGGACAGAAATGTGTTCATAGTGTCACATATGGTCTAATTTATGGTTGAAGAAACATCAAAAGGAGTCTATGAGTATGCAAAGCAAGTTAGCCTTTGAAAAGACTTTGGCCAGAAATATGTTAAGTAGGTCAAATAAGGACCACTGTCTGGCTGATGAAACATCAGAAGGAGTCAATGAGTATGAATAGAAAGATCAAGTTCAAGGATTGTCTGGCAAGCCTTGGATAATACTTTGGTAAGAAATTTCTTACTGCAAGAAATATGTTAAGTAGGGTCAAATATGAACCACTGTCTGGTTGATGAAACATCAGAAGGAGTCTATGAGTATTTATAGAAAGTTCAAGTTCTAAGACTCTTTGGCCAGAAATATGTTAAGTAGGTCAAATATGGACCATTCTCTGGCTGATGAAACATAAGAAGGAGTCTATAAGTATTTATAAAATGTTCAAGTTCAAGTTCAAACACACTTTGGCCTGAAATATGTTAAGTAGGTCAAATATGGACCACTGTCTGGCTGATGAAACATCAGAAGGAGTCTATGAGTATTTATAGAAAGTTCAAGATTAAGGACTCTTTGTCCAGAAATGTGGTCATAAGGTCAACTATGGTCTAATCTATGGTTGAAGTAACATCAAAAGAAATCTATGAGTATGCATGGTAAGTTAACCTTTGAAAAGACTTTGGCCAGACATATGTTAAGTAGGTCAAATATGGACCCACTGTCTGGCTGATGAAACATCAGAAGGAGTCTAAGAGTACTTATAGAAAGTTCAAGTTCAAGTTCAAAGACTCTTTGGCCTGAAATATGATAAGTAGGTTAAATATGGACCACTGTCTGGCTGATGAAACATCAGAAGGAGTCAATAAGTATGAATCGAAAGTTCAAGATTAAGCACTCTTTGTCCAGAAATGTGGCCATAAGGTCAAAAATGGTCTAATCTATGGTTGAAGTAACATCAAAAGAAGTCTATGAGTATGCATGGTAAGTTAGCCTTTGAAAAGACTTTGGCCAGAAATATGTTAAGTAGGTCATATATTGACCACTGTCTGGCTGAAGAAACATCAGAAAGAGTCTATGAGTATTTATAGAAAGTTCAAGTTCAAGTTCAAAGACTCTTTGCCTGAAATATGTTAAGTAGGTCAAATATTGACCACTGTCTGGCTGATGAAACATCAGAAGGATTCAATGAGTATCTATAGAAAGATCAAGTTGAATGATTTTCTGGACAGAAATGTGTTCATAGTGTCACATATGGTCTAATTTATGGTTGAAGAAACATCAAAAGAAGTCTATGAGTATGCAAAGCAAGTTAGCCTTTGAAAAGACTTTGGCCTGAAATATGTTAAGTAGGTCAAATAAGGACCACTGTCTGGCTGATGAAACATCAGAAGGAGTCAATGAGTATGAATAGAAAGATCAAGTTCAAGGATTGTCTGGCAAGCCTTGGATAATACTTTGGTAAGAAATTTCTTACTGCAAGAAATATGTTAAGTAGGGTCAAATATGGACCACTGTCTGGCTGATGAAACATCGGAAGGAGTCTAAGAGTACTTATAGACAGTTCAAGTTCAAGTTCAAAGACTCTTTGGCCTGAAATATGATAAGTAGGTTAAATATGGACCACTGTCTGGCTGATGAAACATCAGAAGGAGTCAATAAGTATGAATCGAAAGTTCAAGATTAAGCACTCTTTGTCCAGAAATGTGGTCATAAGGTCAAAAATGGTCTAATCTATGGTTGAAGTAACATCAAAAGAAGTCTATGAGTATGCATGGTAAGTTAGCCTTTGAAAAGACTTTGGCCAGAAATATGTTAAGTAGGTTAAATATGGACCACTGTCTGGCTGAAGAAACATCAGAAAGAGTCTATGAGTATTTATAGAACGTTCTAGTTCAAGTTCAAAGACTCTTTGCCTGAAATATGTTAAGTAGGTCAAATATTGACCACTGTCTGGCTGATGAAACATCAGAAGGATTCAATGAGTATCTATAGAAAGATCAAGTTGAATGATTTTCTGGACAGAAATGTGTTCATAGTGTCACATATGGTCTAATTTATAGTTGAATAAAAATCAAAAGAAGTCTATGAGTATGCAAAGCAAGTTAGCCTTTGAAAAGACTTTGGCCAGAAATATGTTAAGTAGGTCAAATAAGGACCACTGTCTGGCTGATGAAACATCAGAAGGAGTCAATGAGTATTAATCGAAAGTTCAAGATTGAGCACTCTTTGTCCAGAAATGTGGTCATAAGGTCAAAAATGGTCTAATCTATGGTTGAAGTAACATCAAAAGAAGTCTATGAGTATGCATGGTAAGTTAGCCTTTGAAAAGACTTTGGCCAGAAATATGTTAAGTAGGTCAAATATGGACCACTGTCTGGCTGAAGAAACATCAGAAAGAGTGTATGAATATTTATAGAAAGTTCAAGTTCAAAGACTCTTTGCCTGAAATATGTAAAGTAGGTCAAATATTGACCACTGTCTGGCTGATGAAACATCAGAAGGATTCAATGAGTATCTATAGAAAGATCAAGTTGAATGATTTTCTGGACAGAAATGTGTTCATAGTGTCACATATGGTCTAATTTATGGTTGAAGTAACATCAAAAGAAGTCTATGAGTATGCAAAGTAAGTTAGCCTTTGAAAAGACTTTGGCCAGAAATATGTTAAGTAGGTCAAATAAGGACCACTGTCTGGCTGATGAAACATCAGAAGGAGTCAATGAGTATTAATCAAAAGTTCAAGATTGAGCACTCTTTGTCCAGAAATGTGGTCATAAGGTCAAAAATGGTCTAATCTATGGTTGAAGTAACATCAAAAGAAGTCTATGAGTATGCATGGTAAGTTAGCCTTTGAAAAGACTTTGGCCAGAAATATGTTAAGTAGGTCAAATATGGACCACTGTCTGGCTGAAGAAACATCAGAAAGAGTCTATGAGTATTTATAGAAAGTTCAAGTTCAAGTTCAAAGACTCTTTGCCTGAAATATGTTAAGTAGGTCAAATATTGACCACTGTCTGGCTGATGAAACATCAGAAGGATTCAATGAGTATCTATAGAAAGATCAAGTTGAATGATTTTCTGGACAGAAATGTGTTCATAGTGTCACATATGGTCTAATTTATGGTTGAAGAAACATCAAAAGAAGTCTATGAGTATGCAAAGTAAGTTAGCCTTTGAAAAGACTTTGGCCAGAAATATGTTAAGTAGGTCAAATATGGACCACTGTCTGGCTGAAGAAACATCAGAAAGAGTCTATGAGTATTTATAAAATGTTCAAGTTCAAGGATTGTCTGGCAAGCCTTGGATAATACTTTGGTAAGAAATTTCTTACTGCAAGAAATATGTTAAGTAGGGTCAAATATGAACCACTGTCTGGTTGATGAAACATCAGAAGGAGTCTATGAGTATTTATAGAAAGTTCAAGTTCTAAGACTCTTTGGCCAGAAATATGTTAAGTAGGTCAAATATGGACCATTCTCTGGCTGATGAAACATAAGAAGGAGTCTATAAGTATTTATAAAATGTTCAAGTTCAAGTTCAAACACACTTTGGCCTGAAATATGTTAAGTAGGTCAAATATGGACCACTGTCTGGCTGATGAAACATCAGAAGGAGTCTATGAGTATTTATAGAAAGTTCAAGATTAAGGACTCTTTGTCCAGAAATGTGGTCATAAGGTCAACTATGGTCTAATCTATGGTTGAAGTAACATCAAAAGAAATCTATGAGTATGCATGGTAAGTTAACCTTTGAAAAGACTTTGGCCAGACATATGTTAAGTAGGTCAAATATGGACCCACTGTCTGGCTGATGAAACATCAGAAGGAGTCTAAGAGTACTTATAGAAAGTTCAAGTTCAAGTTCAAAGACTCTTTGGCCTGAAATATGATAAGTAGGTTAAATATGGACCACTGTCTGGCTGATGAAACATCAGAAGGAGTCAATAAGTATGAATCGAAAGTTCAAGATTAAGCACTCTTTGTCCAGAAATGTGGCCATAAGGTCAAAAATGGTCTAATCTATGGTTGAAGTAACATCAAAAGAAGTCTATGAGTATGCATGGTAAGTTAGCCTTTGAAAAGACTTTGGCCAGAAATATGTTAAGTAGGTCATATATTGACCACTGTCTGGCTGAAGAAACATCAGAAAGAGTCTATGAGTATTTATAGAAAGTTCAAGTTCAAGTTCAAAGACTCTTTGCCTGAAATATGTTAAGTAGGTCAAATATTGACCACTGTCTGGCTGATGAAACATCAGAAGGATTCAATGAGTATCTATAGAAAGATCAAGTTGAATGATTTTCTGGACAGAAATGTGTTCATAGTGTCACATATGGTCTAATTTATGGTTGAAGAAACATCAAAAGAAGTCTATGAGTATGCAAAGCAAGTTAGCCTTTGAAAAGACTTTGGCCTGAAATATGTTAAGTAGGTCAAATAAGGACCACTGTCTGGCTGATGAAACATCAGAAGGAGTCAATGAGTATGAATAGAAAGATCAAGTTCAAGGATTGTCTGGCAAGCCTTGGATAATACTTTGGTAAGAAATTTCTTACTGCAAGAAATATGTTAAGTAGGGTCAAATATGGACCACTGTCTGGCTGATGAAACATCGGAAGGAGTCTAAGAGTACTTATAGACAGTTCAAGTTCAAGTTCAAAGACTCTTTGGCCTGAAATATGATAAGTAGGTTAAATATGGACCACTGTCTGGCTGATGAAACATCAGAAGGAGTCAATAAGTATGAATCGAAAGTTCAAGATTAAGGACTCTTTGTCCAGAAATGTGGTCATAAGGTCAAAAATGGTCTAATCTATGGTTGAAGTAACATCAAAAGAAGTCTATGAGTATGCATGGTAAGTTAGCCTTTGAAAAGACTTTGGCCAGAAATATGTTAAGTAGGTTAAATATGGACCACTGTCTGGCTGAAGAAACATCAGAAAGAGTCTATGAGTATTTATAGAACGTTCTAGTTCAAGTTCAAAGACTCTTTGCCTGAAATATGTTAAGTAGGTCAAATATTGACCACTGTCTGGCTGATGAAACATCAGAAGGATTCAATGAGTATCTATAGAAAGATCAAGTTGAATGATTTTCTGGACAGAAATGTGTTCATAGTGTCACATATGGTCTAATTTATAGTTGAATAAAAATCAAAAGAAGTCTATGAGTATGCAAAGCAAGTTAGCCTTTGAAAAGACTTTGGCCAGAAATATGTTAAGTAGGTCAAATAAGGACCACTGTCTGTCTGGCTGATGAAACATCAGAAGGACTCCATGAGTATTTATAGAAAGTTCAAGATTAAGGACTCTTTGTCCAGAAATGTGGTCATAAGGTCAAAAATGGTCTAATCTATGTTTGAAGTAACATCAAAAGAAGTCTATGAGTATGCATGGTAAGTTAGCCTTTGAAAAGACTTTGGCCAGACATATGTTAAGTAGGTCAAATATGGACCCACTGTCTGGCTGATGAAACATCAGAAGGAGTCTAAGAGTACTTATAGAAAGTTCAAGTTCAAGTTCAAAGACTCTTTGGCCTGAAATATGATAAGTAGGTTAAATATGGACCACTGTCTTGCTGATGAAACATCAGAAGGAGTCAATAAGTATTAATCGAAAGTTCAAGATTGAGCAGTCTTTGTCCAGAAATGTGGTCATAAGGTCAAAAATGGTCTAATCTATGGTTGAAGTAACATCAAAAGAAGTCTATGAGTATGCATGGTAAGTTAGCCTTTGAAAAGACTTTGGCCAGAAATATGTTAAGAAGGTCAAATATGGACCACTGTATGGCTGAAGAAACATCAGAAAGAGTCTATGATTATTTATAGAAAGTTCAAGTTCAAAGACACTTTGCCTGAAATATGTTAAGTAGGTCAAATATTGACCACTGTCTGGCTGATGAAACATCAGAAGGATTCAATGAGTATCTATAGAAAGATCAAGTTGAATGATTTTCTGGACAGAAATGTGTTCATAGTGTCACATATGGTCTAATTTATGGTTGAAGTAACATCAAAAGAAGTCTATGAGTATGCAAAGTAAGTTAGCCTTTGAAAAGACTTTGGCCAGAAATATGTTAAGTAGGTCAAATAAGGACCACTGTCTGGCTGATGAAACATCAGAAGGAGTCAATGAGTATGAATAGAAAGATCAAGTTCAAGGATTGTCTGGCAAGCCTTGGATAATACTTTAGTAAGAAATTTCTTACTGCAAGAAATATGTTAAGTAGGGTCAAATATGGACCATTGTCTGGTTGATGAAACATCAGAAGGAGTCTATGAGTATTTATAGAAAGTTCAAGTTCTAAGACTCTTTGGCCAGAAATATGTTAAGTAGGTCAAATATGGACCACTCTCTGGCTGATGAAACATCAGAAGGAGTCTATAAGTATTTGTAAAATGTTCAAGTTCAAGTTCAAACACACTTTGGCCTGAAATATGTTAAGTAGGTCAAATATGGACCACTGTCTTGCTGATGAAACATCAGAAGGAGTCTATGAGTATTTATAGAAAGTTCAAGATTAAGGACTCTTTGTCCAGAAATGTGGTCATAAGGTCAAAAATGGTCTAATCTATGGTTGAAGTAACATCAAAAGAAGTCTATGAGTATGCATGGTAAGTTAGCCTTTGAAAAGACTTTGGCCAGACATATGTTAAGTAGGTCAAATATGGACCCACTGTCTGGCTGATGAAACATCAGAAGGAGTCTAAGAGTACTTATTGAAAGTTCAAGTTCAAGTTAAAAGACTCTTTGGCCTGAAATATGATAAGTAGGTTAAATATGGACCACTGTCTGGCTGATGAAACATCAGAAGGAGTCAATAAGTATGAATCGAAAGTTCAAGATTAAGCACTCTTTGTCCAGAAATGTGGTCATAAGGTCAAAAATGGTCTAATCTATGGTTGAAGTAACATCAAAAGAAGTCTATGAGTATGCATGGTAAGTTAGCCTTTGAAAAGACTTTGGCCAGAAATATGTTAAGTAGGTCAAATATGGACCACTGTCTGGCTGAAGAAACATCAGAAAGAGTCTATGAGTATTTATAGAAAGTTCAAGTTCAAAAACTCTTTGCCTGAAATATGTTAAGTAGGTCAAATATTGACCACTGTCTGGCTGATGAAACATCAGAAGGATTCAATGAGTATGTATAGAAAGATCAAGTTGAATGATTTTCTGGACAGAAATGTGTTCATAGTGTCACATATGGTCTAATTTATGGTTGAAGTAACATCAAAAGAAGTCTATGAGTATGCAATGTAAGTTAGCCTTTGAAAAGACTTTGGCCAGAAATATGTTAAGTAGGTCAAATATGGACCACTCTCTGGCTGATGAAACATCAGAAGGAGTCTATAAGTATTTATAAAATGTTCAAGTTCAAGTTCAAACACACTTTGGCCTGAAATATGTTAAGTAGGTCAAATATGGACCATTCTCTAGCTGTTGAAACATCAGAAGGAGTCTATGAGTATTTATAGAAAGTTCAAGATTAAGGACTCTTTGTCCAGAAATGTGGTCATAAGGTCAACTATGGTCTAATCTATGGTTGAAGTAACATCAAAAGAAGTCTATGAGTATGCATGGTAAGTTAGCCTTTGAAAAGACTTTGGCCAGACATATGTTAAGTAGGTCAAATATGGACCCACTGTCTGGCTGATGAAACATCAGAAGGAGTCTAAGAGTACTTATAGAAAGTTCAAGTTCAAGTTCAAAGACTCTTTGGCCTGAAATATGATAAGTAGGTTAAATATGGACCACTGTCTGGCTGATGAAACATCAGAAGGAGTCAATAAGTATGAATCGAAAGTTCAAGATTAAGCACTCTTTGTCCAGAAATGTGGTCATAAGGTCAAAAATGGTCTAATCTATGGTTGAAGTAACATCAAAAGAAGTCTATGAGTATGCATGGTAAGTTAGCCTTTGAAAAGACTTTGGCCAGAAATATGTTAAGTAGGTCAAATATGGACCACTGTCTGTCTGGCTGAAGAAACATCAGAAAGAGTCTATGAGTATTTATAGAAAGTTCAAGTTCAAAGACTCTTTGCCTGAAATATGTTAAGTAGGTCAAATATTGACCACTGTCTGGCTGATGAAACATCAGAAGGATTCAATGAGTATCTATAGAAAGATCAAGTTGAATGATTTTCTGGACAGAAATGTGTTCATAGTGTCACATATGGTCTAATTTATGGTTGAAGTAACATCAAAAGAAGTCTATGAGTATGCAAAGTAAGTTAGCCTTTGAAAAGACTTTGGCCAGAAATATGTTAAGTAGGTCAAATAAGGACCACTGTCTGGCTGATGAAACATCAGAAGGAGTCAATAAGTATGAATCGAAAGTTCAAGATTAAGCACTCTTTGTCCAGAAATGTGGTCATAAGGTCAAAAATGGTCTAATCTATGGTTGAAGTAACATCAAAAGAAGTCTATGAGTATGCATGGTAAGTTAGCCTTTGAAAAGACTTTGGCCAGAAATATGTTAAGTAGGTCAAATATGGACCACTGTCTGGCTGAAGAAACATCAGAAAGAGTCTATGAGTATTTATAGAAAGTTCAAGTTCAAGTTCAAAGACTCTTTGCCTGAAATATGTTAAGTAGGTCAAATATTGACCACTGTCTGGCTGATGAAACATCAGAAGGATTCAATGAGTATCTATAGAAAGATCAAGTTGAATGATTTTCTGGACAGAAATGTGTTCATAGTGTCACATATGGTCTAATTTATGGTTGAAGAAACATCAAAAGGAGTCTATGAGTATGCAAAGCAAGTTAGCCTTTGAAAAGACTTTGGCCAGAAATATGTTAAGTAGGTCAAATAAGGACCACTGTCTGGCTGATGAAACATCAGAAGGAGTCAATGAGTATGAATAGAAAGATCAAGTTCAAGGATTGTCTGGCAAGCCTTGGATAATACTTTGGTAAGAAATTTCTTACTGCAAGAAATATGTTAAGTAGGGTCAAATATGAACCACTGTCTGGTTGATGAAACATCAGAAGGAGTCTATGAGTATTTATAGAAAGTTCAAGTTCTAAGACTCTTTGGCCAGAAATATGTTAAGTAGGTCAAATATGGACCATTCTCTGGCTGATGAAACATAAGAAGGAGTCTATAAGTATTTATAAAATGTTCAAGTTCAAGTTCAAACACACTTTGGCCTGAAATATGTTAAGTAGGTCAAATATGGACCACTGTCTGGCTGATGAAACATCAGAAGGAGTCTATGAGTATTTATAGAAAGTTCAAGATTAAGGACTCTTTGTCCAGAAATGTGGTCATAAGGTCAACTATGGTCTAATCTATGGTTGAAGTAACATCAAAAGAAATCTATGAGTATGCATGGTAAGTTAACCTTTGAAAAGACTTTGGCCAGACATATGTTAAGTAGGTCAAATATGGACCCACTGTCTGGCTGATGAAACATCAGAAGGAGTCTAAGAGTACTTATAGAAAGTTCAAGTTCAAGTTCAAAGACTCTTTGGCCTGAAATATGATAAGTAGGTTAAATATGGACCACTGTCTGGCTGATGAAACATCAGAAGGAGTCAATAAGTATGAATCGAAAGTTCAAGATTAAGCACTCTTTGTCCAGAAATGTGGCCATAAGGTCAAAAATGGTCTAATCTATGGTTGAAGTAACATCAAAAGAAGTCTATGAGTATGCATGGTAAGTTAGCCTTTGAAAAGACTTTGGCCAGAAATATGTTAAGTAGGTCATATATTGACCACTGTCTGGCTGAAGAAACATCAGAAAGAGTCTATGAGTATTTATAGAAAGTTCAAGTTCAAGTTCAAAGACTCTTTGCCTGAAATATGTTAAGTAGGTCAAATATTGACCACTGTCTGGCTGATGAAACATCAGAAGGATTCAATGAGTATCTATAGAAAGATCAAGTTGAATGATTTTCTGGACAGAAATGTGTTCATAGTGTCACATATGGTCTAATTTATGGTTGAAGAAACATCAAAAGAAGTCTATGAGTATGCAAAGCAAGTTAGCCTTTGAAAAGACTTTGGCCTGAAATATGTTAAGTAGGTCAAATAAGGACCACTGTCTGGCTGATGAAACATCAGAAGGAGTCAATGAGTATGAATAGAAAGATCAAGTTCAAGGATTGTCTGGCAAGCCTTGGATAATACTTTGGTAAGAAATTTCTTACTGCAAGAAATATGTTAAGTAGGGTCAAATATGGACCACTGTCTGGCTGATGAAACATCGGAAGGAGTCTAAGAGTACTTATAGACAGTTCAAGTTCAAGTTCAAAGACTCTTTGGCCTGAAATATGATAAGTAGGTTAAATATGGACCACTGTCTGGCTGATGAAACATCAGAAGGAGTCAATAAGTATGAATCGAAAGTTCAAGATTAAGGACTCTTTGTCCAGAAATGTGGTCATAAGGTCAAAAATGGTCTAATCTATGGTTGAAGTAACATCAAAAGAAGTCTATGAGTATGCATGGTAAGTTAGCCTTTGAAAAGACTTTGGCCAGAAATATGTTAAGTAGGTTAAATATGGACCACTGTCTGGCTGAAGAAACATCAGAAAGAGTCTATGAGTATTTATAGAACGTTCTAGTTCAAGTTCAAAGACTCTTTGCCTGAAATATGTTAAGTAGGTCAAATATTGACCACTGTCTGGCTGATGAAACATCAGAAGGATTCAATGAGTATCTATAGAAAGATCAAGTTGAATGATTTTCTGGACAGAAATGTGTTCATAGTGTCACATATGGTCTAATTTATAGTTGAATAAAAATCAAAAGAAGTCTATGAGTATGCAAAGCAAGTTAGCCTTTGAAAAGACTTTGGCCAGAAATATGTTAAGTAGGTCAAATAAGGACCACTGTCTGTCTGGCTGATGAAACATCAGAAGGACTCCATGAGTATTTATAGAAAGTTCAAGATTAAGGACTCTTTGTCCAGAAATGTGGTCATAAGGTCAAAAATGGTCTAATCTATGTTTGAAGTAACATCAAAAGAAGTCTATGAGTATGCATGGTAAGTTAGCCTTTGAAAAGACTTTGGCCAGACATATGTTAAGTAGGTCAAATATGGACCCACTGTCTGGCTGATGAAACATCAGAAGGAGTCTAAGAGTACTTATAGAAAGTTCAAGTTCAAGTTCAAAGACTCTTTGGCCTGAAATATGATAAGTAGGTTAAATATGGACCACTGTCTTGCTGATGAAACATCAGAAGGAGTCAATAAGTATTAATCGAAAGTTCAAGATTGAGCAGTCTTTGTCCAGAAATGTGGTCATAAGGTCAAAAATGGTCTAATCTATGGTTGAAGTAACATCAAAAGAAGTCTATGAGTATGCATGGTAAGTTAGCCTTTGAAAAGACTTTGGCCAGAAATATGTTAAGAAGGTCAAATATGGACCACTGTATGGCTGAAGAAACATCAGAAAGAGTCTATGATTATTTATAGAAAGTTCAAGTTCAAAGACACTTTGCCTGAAATATGTTAAGTAGGTCAAATATTGACCACTGTCTGGCTGATGAAACATCAGAAGGATTCAATGAGTATCTATAGAAAGATCAAGTTGAATGATTTTCTGGACAGAAATGTGTTCATAGTGTCACATATGGTCTAATTTATGGTTGAAGTAACATCAAAAGAAGTCTATGAGTATGCAAAGTAAGTTAGCCTTTGAAAAGACTTTGGCCAGAAATATGTTAAGTAGGTCAAATAAGGACCACTGTCTGGCTGATGAAACATCAGAAGGAGTCAATGAGTATGAATAGAAAGATCAAGTTCAAGGATTGTCTGGCAAGCCTTGGATAATACTTTAGTAAGAAATTTCTTACTGCAAGAAATATGTTAAGTAGGGTCAAATATGGACCATTGTCTGGTTGATGAAACATCAGAAGGAGTCTATGAGTATTTATAGAAAGTTCAAGTTCTAAGACTCTTTGGCCAGAAATATGTTAAGTAGGTCAAATATGGACCACTCTCTGGCTGATGAAACATCAGAAGGAGTCTATAAGTATTTGTAAAATGTTCAAGTTCAAGTTCAAACACACTTTGGCCTGAAATATGTTAAGTAGGTCAAATATGGACCACTGTCTTGCTGATGAAACATCAGAAGGAGTCTATGAGTATTTATAGAAAGTTCAAGATTAAGGACTCTTTGTCCAGAAATGTGGTCATAAGGTCAAAAATGGTCTAATCTATGGTTGAAGTAACATCAAAAGAAGTCTATGAGTATGCATGGTAAGTTAGCCTTTGAAAAGACTTTGGCCAGACATATGTTAAGTAGGTCAAATATGGACCCACTGTCTGGCTGATGAAACATCAGAAGGAGTCTAAGAGTACTTATTGAAAGTTCAAGTTCAAGTTAAAAGACTCTTTGGCCTGAAATATGATAAGTAGGTTAAATATGGACCACTGTCTGGCTGATGAAACATCAGAAGGAGTCAATAAGTATGAATCGAAAGTTCAAGATTAAGCACTCTTTGTCCAGAAATGTGGTCATAAGGTCAAAAATGGTCTAATCTATGGTTGAAGTAACATCAAAAGAAGTCTATGAGTATGCATGGTAAGTTAGCCTTTGAAAAGACTTTGGCCAGAAATATGTTAAGTAGGTCAAATATGGACCACTGTCTGGCTGAAGAAACATCAGAAAGAGTCTATGAGTATTTATAGAAAGTTCAAGTTCAAAAACTCTTTGCCTGAAATATGTTAAGTAGGTCAAATATTGACCACTGTCTGGCTGATGAAACATCAGAAGGATTCAATGAGTATGTATAGAAAGATCAAGTTGAATGATTTTCTGGACAGAAATGTGTTCATAGTGTCACATATGGTCTAATTTATGGTTGAAGTAACATCAAAAGAAGTCTATGAGTATGCAATGTAAGTTAGCCTTTGAAAAGACTTTGGCCAGAAATATGTTAAGTAGGTCAAATATGGACCACTCTCTGGCTGATGAAACATCAGAAGGAGTCTATAAGTATTTATAAAATGTTCAAGTTCAAGTTCAAACACACTTTGGCCTGAAATATGTTAAGTAGGTCAAATATGGACCATTCTCTAGCTGTTGAAACATCAGAAGGAGTCTATGAGTATTTATAGAAAGTTCAAGATTAAGGACTCTTTGTCCAGAAATGTGGTCATAAGGTCAACTATGGTCTAATCTATGGTTGAAGTAACATCAAAAGAAGTCTATGAGTATGCATGGTAAGTTAGCCTTTGAAAAGACTTTGGCCAGACATATGTTAAGTAGGTCAAATATGGACCCACTGTCTGGCTGATGAAACATCAGAAGGAGTCTAAGAGTACTTATAGAAAGTTCAAGTTCAAGTTCAAAGACTCTTTGGCCTGAAATATGATAAGTAGGTTAAATATGGACCACTGTCTGGCTGATGAAACATCAGAAGGAGTCAATAAGTATGAATCGAAAGTTCAAGATTAAGCACTCTTTGTCCAGAAATGTGGTCATAAGGTCAAAAATGGTCTAATCTATGGTTGAAGTAACATCAAAAGAAGTCTATGAGTATGCATGGTAAGTTAGCCTTTGAAAAGACTTTGGCCAGAAATATGTTAAGTAGGTCAAATATGGACCACTGTCTGTCTGGCTGAAGAAACATCAGAAAGAGCTGATGAAACATCAGAAGGATTCAATGAGTATCTATAGAAAGATCAAGTTGAATGATTTTCTGGACAGAAATGTGTTCATAGTGTCACATATGGTCTAATTTATGGTTGAAGTAACATCAAAAGAAGTCTATGAGTATGCAAAGTAAGTTAGCCTTTGAAAAGACTTTGGCCAGAAATATGTTAAGTAGGTCAAATAAGGACCACTGTCTGGCTGATGAAACATCAGAAGGAGTCAATAAGTATGAATCGAAAGTTCAAGATTAAGCACTCTTTGTCCAGAAATGTGGTCATAAGGTCAAAAATGGTCTAATCTATGGTTGAAGTAACATCAAAAGAAGTCTATGAGTATGCATGGTAAGTTAGCCTTTGAAAAGACTTTGGCCAGAAATATGTTAAGTAGGTCAAATATGGACCACTGTCTGGCTGAAGAAACATCAGAAAGAGTCTATGAGTATTTATAGAAAGTTCAAGTTCAAGTACAAAGACTCTTTGCCTGAAATATGTTAAGTAGGTCAAATATTGACCACTGTCTGGCTGATGAAACATCAGAAGGATTCAATGAGTATCTATAGAAAGATCAAGTTGAATGATTTTCTGGACAGAAATGTGTTCATAGTGTCACATATGGTCTAATTTATGGTTGAAGAAACATCAAAAGGAGTCTATGAGTATGCAAAGCAAGTTAGCCTTTGAAAAGACTTTGGCCAGAAATATGTTAAGTAGGTCAAATAAGGACCACTGTCTGGCTGATGAAACATCAGAAGGAGTCAATGAGTATGAATAGAAAGATCAAGTTCAAGGATTGTCTGGCAAGCCTTGGATAATACTTTGGTAAGAAATTTCTTACTGCAAGAAATATGTTAAGTAGGGTCAAATATGAACCACTGTCTGGTTGATGAAACATCAGAAGGAGTCTATGAGTATTTATAGAAAGTTCAAGTTCTAAGACTCTTTGGCCAGAAATATGTTAAGTAGGTCAAATATGGACCATTCTCTGGCTGATGAAACATAAGAAGGAGTCTATAAGTATTTATAAAATGTTCAAGTTCAAGTTCAAACACACTTTGGCCTGAAATATGTTAAGTAGGTCAAATATGGACCACTGTCTGGCTGATGAAACATCAGAAGGAGTCTATGAGTATTTATAGAAAGTTCAAGATTAAGGACTCTTTGTCCAGAAATGTGGTCATAAGGTCAACTATGGTCTAATCTATGGTTGAAGTAACATCAAAAGAAATCTATGAGTATGCATGGTAAGTTAACCTTTGAAAAGACTTTGGCCAGACATATGTTAAGTAGGTCAAATATGGACCCACTGTCTGGCTGATGAAACATCAGAAGGAGTCTAAGAGTACTTATAGAAAGTTCAAGTTCAAGTTCAAAGACTCTTTGGCCTGAAATATGATAAGTAGGTTAAATATGGACCACTGTCTGGCTGATGAAACATCAGAAGGAGTCAATAAGTATGAATCGAAAGTTCAAGATTAAGCACTCTTTGTCCAGAAATGTGGCCATAAGGTCAAAAATGGTCTAATCTATGGTTGAAGTAACATCAAAAGAAGTCTATGAGTATGCATGGTAAGTTAGCCTTTGAAAAGACTTTGGCCAGAAATATGTTAAGTAGGTCATATATTGACCACTGTCTGGCTGAAGAAACATCAGAAAGAGTCTATGAGTATTTATAGAAAGTTCAAGTTCAAGTTCAAAGACTCTTTGCCTGAAATATGTTAAGTAGGTCAAATATTGACCACTGTCTGGCTGATGAAACATCAGAAGGATTCAATGAGTATCTATAGAAAGATCAAGTTGAATGATTTTCTGGACAGAAATGTGTTCATAGTGTCACATATGGTCTAATTTATGGTTGAAGAAACATCAAAAGAAGTCTATGAGTATGCAAAGCAAGTTAGCCTTTGAAAAGACTTTGGCCTGAAATATGTTAAGTAGGTCAAATAAGGACCACTGTCTGGCTGATGAAACATCAGAAGGAGTCAATGAGTATGAATAGAAAGATCAAGTTCAAGGATTGTCTGGCAAGCCTTGGATAATACTTTGGTAAGAAATTTCTTACTGCAAGAAATATGTTAAGTAGGGTCAAATATGGACCACTGTCTGGCTGATGAAACATCGGAAGGAGTCTAAGAGTACTTATAGACAGTTCAAGTTCAAGTTCAAAGACTCTTTGGCCTGAAATATGATAAGTAGGTTAAATATGGACCACTGTCTGGCTGATGAAACATCAGAAGGAGTCAATAAGTATGAATCGAAAGTTCAAGATTAAGCACTCTTTGTCCAGAAATGTGGTCATAAGGTCAAAAATGGTCTAATCTATGGTTGAAGTAACATCAAAAGAAGTCTATGAGTATGCATGGTAAGTTAGCCTTTGAAAAGACTTTGGCCAGAAATATGTTAAGTAGGTTAAATATGGACCACTGTCTGGCTGAAGAAACATCAGAAAGAGTCTATGAGTATTTATAGAACGTTCTAGTTCAAGTTCAAAGACTCTTTGCCTGAAATATGTTAAGTAGGTCAAATATTGACCACTGTCTGGCTGATGAAACATCAGAAGGATTCAATGAGTATCTATAGAAAGATCAAGTTGAATGATTTTCTGGACAGAAATGTGTTCATAGTGTCACATATGGTCTAATTTATAGTTGAATAAAAATCAAAAGAAGTCTATGAGTATGCAAAGCAAGTTAGCCTTTGAAAAGACTTTGGCCAGAAATATGTTAAGTAGGTCAAATAAGGACCACTGTCTGGCTGATGAAACATCAGAAGGAGTCAATGAGTATTAATCGAAAGTTCAAGATTGAGCACTCTTTGTCCAGAAATGTGGTCATAAGGTCAAAAATGGTCTAATCTATGGTTGAAGTAACATCAAAAGAAGTCTATGAGTATGCATGGTAAGTTAGCCTTTGAAAAGACTTTGGCCAGAAATATGTTAAGTAGGTCAAATATGGACCACTGTCTGGCTGAAGAAACATCAGAAAGAGTGTATGAATATTTATAGAAAGTTCAAGTTCAAAGACTCTTTGCCTGAAATATGTAAAGTAGGTCAAATATTGACCACTGTCTGGCTGATGAAACATCAGAAGGATTCAATGAGTATCTATAGAAAGATCAAGTTGAATGATTTTCTGGACAGAAATGTGTTCATAGTGTCACATATGGTCTAATTTATGGTTGAAGTAACATCAAAAGAAGTCTATGAGTATGCAAAGTAAGTTAGCCTTTGAAAAGACTTTGGCCAGAAATATGTTAAGTAGGTCAAATAAGGACCACTGTCTGGCTGATGAAACATCAGAAGGAGTCAATGAGTATTAATCAAAAGTTCAAGATTGAGCACTCTTTGTCCAGAAATGTGGTCATAAGGTCAAAAATGGTCTAATCTATGGTTGAAGTAACATCAAAAGAAGTCTATGAGTATGCATGGTAAGTTAGCCTTTGAAAAGACTTTGGCCAGAAATATGTTAAGTAGGTCAAATATGGACCACTGTCTGGCTGAAGAAACATCAGAAAGAGTCTATGAGTATTTATAGAAAGTTCAAGTTCAAGTTCAAAGACTCTTTGCCTGAAATATGTTAAGTAGGTCAAATATTGACCACTGTCTGGCTGATGAAACATCAGAAGGATTCAATGAGTATCTATAGAAAGATCAAGTTGAATGATTTTCTGGACAGAAATGTGTTCATAGTGTCACATATGGTCTAATTTATGGTTGAAGAAACATCAAAAGAAGTCTATGAGTATGCAAAGTAAGTTAGCCTTTGAAAAGACTTTGGCCAGAAATATGTTAAGTAGGTCAAATATGGACCACTGTCTGGCTGAAGAAACATCAGAAAGAGTCTATGAGTATTTATAAAATGTTCAAGTTCAAGGATTGTCTGGCAAGCCTTGGATAATACTTTGGTAAGAAATTTCTTACTGCAAGAAATATGTTAAGTAGGGTCAAATATGAACCACTGTCTGGTTGATGAAACATCAGAAGGAGTCTATGAGTATTTATAGAAAGTTCAAGTTCTAAGACTCTTTGGCCAGAAATATGTTAAGTAGGTCAAATATGGACCATTCTCTGGCTGATGAAACATAAGAAGGAGTCTATAAGTATTTATAAAATGTTCAAGTTCAAGTTCAAACACACTTTGGCCTGAAATATGTTAAGTAGGTCAAATATGGACCACTGTCTGGCTGATGAAACATCAGAAGGAGTCTATGAGTATTTATAGAAAGTTCAAGATTAAGGACTCTTTGTCCAGAAATGTGGTCATAAGGTCAACTATGGTCTAATCTATGGTTGAAGTAACATCAAAAGAAATCTATGAGTATGCATGGTAAGTTAACCTTTGAAAAGACTTTGGCCAGACATATGTTAAGTAGGTCAAATATGGACCCACTGTCTGGCTGATGAAACATCAGAAGGAGTCTAAGAGTACTTATAGAAAGTTCAAGTTCAAGTTCAAAGACTCTTTGGCCTGAAATATGATAAGTAGGTTAAATATGGACCACTGTCTGGCTGATGAAACATCAGAAGGAGTCAATAAGTATGAATCGAAAGTTCAAGATTAAGCACTCTTTGTCCAGAAATGTGGCCATAAGGTCAAAAATGGTCTAATCTATGGTTGAAGTAACATCAAAAGAAGTCTATGAGTATGCATGGTAAGTTAGCCTTTGAAAAGACTTTGGCCAGAAATATGTTAAGTAGGTCATATATTGACCACTGTCTGGCTGAAGAAACATCAGAAAGAGTCTATGAGTATTTATAGAAAGTTCAAGTTCAAGTTCAAAGACTCTTTGCCTGAAATATGTTAAGTAGGTCAAATATTGACCACTGTCTGGCTGATGAAACATCAGAAGGATTCAATGAGTATCTATAGAAAGATCAAGTTGAATGATTTTCTGGACAGAAATGTGTTCATAGTGTCACATATGGTCTAATTTATGGTTGAAGAAACATCAAAAGAAGTCTATGAGTATGCAAAGCAAGTTAGCCTTTGAAAAGACTTTGGCCTGAAATATGTTAAGTAGGTCAAATAAGGACCACTGTCTGGCTGATGAAACATCAGAAGGAGTCAATGAGTATGAATAGAAAGATCAAGTTCAAGGATTGTCTGGCAAGCCTTGGATAATACTTTGGTAAGAAATTTCTTACTGCAAGAAATATGTTAAGTAGGGTCAAATATGGACCACTGTCTGGCTGATGAAACATCGGAAGGAGTCTAAGAGTACTTATAGACAGTTCAAGTTCAAGTTCAAAGACTCTTTGGCCTGAAATATGATAAGTAGGTTAAATATGGACCACTGTCTGGCTGATGAAACATCAGAAGGAGTCAATAAGTATGAATCGAAAGTTCAAGATTAAGCACTCTTTGTCCAGAAATGTGGTCATAAGGTCAAAAATGGTCTAATCTATGGTTGAAGTAACATCAAAAGAAGTCTATGAGTATGCATGGTAAGTTAGCCTTTGAAAAGACTTTGGCCAGAAATATGTTAAGTAGGTTAAATATGGACCACTGTCTGGCTGAAGAAACATCAGAAAGAGTCTATGAGTATTTATAGAACGTTCTAGTTCAAGTTCAAAGACTCTTTGCCTGAAATATGTTAAGTAGGTCAAATATTGACCACTGTCTGGCTGATGAAACATCAGAAGGATTCAATGAGTATCTATAGAAAGATCAAGTTGAATGATTTTCTGGACAGAAATGTGTTCATAGTGTCACATATGGTCTAATTTATAGTTGAATAAAAATCAAAAGAAGTCTATGAGTATGCAAAGCAAGTTAGCCTTTGAAAAGACTTTGGCCAGAAATATGTTAAGTAGGTCAAATAAGGACCACTGTCTGGCTGATGAAACATCAGAAGGAGTCAATGAGTATTAATCGAAAGTTCAAGATTGAGCACTCTTTGTCCAGAAATGTGGTCATAAGGTCAAAAATGGTCTAATCTATGGTTGAAGTAACATCAAAAGAAGTCTATGAGTATGCATGGTAAGTTAGCCTTTGAAAAGACTTTGGCCAGAAATATGTTAAGTAGGTCAAATATGGACCACTGTCTGGCTGAAGAAACATCAGAAAGAGTGTATGAATATTTATAGAAAGTTCAAGTTCAAAGACTCTTTGCCTGAAATATGTAAAGTAGGTCAAATATTGACCACTGTCTGGCTGATGAAACATCAGAAGGATTCAATGAGTATCTATAGAAAGATCAAGTTGAATGATTTTCTGGACAGAAATGTGTTCATAGTGTCACATATGGTCTAATTTATGGTTGAAGTAACATCAAAAGAAGTCTATGAGTATGCAAAGTAAGTTAGCCTTTGAAAAGACTTTGGCCAGAAATATGTTAAGTAGGTCAAATAAGGACCACTGTCTGGCTGATGAAACATCAGAAGGAGTCAATGAGTATTAATCAAAAGTTCAAGATTGAGCACTCTTTGTCCAGAAATGTGGTCATAAGGTCAAAAATGGTCTAATCTATGGTTGAAGTAACATCAAAAGAAGTCTATGAGTATGCATGGTAAGTTAGCCTTTGAAAAGACTTTGGCCAGAAATATGTTAAGTAGGTCAAATATGGACCACTGTCTGGCTGAAGAAACATCAGAAAGAGTCTATGAGTATTTATAGAAAGTTCAAGTTCAAGTTCAAAGACTCTTTGCCTGAAATATGTTAAGTAGGTCAAATATTGACCACTGTCTGGCTGATGAAACATCAGAAGGATTCAATGAGTATCTATAGAAAGATCAAGTTGAATGATTTTCTGGACAGAAATGTGTTCATAGTGTCACATATGGTCTAATTTATGGTTGAAGTAACATCAAAAGAAGTCTATGAGTATGCAAAGTAAGTTAGCCTTTGAAAAGACTTTGGCCAGAAATATGTTAAGTAGGTCAAATAAGGACCACTGTCTGGCTGATGAAACATCAGAAGGAGTCAATGAGTATGAATAGAAAGATCAAGTTCAAGGATTGTCTGGCAAGCCTTGGATAATACTTTAGTAAGAAATTTCTTACTGCAAGAAATATGTTAAGTAGGGTCAAATATGGACCATTGTCTGGTTGATGAAACATCAGAAGGAGTCTATGAGTATTTATAGAAAGTTCAAGTTCTAAGACTCTTTGGCCAGAAATATGTTAAGTAGGTCAAATATGGACCACTCTCTGGCTGATGAAACATCAGAAGGAGTCTATAAGTATTTGTAAAATGTTCAAGTTCAAGTTCAAACACACTTTGGCCTGAAATATGTTAAGTAGGTCAAATATGGACCACTGTCTTGCTGATGAAACATCAGAAGGAGTCTATGAGTATTTATAGAAAGTTCAAGATTAAGGACTCTTTGTCCAGAAATGTGGTCATAAGGTCAAAAATGGTCTAATCTATGGTTGAAGTAACATCAAAAGAAGTCTATGAGTATGCATGGTAAGTTAGCCTTTGAAAAGACTTTGGCCAGACATATGTTAAGTAGGTCAAATATGGACCCACTGTCTGGCTGATGAAACATCAGAAGGAGTCTAAGAGTACTTATTGAAAGTTCAAGTTCAAGTTAAAAGACTCTTTGGCCTGAAATATGATAAGTAGGTTAAATATGGACCACTGTCTGGCTGATGAAACATCAGAAGGAGTCAATAAGTATGAATCGAAAGTTCAAGATTAAGCACTCTTTGTCCAGAAATGTGGTCATAAGGTCAAAAATGGTCTAATCTATGGTTGAAGTAACATCAAAAGAAGTCTATGAGTATGCATGGTAAGTTAGCCTTTGAAAAGACTTTGGCCAGAAATATGTTAAGTAGGTCAAATATGGACCACTGTCTGGCTGAAGAAACATCAGAAAGAGTCTATGAGTATTTATAGAAAGTTCAAGTTCAAAAACTCTTTGCCTGAAATATGTTAAGTAGGTCAAATATTGACCACTGTCTGGCTGATGAAACATCAGAAGGATTCAATGAGTATGTATAGAAAGATCAAGTTGAATGATTTTCTGGACAGAAATGTGTTCATAGTGTCACATATGGTCTAATTTATGGTTGAAGTAACATCAAAAGAAGTCTATGAGTATGCAATGTAAGTTAGCCTTTGAAAAGACTTTGGCCAGAAATATGTTAAGTAGGTCAAATATGGACCACTCTCTGGCTGATGAAACATCAGAAGGAGTCTATAAGTATTTATAAAATGTTCAAGTTCAAGTTCAAACACACTTTGGCCTGAAATATGTTAAGTAGGTCAAATATGGACCATTCTCTAGCTGTTGAAACATCAGAAGGAGTCTATGAGTATTTATAGAAAGTTCAAGATTAAGGACTCTTTGTCCAGAAATGTGGTCATAAGGTCAACTATGGTCTAATCTATGGTTGAAGTAACATCAAAAGAAGTCTATGAGTATGCATGGTAAGTTAGCCTTTGAAAAGACTTTGGCCAGACATATGTTAAGTAGGTCAAATATGGACCCACTGTCTGGCTGATGAAACATCAGAAGGAGTCTAAGAGTACTTATAGAAAGTTCAAGTTCAAGTTCAAAGACTCTTTGGCCTGAAATATGATAAGTAGGTTAAATATGGACCACTGTCTGGCTGATGAAACATCAGAAGGAGTCAATAAGTATGAATCGAAAGTTCAAGATTAAGCACTCTTTGTCCAGAAATGTGGTCATAAGGTCAAAAATGGTCTAATCTATGGTTGAAGTAACATCAAAAGAAGTCTATGAGTATGCATGGTAAGTTAGCCTTTGAAAAGACTTTGGCCAGAAATATGTTAAGTAGGTCAAATATGGACCACTGTCTGTCTGGCTGAAGAAACATCAGAAAGAGCTGATGAAACATCAGAAGGATTCAATGAGTATCTATAGAAAGATCAAGTTGAATGATTTTCTGGACAGAAATGTGTTCATAGTGTCACATATGGTCTAATTTATGGTTGAAGTAACATCAAAAGAAGTCTATGAGTATGCAAAGTAAGTTAGCCTTTGAAAAGACTTTGGCCAGAAATATGTTAAGTAGGTCAAATAAGGACCACTGTCTGGCTGATGAAACATCAGAAGGAGTCAATAAGTATGAATCGAAAGTTCAAGATTAAGCACTCTTTGTCCAGAAATGTGGTCATAAGGTCAAAAATGGTCTAATCTATGGTTGAAGTAACATCAAAAGAAGTCTATGAGTATGCATGGTAAGTTAGCCTTTGAAAAGACTTTGGCCAGAAATATGTTAAGTAGGTCAAATATGGACCACTGTCTGGCTGAAGAAACATCAGAAAGAGTCTATGAGTATTTATAGAAAGTTCAAGTTCAAGTACAAAGACTCTTTGCCTGAAATATGTTAAGTAGGTCAAATATTGACCACTGTCTGGCTGATGAAACATCAGAAGGATTCAATGAGTATCTATAGAAAGATCAAGTTGAATGATTTTCTGGACAGAAATGTGTTCATAGTGTCACATATGGTCTAATTTATGGTTGAAGAAACATCAAAAGGAGTCTATGAGTATGCAAAGCAAGTTAGCCTTTGAAAAGACTTTGGCCAGAAATATGTTAAGTAGGTCAAATAAGGACCACTGTCTGGCTGATGAAACATCAGAAGGAGTCAATGAGTATGAATAGAAAGATCAAGTTCAAGGATTGTCTGGCAAGCCTTGGATAATACTTTGGTAAGAAATTTCTTACTGCAAGAAATATGTTAAGTAGGGTCAAATATGAACCACTGTCTGGTTGATGAAACATCAGAAGGAGTCTATGAGTATTTATAGAAAGTTCAAGTTCTAAGACTCTTTGGCCAGAAATATGTTAAGTAGGTCAAATATGGACCATTCTCTGGCTGATGAAACATAAGAAGGAGTCTATAAGTATTTATAAAATGTTCAAGTTCAAGTTCAAACACACTTTGGCCTGAAATATGTTAAGTAGGTCAAATATGGACCACTGTCTGGCTGATGAAACATCAGAAGGAGTCTATGAGTATTTATAGAAAGTTCAAGATTAAGGACTCTTTGTCCAGAAATGTGGTCATAAGGTCAACTATGGTCTAATCTATGGTTGAAGTAACATCAAAAGAAATCTATGAGTATGCATGGTAAGTTAACCTTTGAAAAGACTTTGGCCAGACATATGTTAAGTAGGTCAAATATGGACCCACTGTCTGGCTGATGAAACATCAGAAGGAGTCTAAGAGTACTTATAGAAAGTTCAAGTTCAAGTTCAAAGACTCTTTGGCCTGAAATATGATAAGTAGGTTAAATATGGACCACTGTCTGGCTGATGAAACATCAGAAGGAGTCAATAAGTATGAATCGAAAGTTCAAGATTAAGCACTCTTTGTCCAGAAATGTGGCCATAAGGTCAAAAATGGTCTAATCTATGGTTGAAGTAACATCAAAAGAAGTCTATGAGTATGCATGGTAAGTTAGCCTTTGAAAAGACTTTGGCCAGAAATATGTTAAGTAGGTCATATATTGACCACTGTCTGGCTGAAGAAACATCAGAAAGAGTCTATGAGTATTTATAGAAAGTTCAAGTTCAAGTTCAAAGACTCTTTGCCTGAAATATGTTAAGTAGGTCAAATATTGACCACTGTCTGGCTGATGAAACATCAGAAGGATTCAATGAGTATCTATAGAAAGATCAAGTTGAATGATTTTCTGGACAGAAATGTGTTCATAGTGTCACATATGGTCTAATTTATGGTTGAAGAAACATCAAAAGAAGTCTATGAGTATGCAAAGCAAGTTAGCCTTTGAAAAGACTTTGGCCTGAAATATGTTAAGTAGGTCAAATAAGGACCACTGTCTGGCTGATGAAACATCAGAAGGAGTCAATGAGTATGAATAGAAAGATCAAGTTCAAGGATTGTCTGGCAAGCCTTGGATAATACTTTGGTAAGAAATTTCTTACTGCAAGAAATATGTTAAGTAGGGTCAAATATGGACCACTGTCTGGCTGATGAAACATCGGAAGGAGTCTAAGAGTACTTATAGACAGTTCAAGTTCAAGTTCAAAGACTCTTTGGCCTGAAATATGATAAGTAGGTTAAATATGGACCACTGTCTGGCTGATGAAACATCAGAAGGAGTCAATAAGTATGAATCGAAAGTTCAAGATTAAGCACTCTTTGTCCAGAAATGTGGTCATAAGGTCAAAAATGGTCTAATCTATGGTTGAAGTAACATCAAAAGAAGTCTATGAGTATGCATGGTAAGTTAGCCTTTGAAAAGACTTTGGCCAGAAATATGTTAAGTAGGTTAAATATGGACCACTGTCTGGCTGAAGAAACATCAGAAAGAGTCTATGAGTATTTATAGAACGTTCTAGTTCAAGTTCAAAGACTCTTTGCCTGAAATATGTTAAGTAGGTCAAATATTGACCACTGTCTGGCTGATGAAACATCAGAAGGATTCAATGAGTATCTATAGAAAGATCAAGTTGAATGATTTTCTGGACAGAAATGTGTTCATAGTGTCACATATGGTCTAATTTATAGTTGAATAAAAATCAAAAGAAGTCTATGAGTATGCAAAGCAAGTTAGCCTTTGAAAAGACTTTGGCCAGAAATATGTTAAGTAGGTCAAATAAGGACCACTGTCTGGCTGATGAAACATCAGAAGGAGTCAATGAGTATTAATCGAAAGTTCAAGATTGAGCACTCTTTGTCCAGAAATGTGGTCATAAGGTCAAAAATGGTCTAATCTATGGTTGAAGTAACATCAAAAGAAGTCTATGAGTATGCATGGTAAGTTAGCCTTTGAAAAGACTTTGGCCAGAAATATGTTAAGTAGGTCAAATATGGACCACTGTCTGGCTGAAGAAACATCAGAAAGAGTGTATGAATATTTATAGAAAGTTCAAGTTCAAAGACTCTTTGCCTGAAATATGTAAAGTAGGTCAAATATTGACCACTGTCTGGCTGATGAAACATCAGAAGGATTCAATGAGTATCTATAGAAAGATCAAGTTGAATGATTTTCTGGACAGAAATGTGTTCATAGTGTCACATATGGTCTAATTTATGGTTGAAGTAACATCAAAAGAAGTCTATGAGTATGCAAAGTAAGTTAGCCTTTGAAAAGACTTTGGCCAGAAATATGTTAAGTAGGTCAAATAAGGACCACTGTCTGGCTGATGAAACATCAGAAGGAGTCAATGAGTATTAATCAAAAGTTCAAGATTGAGCACTCTTTGTCCAGAAATGTGGTCATAAGGTCAAAAATGGTCTAATCTATGGTTGAAGTAACATCAAAAGAAGTCTATGAGTATGCATGGTAAGTTAGCCTTTGAAAAGACTTTGGCCAGAAATATGTTAAGTAGGTCAAATATGGACCACTGTCTGGCTGAAGAAACATCAGAAAGAGTCTATGAGTATTTATAGAAAGTTCAAGTTCAAGTTCAAAGACTCTTTGCCTGAAATATGTTAAGTAGGTCAAATATTGACCACTGTCTGGCTGATGAAACATCAGAAGGATTCAATGAGTATCTATAGAAAGATCAAGTTGAATGATTTTCTGGACAGAAATGTGTTCATAGTGTCACATATGGTCTAATTTATGGTTGAAGAAACATCAAAAGAAGTCTATGAGTATGCAAAGTAAGTTAGCCTTTGAAAAGACTTTGGCCAGAAATATGTTAAGTAGGTCAAATATGGACCACTGTCTGGCTGAAGAAACATCAGAAAGAGTCTATGAGTATTTATAAAATGTTCAAGTTCAAGGATTGTCTGGCAAGCCTTGGATAATACTTTGGTAAGAAATTTCTTACTGCAAGAAATATGTTAAGTAGGGTCAAATATGAACCACTGTCTGGTTGATGAAACATCAGAAGGAGTCTATGAGTATTTATAGAAAGTTCAAGTTCTAAGACTCTTTGGCCAGAAATATGTTAAGTAGGTCAAATATGGACCATTCTCTGGCTGATGAAACATAAGAAGGAGTCTATAAGTATTTATAAAATGTTCAAGTTCAAGTTCAAACACACTTTGGCCTGAAATATGTTAAGTAGGTCAAATATGGACCACTGTCTGGCTGATGAAACATCAGAAGGAGTCTATGAGTATTTATAGAAAGTTCAAGATTAAGGACTCTTTGTCCAGAAATGTGGTCATAAGGTCAACTATGGTCTAATCTATGGTTGAAGTAACATCAAAAGAAATCTATGAGTATGCATGGTAAGTTAACCTTTGAAAAGACTTTGGCCAGACATATGTTAAGTAGGTCAAATATGGACCCACTGTCTGGCTGATGAAACATCAGAAGGAGTCTAAGAGTACTTATAGAAAGTTCAAGTTCAAGTTCAAAGACTCTTTGGCCTGAAATATGATAAGTAGGTTAAATATGGACCACTGTCTGGCTGATGAAACATCAGAAGGAGTCAATAAGTATGAATCGAAAGTTCAAGATTAAGCACTCTTTGTCCAGAAATGTGGCCATAAGGTCAAAAATGGTCTAATCTATGGTTGAAGTAACATCAAAAGAAGTCTATGAGTATGCATGGTAAGTTAGCCTTTGAAAAGACTTTGGCCAGAAATATGTTAAGTAGGTCATATATTGACCACTGTCTGGCTGAAGAAACATCAGAAAGAGTCTATGAGTATTTATAGAAAGTTCAAGTTCAAGTTCAAAGACTCTTTGCCTGAAATATGTTAAGTAGGTCAAATATTGACCACTGTCTGGCTGATGAAACATCAGAAGGATTCAATGAGTATCTATAGAAAGATCAAGTTGAATGATTTTCTGGACAGAAATGTGTTCATAGTGTCACATATGGTCTAATTTATGGTTGAAGAAACATCAAAAGAAGTCTATGAGTATGCAAAGCAAGTTAGCCTTTGAAAAGACTTTGGCCTGAAATATGTTAAGTAGGTCAAATAAGGACCACTGTCTGGCTGATGAAACATCAGAAGGAGTCAATGAGTATGAATAGAAAGATCAAGTTCAAGGATTGTCTGGCAAGCCTTGGATAATACTTTGGTAAGAAATTTCTTACTGCAAGAAATATGTTAAGTAGGGTCAAATATGGACCACTGTCTGGCTGATGAAACATCGGAAGGAGTCTAAGAGTACTTATAGACAGTTCAAGTTCAAGTTCAAAGACTCTTTGGCCTGAAATATGATAAGTAGGTTAAATATGGACCACTGTCTGGCTGATGAAACATCAGAAGGAGTCAATAAGTATGAATCGAAAGTTCAAGATTAAGCACTCTTTGTCCAGAAATGTGGTCATAAGGTCAAAAATGGTCTAATCTATGGTTGAAGTAACATCAAAAGAAGTCTATGAGTATGCATGGTAAGTTAGCCTTTGAAAAGACTTTGGCCAGAAATATGTTAAGTAGGTTAAATATGGACCACTGTCTGGCTGAAGAAACATCAGAAAGAGTCTATGAGTATTTATAGAACGTTCTAGTTCAAGTTCAAAGACTCTTTGCCTGAAATATGTTAAGTAGGTCAAATATTGACCACTGTCTGGCTGATGAAACATCAGAAGGATTCAATGAGTATCTATAGAAAGATCAAGTTGAATGATTTTCTGGACAGAAATGTGTTCATAGTGTCACATATGGTCTAATTTATAGTTGAATAAAAATCAAAAGAAGTCTATGAGTATGCAAAGCAAGTTAGCCTTTGAAAAGACTTTGGCCAGAAATATGTTAAGTAGGTCAAATAAGGACCACTGTCTGGCTGATGAAACATCAGAAGGAGTCAATGAGTATTAATCGAAAGTTCAAGATTGAGCACTCTTTGTCCAGAAATGTGGTCATAAGGTCAAAAATGGTCTAATCTATGGTTGAAGTAACATCAAAAGAAGTCTATGAGTATGCATGGTAAGTTAGCCTTTGAAAAGACTTTGGCCAGAAATATGTTAAGTAGGTCAAATATGGACCACTGTCTGGCTGAAGAAACATCAGAAAGAGTGTATGAATATTTATAGAAAGTTCAAGTTCAAAGACTCTTTGCCTGAAATATGTAAAGTAGGTCAAATATTGACCACTGTCTGGCTGATGAAACATCAGAAGGATTCAATGAGTATCTATAGAAAGATCAAGTTGAATGATTTTCTGGACAGAAATGTGTTCATAGTGTCACATATGGTCTAATTTATGGTTGAAGTAACATCAAAAGAAGTCTATGAGTATGCAAAGTAAGTTAGCCTTTGAAAAGACTTTGGCCAGAAATATGTTAAGTAGGTCAAATAAGGACCACTGTCTGGCTGATGAAACATCAGAAGGAGTCAATGAGTATTAATCAAAAGTTCAAGATTGAGCACTCTTTGTCCAGAAATGTGGTCATAAGGTCAAAAATGGTCTAATCTATGGTTGAAGTAACATCAAAAGAAGTCTATGAGTATGCATGGTAAGTTAGCCTTTGAAAAGACTTTGGCCAGAAATATGTTAAGTAGGTCAAATATGGACCACTGTCTGGCTGAAGAAACATCAGAAAGAGTCTATGAGTATTTATAGAAAGTTCAAGTTCAAGTTCAAAGACTCTTTGCCTGAAATATGTTAAGTAGGTCAAATATTGACCACTGTCTGGCTGATGAAACATCAGAAGGATTCAATGAGTATCTATAGAAAGATCAAGTTGAATGATTTTCTGGACAGAAATGTGTTCATAGTGTCACATATGGTCTAATTTATGGTTGAAGAAACATCAAAAGAAGTCTATGAGTATGCAAAGTAAGTTAGCCTTTGAAAAGACTTTGGCCAGAAATATGTTAAGTAGGTCAAATATGGACCACTGTCTGGCTGAAGAAACATCAGAAAGAGTCTATGAGTATTTATAAAATGTTCAAGTTCAAGGATTGTCTGGCAAGCCTTGGATAATACTTTGGTAAGAAATTTCTTACTGCAAGAAATATGTTAAGTAGGGTCAAATATGAACCACTGTCTGGTTGATGAAACATCAGAAGGAGTCTATGAGTATTTATAGAAAGTTCAAGTTCTAAGACTCTTTGGCCAGAAATATGTTAAGTAGGTCAAATATGGACCATTCTCTGGCTGATGAAACATAAGAAGGAGTCTATAAGTATTTATAAAATGTTCAAGTTCAAGTTCAAACACACTTTGGCCTGAAATATGTTAAGTAGGTCAAATATGGACCACTGTCTGGCTGATGAAACATCAGAAGGAGTCTATGAGTATTTATAGAAAGTTCAAGATTAAGGACTCTTTGTCCAGAAATGTGGTCATAAGGTCAACTATGGTCTAATCTATGGTTGAAGTAACATCAAAAGAAATCTATGAGTATGCATGGTAAGTTAACCTTTGAAAAGACTTTGGCCAGACATATGTTAAGTAGGTCAAATATGGACCCACTGTCTGGCTGATGAAACATCAGAAGGAGTCTAAGAGTACTTATAGAAAGTTCAAGTTCAAGTTCAAAGACTCTTTGGCCTGAAATATGATAAGTAGGTTAAATATGGACCACTGTCTGGCTGATGAAACATCAGAAGGAGTCAATAAGTATGAATCGAAAGTTCAAGATTAAGCACTCTTTGTCCAGAAATGTGGCCATAAGGTCAAAAATGGTCTAATCTATGGTTGAAGTAACATCAAAAGAAGTCTATGAGTATGCATGGTAAGTTAGCCTTTGAAAAGACTTTGGCCAGAAATATGTTAAGTAGGTCATATATTGACCACTGTCTGGCTGAAGAAACATCAGAAAGAGTCTATGAGTATTTATAGAAAGTTCAAGTTCAAGTTCAAAGACTCTTTGCCTGAAATATGTTAAGTAGGTCAAATATTGACCACTGTCTGGCTGATGAAACATCAGAAGGATTCAATGAGTATCTATAGAAAGATCAAGTTGAATGATTTTCTGGACAGAAATGTGTTCATAGTGTCACATATGGTCTAATTTATGGTTGAAGAAACATCAAAAGAAGTCTATGAGTATGCAAAGCAAGTTAGCCTTTGAAAAGACTTTGGCCTGAAATATGTTAAGTAGGTCAAATAAGGACCACTGTCTGGCTGATGAAACATCAGAAGGAGTCAATGAGTATGAATAGAAAGATCAAGTTCAAGGATTGTCTGGCAAGCCTTGGATAATACTTTGGTAAGAAATTTCTTACTGCAAGAAATATGTTAAGTAGGGTCAAATATGGACCACTGTCTGGCTGATGAAACATCGGAAGGAGTCTAAGAGTACTTATAGACAGTTCAAGTTCAAGTTCAAAGACTCTTTGGCCTGAAATATGATAAGTAGGTTAAATATGGACCACTGTCTGGCTGATGAAACATCAGAAGGAGTCAATAAGTATGAATCGAAAGTTCAAGATTAAGCACTCTTTGTCCAGAAATGTGGTCATAAGGTCAAAAATGGTCTAATCTATGGTTGAAGTAACATCAAAAGAAGTCTATGAGTATGCATGGTAAGTTAGCCTTTGAAAAGACTTTGGCCAGAAATATGTTAAGTAGGTTAAATATGGACCACTGTCTGGCTGAAGAAACATCAGAAAGAGTCTATGAGTATTTATAGAACGTTCTAGTTCAAGTTCAAAGACTCTTTGCCTGAAATATGTTAAGTAGGTCAAATATTGACCACTGTCTGGCTGATGAAACATCAGAAGGATTCAATGAGTATCTATAGAAAGATCAAGTTGAATGATTTTCTGGACAGAAATGTGTTCATAGTGTCACATATGGTCTAATTTATAGTTGAATAAAAATCAAAAGAAGTCTATGAGTATGCAAAGCAAGTTAGCCTTTGAAAAGACTTTGGCCAGAAATATGTTAAGTAGGTCAAATAAGGACCACTGTCTGGCTGATGAAACATCAGAAGGAGTCAATGAGTATTAATCGAAAGTTCAAGATTGAGCACTCTTTGTCCAGAAATGTGGTCATAAGGTCAAAAATGGTCTAATCTATGGTTGAAGTAACATCAAAAGAAGTCTATGAGTATGCATGGTAAGTTAGCCTTTGAAAAGACTTTGGCCAGAAATATGTTAAGTAGGTCAAATATGGACCACTGTCTGGCTGAAGAAACATCAGAAAGAGTGTATGAATATTTATAGAAAGTTCAAGTTCAAAGACTCTTTGCCTGAAATATGTAAAGTAGGTCAAATATTGACCACTGTCTGGCTGATGAAACATCAGAAGGATTCAATGAGTATCTATAGAAAGATCAAGTTGAATGATTTTCTGGACAGAAATGTGTTCATAGTGTCACATATGGTCTAATTTATGGTTGAAGTAACATCAAAAGAAGTCTATGAGTATGCAAAGTAAGTTAGCCTTTGAAAAGACTTTGGCCAGAAATATGTTAAGTAGGTCAAATAAGGACCACTGTCTGGCTGATGAAACATCAGAAGGAGTCAATGAGTATTAATCAAAAGTTCAAGATTGAGCACTCTTTGTCCAGAAATGTGGTCATAAGGTCAAAAATGGTCTAATCTATGGTTGAAGTAACATCAAAAGAAGTCTATGAGTATGCATGGTAAGTTAGCCTTTGAAAAGACTTTGGCCAGAAATATGTTAAGTAGGTCAAATATGGACCACTGTCTGGCTGAAGAAACATCAGAAAGAGTCTATGAGTATTTATAGAAAGTTCAAGTTCAAGTTCAAAGACTCTTTGCCTGAAATATGTTAAGTAGGTCAAATATTGACCACTGTCTGGCTGATGAAACATCAGAAGGATTCAATGAGTATCTATAGAAAGATCAAGTTGAATGATTTTCTGGACAGAAATGTGTTCATAGTGTCACATATGGTCTAATTTATGGTTGAAGAAACATCAAAAAGAGTCTATGAGTATGCAAAGCAAGTTAGCCTTTGAAAAGACTTTGGCCAGAAATATGTTAAGTAGGTCAAATAAGGACCACTGTCTGGCTGATGAAACATCAGAAGGAGTCAATGAGTATGAATAGAAAGATCAAGTTCAAGGATTGTCTGGCAAGCCTTGGATAATACTTTGGTAAGAAATTTCTTACTGCAAGAAATATGTTAAGTAGGGTCAAATATGAACCACTGTCTGGTTGATGAAACATCAGAAGGAGTCTATGAGTATTTATAGAAAGTTCAAGTTCTAAGACTCTTTGGCCAGAAATATGTTAAGTAGGTCAAATATGGACCACTCTCTGGCTGATGAAACATCAGAAGGAGTCTATAAGTATTTATAAAATGTTCAAGTTCAAGTTCAAACACACTTTGGCCTGAAATATGTTAAGTAGGTCAAATATGAACCACTGTCTGGCTGAAGAAACATCAGAAAGAGTCTATGAGTATTTATAGAAAGATCAAGTTCAAGTTCAAAGACTCTTTGCCTGAAATATGTTAAGTAGGTCAAATATTGACCACTGTCTGGCTGATGAAACATCAGAAGGATTCAAAGAGTATGTATAGAAAGATCAAGTTTAATGATTTTCTGGACAGAAATGTGTTCATAGTGTCACATATGGTCTAATTTATGGTTGAAGTAACATCAAAAGAAGTCTATGAGTATGCAAAGTAAGTTATCCTTTGAAAAGACTTTGGTCAGAAATTTGTTAAGTGGGTCAAACATGGACCACTGTCTGGCTGATGAAACATCAGAAGGAGTCTATGAGTATGTATAGAAAGTTCAAGATTAAGGACTCTTTGTCCAGAAATGTGTTCATAAGGTCAAATATGGTTTAATCTATGGTTGAAGTAACATCAAAAGAAGTCTATGAGTATGCATGGTAAGTTAGCCTTTGAAAAGACTTTGGCCAGAAACATGTTAAGCAGGTCAAATTTGGACCACTGTCCGGCTGATGAAACATCAGAAGGAGTCAATTAGTATGAATAGAAAGATCAAGTTCAAGGTTTCTCTGGCAAGCCTTGGATAATACTTTGGTAAGAAATTTCTTACTACAAGAAATATGTTAAGTAGGTCAAATATTGACCACTGTCTGGTTGATTAAACGTCAGAAGGAGTCTATGAGTATTTATAGAAAGTTCAAGTTCAAAAACTCTTTGGCCATAAATATGTAAAGTAGATCAAATATGGACCACTCTCTGGCTGATGAAACATCAGAAGGAGTCAATTAGTATGAATAGAAAGATCCCGTTCAAGGATTCTCTGGCAAGATATATGTACAGAAATGTAATTTACTATAAGTATTTATAAAATGTTCAAGTTCAAGTTCAAACACACTTTGGCCAGAAATATGATAAGTAGGTCAAATATGGACCACTTTCTGGCTGATGAAACATCAGAAGGAGTCTATGAGTATTTATAGAAAGTTCAAGATTAAGGACTCTCTGTCCAGAAATGTGGTCATAAGGTCAAAAATGGTCTAATCTAAGGTTGAAGTAGCATCAAAAGAAGTCTATGAGTATGCATGGTAAGTTATAGCCTTTGAAAAGACTTTGGCCAGAAATATGATAAGTAGGTCAAATATGGACCACTTTCTGGCTGATGAAACATCAGAAGGAGTCTATGAGTATTTATAGAAAGTTCAAGATTAAGGACTCTCTGTCCAGAAATGTGGCCATAAGGTCAAATATGGTCTAATCTAAGGTTGAAGTCAAATCAAAAGAAGTCTATGAGTATGCATAGTAAGTTAGCCTTTGAAAAGACTTTGGCCAGACATATGTTAAGTAGGTCAAATATGGACTGGCTGATGAAACATCAGAAGGAGTCTATGAGTATTTATAAAATGTTCAAGTTCAAGTTCAAAGACACTTTGGCCAGAAATATGTTAAGTAGGTCAAATATGGACCACTGTCTGGCTGATGAAACATGAGTATTTATAGAAAGTTCAAGATTAAGGACTCTTTGTCCAGAAATGTGGTCATAAGGTCAAATATGGTCTAATCTATGGTTGAAGTAGCATCAAAAGAAGTCTATGAGTATGCATGGTAAGTTAGCCTTTGAAAAGACTTTGGCCAGATATATGTTAAGTAGGTCAAAAATGGGCCACTGTCTGGCTGAAGAATCATCAGAAAGAGTCTATGAGTATTTATAGAAAGTTCAAGTTCAAGTTCAAAGACTCTGTGGCCAGAAATTTGTTAAGTAGGTCAAATATGGACCACTGTCTGGCTGATGAAACCTCAGAAGGATTCAATGAGTATGTATAGAAAGATCAAGTTAAATGATTTTCTGAACAGATATGTGTTCACAGGTTCAAATATGGTCTAATTTATGGTTGAAGTAACATCAGATGGAGTCTATGGGTATTCATAGAAAGTACAAGATCAAACTCTTTGTCCAGAAATGTGTTCATAAGGGCAAATATGGTCTAATCTATGGTTGAAGTAAAATCAAAAGAAGTCTTTGAGTATGCAAAGTAATTTAGCCTTTGAAATGACTTTGGCCAGAAATATGTTAAGTAGGTCAAATATGGACCACTATCTGGCTGATAAAACATCAGGAGGTGTCAATAAGTATGAATAGAAAGATCCTGTTCAAGGATTCTATGGCAAGGTATATGTACAGAAATGTAATATTTGAACTACTGATGAAACATCAGAAGGAGTCTAAGAGTATGAATAGAATGAAGTTCAAGGATTCTCTGGCAAGCCTCGGATAATACTTTGCAGATAAATTTCTTACTACAAGAAATATGTTAAATATGTCCCCGCAATAAAGAGAAGTTGTCTAAGAGTACTTATATAGAAAGTTCAAGTTCAAGTTCAAAGACTCTTTGCCCTGAAATATAAGCAGGTCAAATATGGATCACTGTCTGGCTGATGAAACATCAGAAGGAGTCTATGAGTATTTATATAAAGTTCATGGACTCTTTCTAAAAAATAGGTTCCAAAATGTCATATTTGAACTTCTGAGGAAACAACAGGAGTCCATGAGAGTGCATAGAAAGTTCAAAATCGAGGACTCTTTGGCCCAAAATCTGTTTAGTAGGTCAAATAAGTGAATACGTTAGTTGCACTATACAATGTAATGCAAAAGCACATATGTGTTTTCTTAATGCATAGAGTAATAAGTTAGATTTTGTATGCAATGAATCACAATAGCACATGTGTTATAAACAACGGAATAAGATAGTTATTATATGCATTGCATTGCAAAAAGTAAACAGCTTATTTTTATTCTTCAGTGAAAAACTTTAGATCATGTGTGCAATGCAATGCAAATGTTACCTTTTCGTCGCACAACGGATTGACGTCGTTCTTCTATGCATTGTTATCTAACAGGTAAATTACAATGGTTTCCCTTTAATACACAATTGAATAAGTTGTTGTATCCAATGCGAAAGTTCATATGTTATGTGTTTTCTTTTCATTGAGTTAGTCAGATCAATGCAATGCAACGCAGTGCAACGAATTAGAACAGGTAGCGTACTGCAATAATTTCCCTTCAAATAAACAATGAACGAATTACGTTAGCTCGTCTCTGCAGTGCAACAAATATTATCTCTTCGTTACACACAAACAATGAGATAGTTCTTCTATGCATTTTAAAGCAACATCTCATGTTATGTTTTCTTCTTGCACAAAGTTAGATTTAGCACTCTCATTGCACAAAGTTAGATTTTTAATGCAACGAAACAGCAAACAATGTTATCTCTTCAATGCACAACATAATGAGTTAGTTCTTATATGCATTGCAATGCACATGCACAGCTTACATGTTATTCTTTAATGCACAACGTTACATTGGGTGTGCAATGCAATGCAACCGCGAAAAAGTTTTTTGTAGTACAAAAAGCTAATGCAATGATATCCTTTCAATACACAACTGAATAAGTTAGTTGTAGTATGCAAAGCAATGCAACTGCTCATATGTTATCTTTTTGTTGCACAACGGAATGAGGTAGGATTGTGATGCAAATTGTGATTTCCCTTCAATACACAACTGAATAAGTTAGTTGTATTGCAATGCAAAGCAAAAGCACATATGTGTTTTCAAATTGCACAGAGGAATGTTAGATATTTTATGCAATGCAACGCAACAGCAAACATGTTATCTCTGTAATGCATATCGGAATGAGTTAGTTATTGTATGCATTGCAAATGCAACAAGTTGCATAGCTTATATGTTATTCTTCAATGCACAACGTTTGATTGTGTGGTAAGGTAACTCTTCTATGCATTTTAATGCAAAAAGGAAATGCAATGATTTACCTTCAACACACAACTGAATAAGTTAGTTATAGTATACAATGCAATGCAAAAGGACATATGTGTTTTCTTATTGCATAGGAATAAGTTAGATCTTTTATTCAATGCAATACCAAAAATGTTATCATATCGTTGCACAACGGAATGAATAGTTATTATAGGCATTGTAATGGAAGAGCTAAGTTCCTTAAAAAATATGTGTTCCTTCAAAACACAAATTGACAGTTTGGTTGTAGTATGCAATGCAACGCAATATTCAATAGTTTATGTTATTCTTCAATGCAAAACGTCAGATCGTGTTGCAATTAAATGCAACAGCATAAATGTTACCTCTTCCAATGCAAAACGGAATGAGTTAGTTATTATATGCATTGCAAACGCAACAAGTGCATAGCTTATATGTTATTCTTCAATGCATAAGCTTATATGTTATTCTTCAATGCACAATGGAATGAGTTAGTTCTTATATGCATTGCAACACGTGCATAGCTTATATGTTATTCTTCAATGCATAACGTTTGATCGTGTGTGCAATGCAACCGCGAATGAGGTTTTTTGTAATGCAGCAGGTTAATCAAGGATTTCCCTAAATAAGTTAGTTTATAGTATGAAATGCAATGCAAAAAAACATGTGTTTTCTTTTCGCAAAGAGGAATAGGTTAGGTCTTTTATGCAAGGCAATGCAACAGCAAAAATGTTATCTCTATAATGCACATCGGAATTAGTTATTGTAGGCATTTCAATGCTTAGCTTATATGTTTTTTTTCAATCCACAACGTTTGATCGCGTGTGCAATGCAACAGCAAAAATGTTATCTCTGTAATGCACATCGGAATGAGTTAGTTATTGTATGCATTGCAAATGCAAAGCTTATATGTTATTCTTCAATGCACAATGGAATGAGATAGTTCTTATATGCATTGCAACACGTGCATAGCTTATATGTTATTCTTCAATACATAACGTTTGATCGTGTGTGCAATACAACATCACAAATGTTAACTCTTCACTGCACAACGGAATAAGGTAACTCTTCTATGCATTTTAATGCGAAAAAAAGGAAATGCAATGATTTACCTTCAATACACAACTGAATGTTTGCAGTCCAATGCAAAAGCACATAGAATAAGCTAGATATGTTATGCAATGCAATGCAACAGCAAAATGGTATCTCTATAATGCACATCGGAATTAGTTATTGTAGGCATTTCAATGCTTAGCTTATATGTTTTTTTTCAATCCACAACGTTTGATCGCGTGTGCAATGCAACAGCAAAAATGTTATCTCTGTAATGCACATCGGAATGAGTTAGTTATTGTATGCATTGCAAATGCAAAGCTTATATGTTATTCTTCAATGCACAATGGAATGAGTTAGTTCTTATATGCATTGCAACACGTGCATAGCTTATATGTTATTCTTCAATACATAACGTTTGATCGTGTGTGCAATACAACATCACAAATGTTATCTCTTCACTGCACAACGGAATAAGGTAACTCTTCTATGCATTTTAATGCAAAAAAAGGAAATGCAATGATTTACCTTCAATACACAACTGAATGTTTGCAGTCCAATGCAAAAGCACATAGAATAAGCTAGATATGTTATGCAATGCAATGCAACAGCAAAATGGTATCTCTGTAATGCACATTGGAATAAGTTAGTTATTGTATGCATTGCACAATTAATACACAAATTAATAGTTTGGTTGCAACACAAAATTTCAATAGCTTATGTTATTCTTCAATACAAAACGTTAGATCGTGTTGCAATTCAAAGCAACAGCAAAAATGTTACCTCTTTAATAAACAACGGAATGAGTTACTTCTTATAATAGTTACTTCTTAAAATGCATTGCAATGCAACAAGTGCATAGCTTATATGGTATTTTTCAATGCACAAGTTAGATCGTGTGTGCAATGCAATGTAACCGCGAATGAGTTTTTTTGTAATGCAAAAGGCTTAATGCAATGATTTTCCTAAATAAGTTAGTTGCAATACAATGCTGAAGCACATGTGTTTTCAAATTGCACAGGGGATATTAGATATTTTATGCAATGCAACAGGAAAAATGTTATCTCTGTAATGCACATCGGAATGAGTTAGTTATTGTATGCATTGCAAATGCAAAGCTTATATGTTATTCTTCAATGCACAACGGAATGAGTTAGTTCTTATATGCATTGTAATGCAACAAGTGCATAGCTTATATGCTATTCTTCAATGCACAACGTTTGATCGTGTGTGCAATGCTACTGCACAAATGTTATCTCTTCACTGCACAACGGAATAAGGTAACTCTTCTATGCATTTTAATGCAAAAAGTCAATGCAATGATTTACAGTTTGGGTGTAGCAACGCAAAATTTCAATAATGTTACGTTAGATCTTGTTGCAATTCAATGCAACAGCAAAATGTTACCTCTTCAATACTTCTTATATGCATTGCACTGCAACAAGTGCATAGCTTATATGTTATTTTTCATTGCACAAGGTTAGATCGTGTGTGCAGTGCAATGCAACCGCGAATGAGTTTTTAGGCTAATGAAATTTTTTCCCTAAATAAGGTAGTTGTAGTGCCTTCACGCATGGTCTTGTATCAACAAAAACATGCGTTCTACTTCAGTGTACAACGGAATAAGTTAGTTATTGTATACAGTTCAGTGAAACAGGTCATATGTTATATGATATCTCTTTAATGCACAACTGAAAACGTTAGCTTTGCATGCAATAAATGCACAACGGATTAATTTATATCGTGCATGCAATGCATGTGCTATTTCTTCAATACACAAGGGAATTAATAACTTCTGTATGCGTTGCAATGCAACAGTTCATGTGCGATATATCTTCATTGCACAGTGAAATAAGTTAAACTCAGTATAACTCTATTACTTAATTTGAGCAAGAGCACATATTGTGTGTTATCTCTTAAATGAACAGCAAAATTAGTTAGTTGTTTTATACATTGGAATGCAAAAGTATGAATGTTGTCAAGCCTTCGGATGTCAAACGCGTCTGTTCGGATGTTCATCACCTTAACTCATTTTAATGTTTATTGGAGAGATTACATGTGCATGTTGCATTGCATTACAATATTTAACTTTGAAGAATGCAAAAGGGAATAAGTTAGTTCTTGTATTCAACAAAATAAGGAACATTCTAGAAAAACTCATAGACTCCTTCTGATGTTCAACAGCCGGATAGTGGTCCATGTTTGACATATTAAACACATTTATAGACAAAGAGTCCTTAATCTTGAACTTTCCATACATACTCATAGACTCTTTCTGATGTTTCATCAATTGTTCTAATGTGGCTTTTTGTACATATTGCCAGATAATCCTTGAACTTGATCTTTCTATACATACTCATTGACTCCTTCTAATGTTTCATCAGCAAGACAGTAGTCCATATTTGACCTACTTAACATATTTCTGTCCAAAGAGTCTAGAACTTGAACAATCCATAAATACTCATTGACTCCTTCTGATGTTTCTTCAGCCAGACAGTAGTCCATGTTTGACCTACTTAACATATTTCTGGCCAAAGTCTTTTAAAAGGCTAACTTACTATGCAAACTCATAGACTTCTTTCGATGTTACTTCAACCATAGATTAGACCATATTTGACCTTATGAACACTTTTCTGGACTAAGAGTCCTTAATCTTGAACTTTCTATACATACTCATAAACTCTTGATGTTTCATCAGTAGTTCAAATGTGGTTTTTGTACATATTGCCAGAGAATCCTTGAACTTGAGATCATTCTATACATACTCATTGACTCCTTCTGATGTTTCTTCAGCCAGACAGTAGTCCATGTTTGACCTACTTAACATATTTCTGGCCAAAGTCTTTTAAAAGGCTAACTTACTATGCAAACTCATAGACTTCTTTCGATGTTACTTCAACCATAGATTAGACCATATTTGACCTTATGAACACTTTTCTGGACTAAGAGTCCTTAATCTTGAACTTTCTATACATACTCATAAACTCTTGATGTTTCATCAGTAGTTCAAATGTGGTTTTTGTACATATTGCCAGAGAATCCTTGAACTTGAGATCATTCTATACATACTCATTGACTCCTTCTGATGTTTCTTCAGCCAGACAGTAGTCCATGTTTGACCTACTTAACATATTTCTGGCCAAAGTCTTTTAAAAGGCTAACTTACTATGCAAACTCATAGACTTCTTTCGATGTTACTTCAACCATAGATTAGACCATATTTGACCTTATGAACACTTTTCTGGACTAAGAGTCCTTAATCTTGAACTTTCTGTACATACTCATAGACTCGTTCTGATGTTTCATCAGTAGTTCAAATGTGGCTTTTTGTACATATTGCCAGAGAATCCTTGAACTTGATCTTTCTATACATACTCATAGACTCCTGATGTTTCATCAGCCAGACAGTGATCCAAATTACCTACTTAACATATTTCTGGCCAAAGTCTTTTCAAAGGCTAACTTACTATGCATACTCATAGACTTCTTTTGATGTTTCTTCAACCATAGATTAGACCATATTTGACCTTATGAAAATTTTTCTGGACTAAGAGTCCTTAATCTTGAACTTTCTATACATACTCATAGACTCCTTCTGATGTTTCATCAGCAAGACAGTGGTCCATATTTGACCTACTTAACATATTTCTGGCCAAAGAGTCTTTGAACTTGAACTTTCTATACATACCCATTGACTCCTTCTCATGTTTCATCAGCCAGACAGTGGTCCATATTTGACCTACTTAATTTGACCTACTTAACATATTTTTGTCCAAAGAGTCGTGGAACTTGAACTTTCCATAAATAATAATTGAATCTTTCTGATGTTTCTTCAGCCAGACAGTTGTCCATGTTACTTCAACCATAGATTAGACCATATTTGACCGTATGAACACATTTCTGGACTAAGAGTCCTTAATCTTGAACTTTCTATAAATATACACTCCTTCTGATGTTTCATCAGTAGTTCAAATGTGGCTTTTTGTACATATTGCCAGAGAATCCTTGAACTTGATCTTTCTATTCATACTCATTGACTCCTGCTAATGTTTCATCAGCAAGACAGTGGTCCATATTTGACCTACTTAACATATTTCTGTCCAAAGAGTCTAGAACTTGAACATTCCATAAATACTCATTGACTCCTTCTGATGTTTCTTCAGCCAGACAGTAGTCCATGTTTGACCTACTTAACATATTTCTGGCCAAAGTCTTTTAAAAGGCTAACTTACTATGCAAACTCATAGACTTCTTTCGATGTTACTTCAACCATAGATTAGACCATATTTGACATTATGAACACTTTTCTGGACTAAGAGTCCTTAATCTTGAACTTTCTATACATACTCATAAACTCTTGATGTTTCATCAGTAGTTCAAATGTGGCTTTTTGTACATATTGCCAGAGAATCCTTGAACTTGAGATCATTCTATACATACTCATTGACTCCTGATGTTTCTTCAGCCAGACAGTAGTCCATGTTTGACCTTAACATATTTCTGGCCAAAGTCTTTTAAAAGGCTAACTTACTATGCAAACTCATAGACTTCTTTCGATGTTACTTCAACCATAGATTAGACCATATTTGACCTTATGAACACTTTTCTGGACTAAGAGTCCTTAATCTTGAACTTTCTATACATACTCATAAACTCTTGATGTTTCATCAGTAGTTCAAATGTGGCTTTTTGTACATATTGCCAGAGAATCCTTGAACTTGAGATCATTCTATACATACTCATTGACTCCTTCTGATGTTTCTTCAGCCAGACAGTAGTCCATGTTTGACCTACTTAACATATTTCTGGCCAAAGTCTTTTAAAAGGCTAACTTACTATGCAAACTCATAGACTTCTTTCGACGTTACTTCAATCATAGATTAGACCATATTTGACCTTATGAACACTTTTCTGGACTAAGTGTCCTTAATCTTGAACTTTCTATACATACTCATAGACTCGTTCTGATGTTTCATCAGTAGTTCAAATGTGGCTTTTTGTACATATTGCCAGAGAATCCTTGAACTTGATCTTTCTATTCATACTCATTGAGTCCTTCTGATGTTTCATCAGCCTGACGGTGGTCCATATTTGACCTACTTAACATATTTCTGGCCAAAGAGTCTTTGAACTTAAACTTTCTATACATACTCATTGACTTCTTTTGATGTTTCATCAGCCAGACAGTGGTCCATATTTGACATACTTAAAATATTTCTGTACAAAGAGTCTTTGAACTTGAACTTTCCATAAATACTAATTGACTCTTTCTGATGTTTCTTCAGCCAGACAATTGTCCATGTTACTTCAACCATAGATTAGACCATATTTGACCGTATGAACACATTTCTGGACTAAGAGTCCTTAATCTTGAACTTTCTATAAATATACACTCCTTCTGATGTTTCATCAGTAGTTCAAATGTGGCTTTTTGTACATATTGACAGAGAATCCTTGAACTTGATCTTTCTATTCATACTCATTGAGTCCTTCTGATGTTTCATCAGCCAGACAGTGGTCCATATTTGACCTACTTAACATATTTCTGGCCAAGGAGTCTGTGAACTTGAACTTTCCATACATACTCATAGACTTCTTTTGATGTCTCATCAGCCAGACAGTGGTCCATATTTGACCTACTTAACATATTTCTGGCCAAAGAGTCTTTGAACTTGAACTTTCTTTACATACTCATAGACTCGTTCTGATGTTTCATCAGTCAGACAGTGGGTCCATATTTGACCTACTTAACATATTTCTGGCCAAAGTCTTTTCAAATGCTAACTTACTATGCATACTCATAGACTTCTTTTGATGTTTCATCAGCCAGACAGTGGTACATATTTGACCTACTTAACATATTTCTGGCCAAGGAGTCTTTGAACTTGAACTTTCCATAAATATTCATTGACTCCTTCTGATGTTTCTTCAGCCAGACAGTAGTCCATGTTTGACCTACATATTTATGGCCAAAGTCTTTTAAAAGTCTAAAGTCTAAATTATTGCCAGAGAATCCTTGAACTTGATCTTTCTATTCATGCTCATTGAGTCCTTCTGATGTTTCTTCAGCCAGACAGTGGTCCATATTTGACCCACTTAACATACAGTATTTCTGTCCAAAGAGTCATTGAACTTGAACTTTCCATAAATATTCATTGACTCCTTCTGATGTTTCTTCAGCCAGGCAGTACTCCATGTTTGACCTACTTAACATATTTCTGGCCAAAGTCTTTTAAAAGTCTAAAGTCTAAAGTCTAAAGTCTAATATATTGCCAGAGAATCCTTAAACTTGATCTTTCTAATCATACTCATTGAGTCCTTCTGATGTTTCATCAGCCAGACAGTGATCCAAATTACCTACTTAACATATTTCTGGCCAAAGTCTTTTCAAAGGCTAACTTACTATGCATACTCATAGACTTCTTTTGATGTTTCTTCAACCATAGATTAGACCATATTTGACCTTATGAAAATTTTTCTGGACTAAGAGTCCTTAATCTTGAACTTTCTATACATACTCATAGACTCCTTCTGATGTTTCATCAGCAAGACAGTGGTCCATATTTGACCTACTTAACATATTTCTGGCCAAAGAGTCTTTGAACTTGAACTTTCTATACATACCCATTGACTCCTTCTGATGTTTCATCAGCCAGACAGTGGTCCATATTTGACCTACTTAATTTGACCTACTTAACATATTTTTGTCCAAAGAGTCGTGGAACTTGAACTTTCCATAAATAATAATTGACTCTTTCTGTTGTTTCTTCAGCCAGACAGTTGTCCATGTTACTTCAACCATAGATTAGACCATATTTGACCGTATGAACACATTTCTGGACTAAGAGTCCTTAATCTTGAACTTTCTATAAATATACACTCCTTCTGATGTTTCATCAGTAGTTCAAATGTGGCTTTTTGTACATATTGCCAGAGAATCCTTGAACTTGATCTTTCTATTCATACTCATTGACTCCTGCTAATGTTTCATCAGCAAGACAGTGGTCCATATTTGACCTACTTAACATATTTCTGTCCAAAGAGTCTAGAACTTGAACATTCCATAAATACTCATTGACTCCTTCTGATGTTTCTTCAGCCAGACAGTAGTCCCATGTTTGACCTACTTAACATATTTCTGGCCAAAGTCTTTTAAAAGGCTAACTTACTATGCAAACTCATAGACTTCTTTCGATGTTACTTCAACCATAGATTAGACCATATTTGACATTATGAACACTTTTCTGGACTAAGAGTCCTTAATCTTGAACTTTCTATACATACTCATAAACTCTTGATGTTTCATCAGTAGTTCAAATGTGGCTTTTTGTACATATTGCCAGAGAATCCTTGAACTTGAGATCATTCTATACATACTCATTGACTCCTGACGTTTCTTCAGCCAGACAGTAGTCCATGTTTGACCTTAACATATTTCTGGCCAAAGTCTTTTAAAAGGCTAACTTACTATGCAAACTCATAGACTTCTTTCGATGTTACTTCAACCATAGATTAGACCATATTTGACCTTATGAACACTTTTCTGGACTAAGAGTCCTTAATCTTGAACTTTCTATACATATTCATAAACTCTTGATGTTTCATCAGTAGTTCAAATGTGGCTTTTTGTACATATTGCCAGAGAATCCTTGAACTTGAGATCATTCTATACATACTCATTGACTCCTTCTGATGTTTCTTCAGCCAGACAGTAGTCCATGTTTGACCTACTTAACATATTTCTGGCCAAAGTCTTTTAAAAGGCTAACTTACTATGCAAACTCATAGACTTCTTTCGATGTTACTTCAATCATAGATTAGACCATATTTGACCTTATGAACACTTTTCTGGACTAAGAGTCCTTAATCTTGAACTTTCTATACATACTCATAGACTCGTTCTGATGTTTCATCAGTAGTTCAAATGTGGCTTTTTGTACATATTGCCAGAGAATCCTTGAACTTGATCTTTCTATTCATACTCATTGAGTCCTTCTGATGTTTCATCAGCCTGACAGTGGTCCATATTTGACCTACTTAACATATTTCTGGCCAAAGAGTCTTTGAACTTAAACTTTCTATACATACTCATTGACTTCTTTTGATGTTTCATCAGCCAGACAGTGGTCCATATTTGACATACTTAAAATATTTCTGTACAAAGAGTCTTTGAAATTGAACTTTCCATAAATACTCATTGACTCCTTCTGATGTTTCTTCAGCCAGACAGTGGTCCATATTTGACCTACTTAACATATTTTTGCCAAAAGAGTCATTGAACTTGAACTTTCCATAAATATTCATTGACTCCTTCTGATGTTTCTTCAGCCAGACAGTAGTCCATGTTTGACCTACTTAACATATTTCTGACCAAAGTCTTTTAAAAGGCTAACTTACTATGCAAACTCATAGACTTCTTTCGATGTTACTTCAACCATAGATTAGACCATATTTGACATTATGAACACTTTTCTGGACTAAGAGTCCTTAATCTTGAACTTTCTATACATACTCATAAACTCTTGATGTTTCATCAGTAGTTCAAATGTGGCTTTTTGTACATATTGCCAGAGAATCCTTGAACTTGAGATCATTCTATACATACTCATTGACTCCTTCTGATGTTTCTTCAGCCAGACAGTAGTCCATGTTTGACCTTAACATATTTCTGTCCAAAGTCTTTTAAAAGGCTAACTTACTATGCAAACTCATAGACTTCTTTCGATGTTACTTCAACCATAGATTAGACCATATTTGACCTTATGAACACTTTTCTGGACTAAGAGTCCTTAATCTTGAACTTTCTATACATACTCATAAACTCTTGATGTTTCATCAGTAGTTCAAATGTGGCTTTTTGTACATATTGCCAGAGAATCCTTGAACTTGAGATCATTCTATACATACTCATTGACTCCTTCTGATGTTTCTTCAGCCAGACAGTAGTCCATGTTTGACCTACTTAACATATTTCTGGCCAAAGTCTTTTAAAAGGCTAACTTACTATGCAAACTCATAGACTTCTTTCGATGTTACTTCAATCATAGATTAGACCATATTTGACCTTATGAACACTTTTCTGGACTAAGTGTCCTTAATCTTGAACTTTCTATACATACTCATAGACTCGTTCTGATGTTTCATCAGTAGTTCAAATGTGGCTTTTTGTACATATTGCCAGAGAATCCTTGAACTTGATCTTTCTATTCATACTCATTGAGTCCTTCTGATGTTTCATCAGCCTGACGGTGGTCCATATTTGACCTACTTAACATATTTCTGGCCAAAGAGTCTTTGAACTTAAACTTTCTATACATACTCATTGACTTCTTTTGATGTTTCATCAGCCAGACAGTGGTCCATATTTGACATACTTAAAATATTTCTGTACAAAGAGTCTTTGAACTTGAACTTTACATAAATACTCATTGACTCCTTCTGATGTTTCTTCAGCCAGACAGTGGTCCATATTTGACCCACTTAACATACAGTATTTCTGTCCAAAGAGTCATTGAACTTGAACTTTCCATAAATATTCATTGACTCCTTCTGATGTTTCTTCAGCCAGACAGTAGTCCATGTTTGACCTACTTAACATATTTCTGGCCAAAGTCTTTTAAAAGGCTAACTTACTATGCAAACTCATAGACTTCTTTCGATGTTACTTCAACCATAGATTAGACCATATTTGACCTTATGAACACTTTTCTGGACTAAGAGTCCTTAATCTTGAACTTTCTGTACATACTCATAGACTCGTTCTGATGTTTCATCAGTAGTTCAAATGTGGCTTTTTGTACATATTGCCAGAGAATCCTTGAACTTGATCTTTCTATACATACTCATAGACTCCTGATGTTTCATCAGCCAGACAGTGATCCATATTACCTACTTAACATATTTCTGGCCAAAGTCTTTTCAAAGGCTAACTTACTATGCATACTCATAGACTTCTTTTGATGTTTCTTCAACCATAGATTAGACCATATTTGACCTTATGAAAACTTTTCTGGACTAAGAGTCCTTAATCTTGAACTTTCTATACATACTCATAGACTCCTTCTGATGTTTCATCAGCAAGACAGTGGTCCATATTTGACCTACTTAACATATTTCTGGCCAAAGAGTCTTTGAACTTGAACTTTCTATACATACCAATTGACTCCTTCTGATGTTTCATCAGCCAGACAGTGGTCCATATTTGACCTACTTAATTTGACCTACTTAACATATTTTTGTCCAAAGAGTCGTGGAACTTGAACTTTCCATAAATACTAATTGACTCTTTCTGATGTTTTTTCAGCCAGACAGTTGTCCATGTTACTTCAACCATAGATTAGACCATATTTGACCGTATGAACACATTTCTAGACTAAGAGTCCTTAATCTTGAACTTTCTATAAATATACACTCCTTCTGATGTTTCATCAGTAGTTCAAATGTGGCTTTTTGTACATATTGCCAGGGAATCCTTGAACTTGATCTTTCTATTCATACTCATTGAGTCCTTCTGATGTTTCATCAGCCAGACAGTGGTCCATATTTGACCTACTTAACATATTTCTGGCCAAAGTCTTTTTAAATGCTAACTTACTATGCATACTCATAGACTTCTTTTGATGTTTCATCAGCCAGACAGTGGTCCATATTTGACCTACTTAACATATTTCTGGCCAAAGAGTCTTTGAACTTGAACTTTCCATAAATACTAATTGACTCTTTCTGATGTTTCTTCAGCCAGACAATTGTCCATGTTACTTCAACCATAGATTAGACCATATTTGACCGTATGAACACATTTCTGGACAAAGAGTCCTTAATCTTGAACTTTCTATAAATACTCCTTGACTCCTTTTGATGTTTCATCAGGCAGACAGTGGTCCATATTTGACCTACTTAAAATATTTCTGTCCAAAGAGTCTTTGAACTTGAACTTCCCATAAATACTCATTGACTCCTTCTGATGTTTCTTCAGCCAGACAGTGGTCCATGTTTGACCTACTTAACATATTTCTGGCCAAAGTCTTTTAAAAGTCTAACTTACTATGCAAACTCATAGACTTCTTTTGATGTTACTTCAACCATAGATTATACCATATCTGACCGTATGAACACTTTTCTGGACTAAGAGTCCTTAATCTTGAACTTTCTATACATATACACTCCTTCTGATGTTTCATTAGTATTTGAACAATGTGGCTTTTTGTACATATTGCCAGAGAGTCCTTGAACTTGATCTTTCTATTCATACTCATTGAGTCCTTCTGATGTTTCATCAGCCAGACAGTGGTCCATATTTGACCTACTTAACATATTTCTGGCCAAAGTCTTTTCAAATGCTAACTTACTATGCATACTCATAGACTTCTTTTGATGTTTCATCAGCCAGACAGTGGTCCATATTTGACCTACTTAACATTATTCTGGCCAAAGAGTCTTTGAACTTGAACTTTCCATAAATACTAATTGACTCTTTCTGATGTTTCTTCAGCCAGACAATTGTCCATGTTACTTCAACCATAGATTAGACCATATTTGACCGTATGAACACATTTCTGGACTAAGAGTCCTTAATCTTGAACTTTCTATAAATATACACTCCTTCTGATGTTTCATCAGTAGTTCAAATGTGGCTTTTTGTACATATTGACAGAGAATCCTTGAACTTGATCTTTCTATTCATACTCATTGAGTCCTTCTGATGTTTCATCAGCCAGACAGTGGTCCATATTTGACCTACTTAACATATTTCTGGCCAAGGAGTCTGTGAACTTGAACTTTCCATACATACTCATAGACTTCTTTTGATGTCTCATCAGCCAGACAGTGGTCCATATTTGACCTACTTAACATATTTCTGGCCAAAGAGTCTTTGAACTTGAACTTTCTTTACATACTCATAGACTCGTTCTGATGTTTCATCAGTCAGACAGTGGGTCCATATTTGACCTACTTAACATATTTCTGGCCAAAGTCTTTTCAAATGCTAACTTACTATGCATACTCATAGACTTCTTTTGATGTTTCATCAGCCAGACAGTGGTACATATTTGACCTACTTAACATATTTCTGGCCAAGGAGTCTTTGAACTTGAACTTTCCATAAATATTCATTGACTCCTTCTGATGTTTCTTCAGCCAGACAGTAGTCCATGTTTGACCTACATATTTATGGCCAAAGTCTTTTAAAAGTCTAAAGTCTAAATTATTGCCAGAGAATCCTTGAACTTGATCTTTCTATTCATGCTCATTGAGTCCTTCTGATGTTTCTTCAGCCAGACAGTGGTCCATATTTGACCCACTTAACATACAGTATTTCTGTCCAAAGAGTCATTGAACTTGAACTTTCCATAAATATTCATTGACTCCTTCTGATGTTTCTTCAGCCAGGCAGTACTCCATGTTTGACCTACTTAACATATTTCTGGCCAAAGTCTTTTAAAAGTCTAAAGTCTAAAGTCTAAAGTCTAATATATTGCCAGAGAATCCTTAAACTTGATCTTTCTAATCATACTCATTGAGTCCTTCTGATGTTTCATCAGCCAGACAGTGATCCAAATTACCTACTTAACATATTTCTGGCCAAAGTCTTTTCAAAGGATAACTTACTATGCATACTCATAGACTTCTTTTGATGTTTCTTCAACCATAGATTAGACCATATTTGACCTTATGAAAATTTTTCTGGACTAAGAGTCCTTAATCTTGAACTTTCTATACATACTCATAGACTCCTTCTGATGTTTCATCAGCAAGACAGTGGTCCATATTTGACCTACTTAACATATTTCTGGCCAAAGAGTCTTTGAACTTGAACTTTCTATACATACCCATTGACTCCTTCTGATGTTTCATCAGCCAGACAGTGGTCCATATTTGACCTACTTAATTTGACCTACTTAACATATTTTTGTCCAAAGAGTCGTGGAACTTGAACTTTCCATAAATAATAATTGACTCTTTCTGATGTTTCTTCAGCCAGACAGTTGTCCATGTTACTTCAACCATAGATTAGACCATATTTGACCGTATGAACACATTTCTGGACTAAGAGTCCTTAATCTTGAACTTTCTATAAATATACACTCCTTCTGATGTTTCATCAGTAGTTCAAATGTGGCTTTTTGTACATATTGCCAGAGAATCCTTGAACTTGATCTTTCTATTCATACTCATTGACTCCTGCTAATGTTTCATCAGCAAGACAGTGGTCCATATTTGACCTACTTAACATATTTCTGTCCAAAGAGTCTAGAACTTGAACATTCCATAAATACTCATTGACTCCTTCTGATGTTTCTTCAGCCAGACAGTAGTCCATGTTTGACCTACTTAACATATTTCTGGCCAAAGTCTTTTAAAAGGCTAACTTACTATGCAAACTCATAGACTTCTTTCGATGTTACTTCAACCATAGATTAGACCATATTTGACATTATGAACACTTTTCTGGACTAAGAGTCCTTAATCTTGAACTTTCTATACATACTCATAAACTCTTGATGTTTCATCAGTAGTTCAAATGTGGCTTTTTGTACATATTGCCAGAGAATCCTTGAACTTGAGATCATTCTATACATACTCATTGACTCCTGATGTTTCTTCAGCCAGACAGTAGTCCATGTTTGACCTTAACATATTTCTGGCCAAAGTCTTTTAAAAGGCTAACTTACTATGCAAACTCATAGACTTCTTTCGATGTTACTTCAACCATAGATTAGACCATATTTGACCTTATGAACACTTTTCTGGACTAAGAGTCCTTAATCTTGAACTTTCTATACATACTCATAAACTCTTGATGTTTCATCAGTAGTTCAAATGTGGCTTTTTGTACATATTGCCAGAGAATCCTTGAACTTGAGATCATTCTATACATACTCATTGACTCCTTCTGATGTTTCTTCAGCCAGACAGTAGTCCATGTTTGACCTACTTAACATATTTCTGGCCAAAGTCTTTTAAAAGGCTAACTTACTATGCAAACTCATAGACTTCTTTCGACGTTACTTCAATCATAGATTAGACCATATTTGACCTTATGAACACTTTTCTGGACTAAGTGTCCTTAATCTTGAACTTTCTATACATACTCATAGACTCGTTCTGATGTTTCATCAGTAGTTCAAATGTGGCTTTTTGTACATATTGCCAGAGAATCCTTGAACTTGATCTTTCTATTCATACTCATTGAGTCCTTCTGATGTTTCATCAGCCTGACGGTGGTCCATATTTGACCTACTTAACATATTTCTGGCCAAAGAGTCTTTGAACTTAAACTTTCTATACATACTCATTGACTTCTTTTGATGTTTCATCAGCCAGACAGTGGTCCATATTTGACATACTTAAAATATTTCTGTACAAAGAGTCTTTGAACTTGAACTTTCCATAAATACTCATTGACTCCTTCTGATGTTTCTTCAGCCAGACAGTGGTCCATATTTGACCCACTTAACATACAGTATTTCTGTCCAAAGAGTCATTGAACTTGAACTTTCCATAAATATTCATTGACTCCTTCTGATGTTTCTTCAGCCAGACAGTAGTCCATGTTTGACCTACTTAACATATTTCTGGCCAAAGTCTTTTAAAAGGCTAACTTACTATGCAAACTCATAGACTTCTTTCGATGTTACTTCAACCATAGATTAGACCATATTTGACCTTATGAACACTTTTCTGGACTAAGAGTCCTTAATCTTGAACTTTCTGTACATACTCATAGACTCGTTCTGATGTTTCATCAGTAGTTCAAATGTGGCTTTTTGTACATATTGCCAGAGAATCCTTGAACTTGATCTTTCTATACATACTCATAGACTCCTGATGTTTCATCAGCCAGACAGTGATCCATATTACCTACTTAACATATTTCTGGCCAAAGTCTTTTCAAAGGCTAACTTACTATGCATACTCATAGACTTCTTTTGATGTTTCTTCAACCATAGATTAGACCATATTTGACCTTATGAAAACTTTTCTGGACTAAGAGTCCTTAATCTTGAACTTTCTATACATACTCATAGACTCCTTCTGATGTTTCATCAGCAAGACAGTGGTCCATATTTGACCTACTTAACATATTTCTGGCCAAAGAGTCTTTGAACTTGAACTTTCTATACATACCAATTGACTCCTTCTGATGTTTCATCAGCCAGACAGTGGTCCATATTTGACCTACTTAATTTGACCTACTTAACATATTTTTGTCCAAAGAGTCGTGGAACTTGAACTTTCCATAAATACTAATTGACTCTTTCTGATGTTTTTTCAGCCAGACAGTTGTCCATGTTACTTCAACCATAGATTAGACCATATTTGACCGTATGAACACATTTCTGGACTAAGAGTCCTTAATCTTGAACTTTCTATAAATATACACTCCTTCTGATGTTTCATCAGTAGTTCAAATGTGGCTTTTTGTACATATTGCCAGGGAATCCTTGAACTTGATCTTTCTATTCATACTCATTGAGTCCTTCTGATGTTTCATCAGCCAGACAGTGGTCCATATTTGACCTACTTAACATATTTCTGGCCAAAGTCTTTTTAAATGCTAACTTACTATGCATACTCATAGACTTCTTTTGATGTTTCATCAGCCAGACAGTGGTCCATATTTGACCTACTTAACATATTTCTGGCCAAAGAGTCTTTGAACTTGAACTTTCCATAAATACTAATTGACTCTTTCTGATGTTTCTTCAGCCAGACAATTGTCCATGTTACTTCAACCATAGATTAGACCATATTTGACCGTATGAACACATTTCTGGACAAAGAGTCCTTAATCTTGAACTTTCTATAAATACTCCTTGACTCCTTTTGATGTTTCATCAGGCAGACAGTGGTCCATATTTGACCTACTTAAAATATTTCTGTCCAAAGAGTCTTTGAACTTGAACTTCCCATAAATACTCATTGACTCCTTCTGATGTTTCTTCAGCCAGACAGTGGTCCATGTTTGACCTACTTAACATATTTCTGGCCAAAGTCTTTTAAAAGTCTAACTTACTATGCAAACTCATAGACTTCTTTTGATGTTACTTCAACCATAGATTATACCATATCTGACCGTATGAACACTTTTCTGGACTAAGAGTCCTTAATCTTGAACTTTCTATACATATACACTCCTTCTGATGTTTCATTAGTATTTGAACAATGTGGCTTTTTGTACATATTGCCAGAGAGTCCTTGAACTTGATCTTTCTATTCATACTCATTGAGTCCTTCTGATGTTTCATCAGCCAGACAGTGGTCCATATTTGACCTACTTAACATATTTCTGGCCAAAGTCTTTTCAAATGCTAACTTACTATGCATACTCATAGACTTCTTTTGATGTTTCATCAGCCAGACAGTGGTCCATATTTGACCTACTTAACATTATTCTGGCCAAAGAGTCTTTGAACTTGAACTTTCCATAAATACTAATTGACTCTTTCTGATGTTTCTTCAGCCAGACAATTGTCCATGTTACTTCAACCATAGATTAGACCATATTTGACCGTATGAACACATTTCTGGACTAAGAGTCCTTAATCTTGAACTTTCTATAAATATACACTCCTTCTGATGTTTCATCAGTAGTTCAAATGTGGCTTTTTGTACATATTGACAGAGAATCCTTGAACTTGATCTTTCTATTCATACTCATTGAGTCCTTCTGATGTTTCATCAGCCAGACAGTGGTCCATATTTGACCTACTTAACATATTTCTGGCCAAGGAGTCTGTGAACTTGAACTTTCCATACATACTCATAGACTTCTTTTGATGTCTCATCAGCCAGACAGTGGTCCATATTTGACCTACTTAACATATTTCTGGCCAAAGAGTCTTTGAACTTGAACTTTCTTTACATACTCATAGACTCGTTCTGATGTTTCATCAGTCAGACAGTGGGTCCATATTTGACCTACTTAACATATTTCTGGCCAAAGTCTTTTCAAATGCTAACTTACTATGCATACTCATAGACTTCTTTTGATGTTTCATCAGCCAGACAGTGGTACATATTTGACCTACTTAACATATTTCTGGCCAAGGAGTCTTTGAACTTGAACTTTCCATAAATATTCATTGACTCCTTCTGATGTTTCTTCAGCCAGACAGTAGTCCATGTTTGACCTACATATTTATGGCCAAAGTCTTTTAAAAGTCTAAAGTCTAAATTATTGCCAGAGAATCCTTGAACTTGATCTTTCTATTCATGCTCATTGAGTCCTTCTGATGTTTCTTCAGCCAGACAGTGGTCCATATTTGACCCACTTAACATACAGTATTTCTGTCCAAAGAGTCATTGAACTTGAACTTTCCATAAATATTCATTGACTCCTTCTGATGTTTCTTCAGCCAGGCAGTACTCCATGTTTGACCTACTTAACATATTTCTGGCCAAAGTCTTTTAAAAGTCTAAAGTCTAAAGTCTAAAGTCTAATATATTGCCAGAGAATCCTTAAACTTGATCTTTCTAATCATACTCATTGAGTCCTTCTGATGTTTCATCAGCCAGACAGTGATCCAAATTACCTACTTAACATATTTCTGGCCAAAGTCTTTTCAAAGGATAACTTACTATGCATACTCATAGACTTCTTTTGATGTTTCTTCAACCATAGATTAGACCATATTTGACCTTATGAAAATTTTTCTGGACTAAGAGTCCTTAATCTTGAACTTTCTATACATACTCATAGACTCCTTCTGATGTTTCATCAGCAAGACAGTGGTCCATATTTGACCTACTTAACATATTTCTGGCCAAAGAGTCTTTGAACTTGAACTTTCTATACATACCCATTGACTCCTTCTGATGTTTCATCAGCCAGACAGTGGTCCATATTTGACCTACTTAATTTGACCTACTTAACATATTTTTGTCCAAAGAGTCGTGGAACTTGAACTTTCCATAAATAATAATTGACTCTTTCTGATGTTTCTTCAGCCAGACAGTTGTCCATGTTACTTCAACCATAGATTAGACCATATTTGACCGTATGAACACATTTCTGGACTAAGAGTCCTTAATCTTGAACTTTCTATAAATATACACTCCTTCTGATGTTTCATCAGTAGTTCAAATGTGGCTTTTTGTACATATTGCCAGAGAATCCTTGAACTTGATCTTTCTATTCATACTCATTGACTCCTGCTAATGTTTCATCAGCAAGACAGTGGTCCATATTTGACCTACTTAACATATTTCTGTCCAAAGAGTCTAGAACTTGAACATTCCATAAATACTCATTGACTCCTTCTGATGTTTCTTCAGCCAGACAGTAGTCCATGTTTGACCTACTTAACATATTTCTGGCCAAAGTCTTTTAAAAGGCTAACTTACTATGCAAACTCATAGACTTCTTTCGATGTTACTTCAACCATAGATTAGACCATATTTGACATTATGAACACTTTTCTGGACTAAGAGTCCTTAATCTTGAACTTTCTATACATACTCATAAACTCTTGATGTTTCATCAGTAGTTCAAATGTGGCTTTTTGTACATATTGCCAGAGAATCCTTGAACTTGAGATCATTCTATACATACTCATTGACTCCTGATGTTTCTTCAGCCAGACAGTAGTCCATGTTTGACCTTAACATATTTCTGGCCAAAGTCTTTTAAAAGGCTAACTTACTATGCAAACTCATAGACTTCTTTCGATGTTACTTCAACCATAGATTAGACCATATTTGACCTTATGAACACTTTTCTGGACTAAGAGTCCTTAATCTTGAACTTTCTATACATACTCATAAACTCTTGATGTTTCATCAGTAGTTCAAATGTGGCTTTTTGTACATATTGCCAGAGAATCCTTGAACTTGAGATCATTCTATACATACTCATTGACTCCTTCTGATGTTTCTTCAGCCAGACAGTAGTCCATGTTTGACCTACTTAACATATTTCTGGCCAAAGTCTTTTAAAAGGCTAACTTACTATGCAAACTCATAGACTTCTTTCGACGTTACTTCAATCATAGATTAGACCATATTTGACCTTATGAACACTTTTCTGGACTAAGTGTCCTTAATCTTGAACTTTCTATACATACTCATAGACTCGTTCTGATGTTTCATCAGTAGTTCAAATGTGGCTTTTTGTACATATTGCCAGAGAATCCTTGAACTTGATCTTTCTATTCATACTCATTGAGTCCTTCTGATGTTTCATCAGCCTGACGGTGGTCCATATTTGACCTACTTAACATATTTCTGGCCAAAGAGTCTTTGAACTTAAACTTTCTATACATACTCATTGACTTCTTTTGATGTTTCATCAGCCAGACAGTGGTCCATATTTGACATACTTAAAATATTTCTGTACAAAGAGTCTTTGAACTTGAACTTTCCATAAATACTCATTGACTCCTTCTGATGTTTCTTCAGCCAGACAGTGGTCCATATTTGACCCACTTAACATACAGTATTTCTGTCCAAAGAGTCATTGAACTTGAACTTTCCATAAATATTCATTGACTCCTTCTGATGTTTCTTCAGCCAGACAGTAGTCCATGTTTGACCTACTTAACATATTTCTGGCCAAAGTCTTTTAAAAGGCTAACTTACTATGCAAACTCATAGACTTCTTTCGATGTTACTTCAACCATAGATTAGACCATATTTGACCTTATGAACACTTTTCTGGACTAAGAGTCCTTAATCTTGAACTTTCTGTACATACTCATAGACTCGTTCTGATGTTTCATCAGTAGTTCAAATGTGGCTTTTTGTACATATTGCCAGAGAATCCTTGAACTTGATCTTTCTATACATACTCATAGACTCCTGATGTTTCATCAGCCAGACAGTGATCCATATTACCTACTTAACATATTTCTGGCCAAAGTCTTTTCAAAGGCTAACTTACTATGCATACTCATAGACTTCTTTTGATGTTTCTTCAACCATAGATTAGACCATATTTGACCTTATGAAAACTTTTCTGGACTAAGAGTCCTTAATCTTGAACTTTCTATACATACTCATAGACTCCTTCTGATGTTTCATCAGCAAGACAGTGGTCCATATTTGACCTACTTAACATATTTCTGGCCAAAGAGTCTTTGAACTTGAACTTTCTATACATACCAATTGACTCCTTCTGATGTTTCATCAGCCAGACAGTGGTCCATATTTGACCTACTTAATTTGACCTACTTAACATATTTTTGTCCAAAGAGTCGTGGAACTTGAACTTTCCATAAATACTAATTGACTCTTTCTGATGTTTTTTCAGCCAGACAGTTGTCCATGTTACTTCAACCATAGATTAGACCATATTTGACCGTATGAACACATTTCTGGACTAAGAGTCCTTAATCTTGAACTTTCTATAAATATACACTCCTTCTGATGTTTCATCAGTAGTTCAAATGTGGCTTTTTGTACATATTGCCAGGGAATCCTTGAACTTGATCTTTCTATTCATACTCATTGAGTCCTTCTGATGTTTCATCAGCCAGACAGTGGTCCATATTTGACCTACTTAACATATTTCTGGCCAAAGTCTTTTTAAATGCTAACTTACTATGCATACTCATAGACTTCTTTTGATGTTTCATCAGCCAGACAGTGGTCCATATTTGACCTACTTAACATATTTCTGGCCAAAGAGTCTTTGAACTTGAACTTTCCATAAATACTAATTGACTCTTTCTGATGTTTCTTCAGCCAGACAATTGTCCATGTTACTTCAACCATAGATTAGACCATATTTGACCGTATGAACACATTTCTGGACAAAGAGTCCTTAATCTTGAACTTTCTATAAATACTCCTTGACTCCTTTTGATGTTTCATCAGGCAGACAGTGGTCCATATTTGACCTACTTAAAATATTTCTGTCCAAAGAGTCTTTGAACTTGAACTTCCCATAAATACTCATTGACTCCTTCTGATGTTTCTTCAGCCAGACAGTGGTCCATGTTTGACCTACTTAACATATTTCTGGCCAAAGTCTTTTAGAAGTCTAACTTACTATGCAAACTCATAGACTTCTTTTGATGTTACTTCAACCATAGATTATACCATATCTGACCGTATGAACACTTTTCTGGACTAAGAGTCCTTAATCTTGAACTTTCTATACATATACACTCCTTCTGATGTTTCATTAGTATTTGAACAATGTGGCTTTTTGTACATATTGCCAGAGAGTCCTTGAACTTGATCTTTCTATTCATACTCATTGAGTCCTTCTGATGTTTAATCAGCCAGACAGTGGTCCATATTTGACCTACTTAACATATTTCTGGCCAAAGTCTTTTCAAATGCTAACTTACTATGCATACTCATAGACTTCTTTTGATGTTTCATCAGCCAGACAGTGGTCCATATTTGACCTACTTAACATTATTCTGGCCAAAGAGTCTTTGAACTTGAACTTTCCATAAATACTAATTGACTCTTTCTGATGTTTCTTCAGCCAGACAATTGTCCATGTTACTTCAACCATAGATTAGACCATATTTGACCGTATGAACACATTTCTGGACTAAGAGTCCTTAATCTTGAACTTTCTATAAATATACACTCCTTCTGATGTTTCATCAGTAGTTCAAATGTGGCTTTTTGTACATATTGACAGAGAATCCTTGAACTTGATCTTTCTATTCATACTCATTGAGTCCTTCTGATGTTTCATCAGCCAGACAGTGGTCCATATTTGACCTACTTAACATATTTCTGGCCAAGGAGTCTGTGAACTTGAACTTTCCATACATACTCATAGACTTCTTTTGATGTCTCATCAGCCAGACAGTGGTCCATATTTGACCTACTTAACATATTTCTGGCCAAAGAGTCTTTGAACTTGAACTTTCTTTACATACTCATAGACTTGTTCTGATGTTTCATCAGTCAGACAGTGGGTCCATATTTGACCTACTTAACATATTTCTGGCCAAAGTCTTTTCAAATGCTAACTTACTATGCATACTCATAGACTTCTTTTGATGTTTCATCAGCCAGACAGTGGTACATATTTGACCTACTTAACATATTTCTGGCCAAGGAGTCTTTGAACTTGAACTTTCCATAAATATTCATTGACTCCTTCTGATGTTTCTTCAGCCAGACAGTAGTCCATGTTTGACCTACATATTTATGGCCAAAGTCTTTTAAAAGTCTAAAGTCTAAATTATTGCCAGAGAATCCTTGAACTTGATCTTTCTATTCATGCTCATTGAGTCCTTCTGATGTTTCTTCAGCCAGACAGTGGTCCATATTTGACCCACTTAACATACAGTATTTCTGTCCAAAGAGTCATTGAACTTGAACTTTCCATAAATATTCATTGACTCCTTCTGATGTTTCTTCAGCCAGGCAGTACTCCATGTTTGACCTACTTAACATATTTCTGGCCAAAGTCTTTTAAAAGTCTAAAGTCTAAAGTCTAAAGTCTAATATATTGCCAGAGAATCCTTAAACTTGATCTTTCTAATCATACTCATTGAGTCCTTCTGATGTTTCATCAGCCAGACAGTGATCCAAATTACCTACTTAACATATTTCTGGCCAAAGTCTTTTCAAAGGCTAACTTACTATGCATACTCATAGACTTCTTTTGATGTTTCTTCAACCATAGATTAGACCATATTTGACCTTATGAAAATTTTTCTGGACTAAGAGTCCTTAATCTTGAACTTTCTATACATACTCATAGACTCCTTCTGATGTTTCATCAGCAAGACAGTGGTCCATATTTGACCTACTTAACATATTTCTGGCCAAAGAGTCTTTGAACTTGAACTTTCTATACATACCCATTGACTCCTTCTGATGTTTCATCAGCCAGACAGTGGTCCATATTTGACCTACTTAATTTGACCTACTTAACATATTTTTGTCCAAAGAGTCGTGGAACTTGAACTTTCCATAAATAATAATTGACTCTTTCTGATGTTTCTTCAGCCAGACAGTTGTCCATGTTACTTCAACCATAGATTAGACCATATTTGACCGTATGAACACATTTCTGGACTAAGAGTCCTTAATCTTGAACTTTCTATAAATATACACTCCTTCTGATGTTTCATCAGTAGTTCAAATGTGGCTTTTTGTACATATTGCCAGAGAATCCTTGAACTTGATCTTTCTATTCATACTCATTGACTCCTGCTAATGTTTCATCAGCAAGACAGTGGTCCATATTTGACCTACTTAACATATTTCTGTCCAAAGAGTCTAGAACTTGAACATTCCATAAATACTCATTGACTCCTTCTGATGTTTCTTCAGCCAGACAGTAGTCCATGTTTGACCTACTTAACATATTTCTGGCCAAAGTCTTTTAAAAGGCTAACTTACTATGCAAACTCATAGACTTCTTTCGATGTTACTTCAACCATAGATTAGACCATATTTGACATTATGAACACTTTTCTGGACTAAGAGTCCTTAATCTTGAACTTTCTATACATACTCATAAACTCTTGATGTTTCATCAGTAGTTCAAATGTGGCTTTTTGTACATATTGCCAGAGAATCCTTGAACTTGAGATCATTCTATACATACTCATTGACTCCTGATGTTTCTTCAGCCAGACAGTAGTCCATGTTTGACCTTAACATATTTCTGGCCAAAGTCTTTTAAAAGGCTAACTTACTATGCAAACTCATAGACTTCTTTCGATGTTACTTCAACCATAGATTAGACCATATTTGACCTTATGAACACTTTTCTGGACTAAGAGTCCTTAATCTTGAACTTTCTATACATACTCATAAACTCTTGATGTTTCATCAGTAGTTCAAATGTGGCTTTTTGTACATATTGCCAGAGAATCCTTGAACTTGAGATCATTCTATACATACTCATTGACTCCTTCTGATGTTTCTTCAGCCAGACAGTAGTCCATGTTTGACCTACTTAACATATTTCTGGCCAAAGTCTTTTAAAAGGCTAACTTACTATGCAAACTCATAGACTTCTTTCGACGTTACTTCAATCATAGATTAGACCATATTTGACCTTATGAACACTTTTCTGGACTAAGTGTCCTTAATCTTGAACTTTCTATACATACTCATAGACTCGTTCTGATGTTTCATCAGTAGTTCAAATGTGGCTTTTTGTACATATTGCCAGAGAATCCTTGAACTTGATCTTTCTATTCATACTCATTGAGTCCTTCTGATGTTTCATCAGCCTGACGGTGGTCCATATTTGACCTACTTAACATATTTCTGGCCAAAGAGTCTTTGAACTTAAACTTTCTATACATACTCATTGACTTCTTTTGATGTTTCATCAGCCAGACAGTGGTCCATATTTGACATACTTAAAATATTTCTGTACAAAGAGTCTTTGAACTTGAACTTTCCATAAATACTCATTGACTCCTTCTGATGTTTCTTCAGCCAGACAGTGGTCCATATTTGACCCACTTAACATACAGTATTTCTGTCCAAAGAGTCATTGAACTTGAACTTTCCATAAATATTCATTGACTCCTTCTGATGTTTCTTCAGCCAGACAGTAGTCCATGTTTGACCTACTTAACATATTTCTGGCCAAAGTCTTTTAAAAGGCTAACTTACTATGCAAACTCATAGACTTCTTTCGATGTTACTTCAACCATAGATTAGACTATATTTGACCTTATGAACACTTTTCTGGACTAAGAGTCCTTAATCTTGAACTTTCTGTACATACTCATAGACTCGTTCTGATGTTTCATCAGTAGTTCAAATGTGGCTTTTTGTACATATTGCCAGAGAATCCTTGAACTTGATCTTTCTATACATACTCATAGACTCCTGATGTTTCATCAGCCAGACAGTGATCCATATTACCTACTTAACATATTTCTGGCCAAAGTCTTTTCAAAGGCTAACTTACTATGCATACTCATAGACTTCTTTTGATGTTTCTTCAACCATAGATTAGACCATATTTGACCTTTTGAAAACTTTTCTGGACTAAGAGTCCTTAATCTTGAACTTTCTATACATACTCATAGACTCCTTCTGATGTTTCATCAGCAAGACAGTGGTCCATATTTGACCTACTTAACATATTTCTGGCCAAAGAGTCTTTGAACTTGAACTTTCTATACATACCAATTGACTCCTTCTGATGTTTCATCAGCCAGACAGTGGTCCATATTTGACCTACTTAATTTGACCTACTTAACATATTTTTGTCCAAAGAGTCGTGGAACTTGAACTTTCCATAAATACTAATTGACTCTTTCTGATGTTTTTTCAGCCAGACAGTTGTCCATGTTACTTCAACCATAGATTAGACCATATTTGACCGTATGAACACATTTCTGGACTAAGAGTCCTTAATCTTGAACTTTCTATAAATATACACTCCTTCTGATGTTTCATCAGTAGTTCAAATGTGGCTTTTTGTACATATTGCCAGGGAATCCTTGAACTTGATCTTTCTATTCATACTCATTGAGTCCTTCTGATGTTTCATCAGCCAGACAGTGGTCCATATTTGACCTACTTAACATATTTCTGGCCAAAGTCTTTTTAAATGCTAACTTACTATGCATACTCATAGACTTCTTTTGATGTTTCATCAGCCAGACAGTGGTCCATATTTGACCTACTTAACATATTTCTGGCCAAAGAGTCTTTGAACTTGAACTTTCCATAAATACTAATTGACTCTTTCTGATGTTTCTTCAGCCAGACAATTGTCCATGTTACTTCAACCATAGATTAGACCATATTTGACCGTATGAACACATTTCTGGACAAAGAGTCCTTAATCTTGAACTTTCTATAAATACTCCTTGACTCCTATTGATGTTTCATCAGGCAGACAGTGGTCCATATTTGACCTACTTAAAATATTTCTGTCCAAAGAGTCTTTGAACTTGAACTTCCCATAAATACTCATTGACTCCTTCTGATGTTTCTTCAGCCAGACAGTGGTCCATGTTTGACCTACTTAACATATTTCTGGCCAAAGTCTTTTAGAAGTCTAACTTACTATGCAAACTCATAGACTTCTTTTGATGTTACTTCAACCATAGATTATACCATATCTGACCGTATGAACACTTTTCTGGACTAAGAGTCCTTAATCTTGAACTTTCTATACATATACACTCCTTCTGATGTTTCATTAGTATTTGAACAATGTGGCTTTTTGTACATATTGCCAGAGAGTCCTTGAACTTGATCTTTCTATTCATACTCATTGAGTCCTTCTGATGTTTCATCAGCCAGACAGTGGTCCATATTTGACCTACTTAACATATTTCTGGCCAAAGTCTTTTCAAATGCTAACTTACTATGCATACTCATAGACTTCTTTTGATGTTTCATCAGCCAGACAGTGGTCCATATTTGACCTACTTAACATTATTCTGGCCAAAGAGTCTTTGAACTTGAACTTTCCATAAATACTAATTGACTCTTTCTGATGTTTCTTCAGCCAGACAATTGTCCATGTTACTTCAACCATAGATTAGACCATATTTGACCGTATGAACACATTTCTGGACTAAGAGTCCTTAATCTTGAACTTTCTATAAATATACACTCCTTCTGATGTTTCATCAGTAGTTCAAATGTGGCTTTTTGTACATATTGACAGAGAATCCTTGAACTTGATCTTTCTATTCATACTCATTGAGTCCTTCTGATGTTTCATCAGCCAGACAGTGGTCCATATTTGACCTACTTAACATATTTCTGGCCAAGGAGTCTGTGAACTTGAACTTTCCATACATACTCATAGACTTCTTTTGATGTCTCATCAGCCAGACAGTGGTCCATATTTGACCTACTTAACATATTTCTGGCCAAAGAGTCTTTGAACTTGAACTTTCTTTACATACTCATAGACTCGTTCTGATGTTTCATCAGTCAGACAGTGGGTCCATATTTGACCTACTTAACATATTTCTGGCCAAAGTCTTTTCAAATGCTAACTTACTATGCATACTCATAGACTTCTTTTGATGTTTCATCAGCCAGACAGTGGTACATATTTGACCTACTTAACATATTTCTGGCCAAGGAGTCTTTGAACTTGAACTTTCCATAAATATTCATTGACTCCTTCTGATGTTTCTTCAGCCAGACAGTAGTCCATGTTTGACCTACATATTTATGGCCAAAGTCTTTTAAAAGTCTAAAGTCTAAATTATTGCCAGAGAATCCTTGAACTTGATCTTTCTATTCATGCTCATTGAGTCCTTCTGATGTTTCTTCAGCCAGACAGTGGTCCATATTTGACCCACTTAACATACAGTATTTCTGTCCAAAGAGTCATTGAACTTGAACTTTCCATAAATATTCATTGACTCCTTCTGATGTTTCTTCAGCCAGGCAGTACTCCATGTTTGACCTAACATATTTCTGGCCAAAGTCTTTTAAAAGTCTAAAGTCTAAAGTCTAAAGTCTAATATATTGCCAGAGAATCCTTAAACTTGATCTTTCTAATCATACTCATTGAGTCCTTCTGATGTTTCATCAGCCAGACAGTGGTCCATATTTGACCTACTTAACATATTTCAAGCCAAAAAGTCTTTGAAATGTAACTTTCTATAAATACTCCTTGACTCCTTTTGATGTTTCATCAGGCAGACAGTGGTCCATATTTGACCTACTTAACATATTTCTGGCCAAAGAGTCTTTGAACTTAAACTTTCTATACATACTCATAGACTTCTTTTGATGTCTCATCAGCCAGACAGTGGTCCATATTTGACCTACTTAAAATATTTCTGTCCAAAGAGTTTTTGAACTTGAACTTTCCTAAAACTCATTGACTCCTTCTGATGTTTCTTCAGCCAGACAGTGGTCCATATTTGACCCACTTAACATACAGTATTTCTGTCCAAAGAGTCATTGAACTTGAACTTTCCATAAATATTCATTGACTCCTTCTGATGTTTCTTCAGCCAGACAGTAGTCCATTTTTGACCTACTTAACATATTTCTGGCCAAAATCTTTTAAAAGTCTAAAGTCTAAAGTCTAAATTATTGCCAGAGAATCCTTGAACTTGATCTTTCTATTCATACTCATTGAGTTCTTCTGATGTTTCATCAGCCAGACAGTGGTCCATATTTGACCTACTTAACATATTTCTGGCCAAAGAGTCTTTGAACTTGAACTTTCTATACATACTCATTGACTCCTTCTGATGTTTCCTCAGCCAGACAGTGGTCCATATTTGACCTACTTAACATATTTCAAGCCAAAGAGTCTTTGAAATTTAACTTTCTATAAATACTCCTTGACTCCTTTTGATGTTTCATCAGGCAGACAGTGGTCCATATTTGACCTACTTAAAATATTTCTGTCCAAAGAGTCTTTGAACTTGAACTTTCCATAAATACTCATTGATTTCTTCTGATGTTTCTTCAGCCAGACAGTGGTCCATGTTTGACCTACTTAACATATTTCTGGCCAAAGTCTTTTAAAAGGCTAACTTACTATGCAAACTCATAGACTTCTTTTGATGTTACTTCAACCATAGATTAGACCATATTTGACCTTATGAACACTTTTCTGGACTAAGACCTTAATCTTGAACTTTCTATCCATACTCATACATACTCTTCCGATGTTTCATCAGCCAGACAGTGGTCCATATTGACCTACTTAACATATTTCTGTCCAAAGAGACTTTGAACTTGTACTTTCCCTAAATACTCATTGACTCCTTCTGATGTTTCTTCAGCAGGAGAATGACAAAGTCTATTCAAAGGCTAACTTACTATGCATACTCATAGACTTCTTTTGATATCTCTTCAACCATAGATTAGACCACAATTAGTCCTTAACATTTCTGTTACTTTCTATTCATACTCTTAGACTCCTTCTGATGTAGTTCAGTAGTTCAAATATTACCTTTTGTACATATATCTGGCCAGAGAATCTGATCTTTGATCATTCTATACATAGTCATAGAATCATTCTGATGTTTCATCACAAATGTGTTCATAAGGTCAAATGTAAACTAATATATGGTTTATGTAGCATCAAAAGAAGTCTATGAGAACAGATAGTAAAGTTAGCCACTGATAATACTTTGGAAAGAAATTTCTTACTACAAGAAATATGTTATGTGAAATATGGACCACTGTCTGGCTGATGAAACATCAGAAGGAGTCTATGAGTATTTATAGAAAGTTCAAGATTAAGGACTCTTTGTCCAGAAATGTGGTCATAAGGTCAAAAATGGTCTAATCTATGGTTGAAGTAAGATCAAAAGAAGTCTATGAGTATGCATGGTAAGTTAGCCTTTGAAAAGACTTTGGCCAGAAATATGTTAAGTAGGTCAAATATGGACCACTGTCTGGCTGAAGAAACATCAGAAAGAGTCTATGAGTATTTATAGAAAGTTCAAGTTCAAGTTCAAAGACTCTTTGCCTGAAATATGTTAAGTAGGTCAAATATTGACCACTGTCTGGCTGATGAAACATCAGAAGGATTCAATGAGTATGTATAGAAAGATCAAGTTTAATGATTTTCTGGACAGAAATGTGTTCATAGTGTCACATATGGTCTAATTTATGGTTGAAGTAACATCAAAAGTCTATGAGTATGCATAGTAAGTTAGCATTTGAAAAGATTTTGGCCAGAAATATGTTAAGTAGGTCAAATATGGACAGCTGTCTGGCTGATGAAACATCAGAAGGAGTCTATAAGTATTTATAAAATGTTCAAGATAAAGTTCAAAGACACTTTGGCCAGAAATATGTTAAGTAGGTCAAATATGGACCACTTTCTGGCTGATGAAACATCAGAAGGACTCTATGAGTATTTATAAAAAGTTCAAGATTAAGGACTCTTTGTCCAGAAATGTGGTCATAAGGTCAACTATGGTCTAATCTATGGTTGAAGTCAAATCAAAAGAAGTCTATGAGTATGCATGGTAAGTTAGCCTTTGAAAAGACTTTGGCCAGAAATATGTTAAGTAGGTCAAATATTGACCACTGTCTGGCTGATGAAACATCAGAAGGAGTCACTGAGTATGAATAGAAAGATCAAGTTCAAGGATTGTCTGGCAAGCCTTGGATAATACTTTGGTAAGAAATTTCTTACTGCAAGAAATATGTTAAGTAGGGTCAAATATGGACCACTGTCTGGTTGATGAAACATCAGAAGGAGTCTATGAGCATTTATAGAAAGTTCAAGTTCTAAGACCTTTTGGCCAGAAATATGTTAAGTAGGTCAAATATGGACCACTCTCTGGCTGATGAAACATCAGAAGGAGTCTATAAGTATTTATAAAATGTTCAAGTTCAAGTTCAAACACACTTTGGCCTGAAATATGTCAAGTAGGTCAAATATGGACCACTGTCTGGCTGATGAAACATCAGAAGGAGTCTATGAGTATTTATAGAAAGTTCAAGATTAAGGACTCTTTGTCCAGAAATGTGGTCATAAGGTCAAAAATGGTCTAATCTATGGTTGAAGTAACATCAAAAGAAGTCTATGAGTATGCATGGTAAGTTAGCCTTTGAAAAGACTTTGGCCAGACATATGTTAAGTAGGTCAAATATGGACCCACTGTCTGGCTGATGAAACATCAGAAGGAGTCTAAGAGTACTTATAGAAAGTTCAAGTTCAAGTTCAAAGACTCTTTGGCCTGAAATATGATAAGTAGGTTAAATATGGACCACTGTCTGGCTGATGAAACATCAGAAGGAGTCAATAAGTATGAATCGAAAGTTCAAGATTAAGCACTCTTTGTCCAGAAATGTGGTCATAAGGTCAAAAATGGTCTAATCTATGGTTGAAGTAACATCAAAAGAAGTCTATGAGTATGCATGGTAAGTTAGCCTTTGAAAAGACTTTGGCCAGAAATATGTTAAGTAGGTCAAATATGGACCACTGTCTGGCTGAAGAAACATCAGAAAGAGTCTATGAGTATTTATAGAAAGTTCAAGTTCAAAGACTCTTTGCCTGAAATATGTTAAGTAGGTCAAATATTGACCACTGTCTGGCTGATGAAACATCAGAAGGATTCAATGAGTATGTATAGAAAAAGATCAAGTTGAATGATTTTCTGGACAGAAATGTGTTCATAGTGTCACATATGGTCTAATTTATGGTTGAAGTAACATCAAAAGAAGTCTATGAGTATGCATGGTAAGTTAGCCTTTGAAAAGACTTTGGCCAGAAATATGTTAAGTAGGTCAAATAAGGACCACTGTCTGGCTGATGAAACATCAGAAGCAGTCAGTGAGTATGAATAGAATGTCTTTGAAATTTAACTTTCTATAAATACTCCTTGACTCCTTTTGATGTTTCATCAGGCAGACAGTGGTCCATATTTGACCTACTTAAAATATTTCTGTCCAAAGAGTCTTTGAACTTGAACTTTCCATAAATACTCATTGATTTCTTCTGATGTTTCTTCAGCCAGACAGTGGTCCATGTTTGACCTACTTAACATATTTCTGGCCAAAGTCTTAAAAAGTGGCCAAAGTCTTTAAAAGTCTTTAAAAGTCTTTTAAAAGTCTAACTTACTATGCAAACTCATAGACTTCTTTTGATGTTACTTCAACCATAGATTAGACCATATTTGACCTTATGAAAACATTTCTGCACTAAGAGTCCTTAATCTTGAACTTTATATACATACTCATAGACTTGTTCTGATGTTTCATCAGCAAGACAGTGGTCCATATTTGACCTACTTAACATATTTCTGGCCAAAGAGTCTTTGAACTTGAACTTTCCATAAATACTAATTGACTCTTTCTGATGTTTCTTCAGCCAGACAATTGTCCATGTTACTTCAACCATAGATTAGACCATATTTGATCGTATGAACACATTTCTGGACTAAGAGTCCTTAATCTTGAACTTTCTATAAATATACACTCCTTCTGATGTTTCATCAGTAGTTCAAATGTGGCTTTTTGTACATATTGCCAGAGAATCCTTGAACTTGATCTTTCTATTCATACTCATTGAGTCCTTCTGATGTTTCATCAGCCAGAGAGTGGTCCATGTTTGACCTACTTAACATATTTCAAGCCAAAGAGTCTTTGAAATTTAACTTTCTATAAATACTCCTTGACTCCTTTTGATGTTTCATCAGGCAGACAGTCGTCCATATTTGACCTACTTAAAATATTTCTGTCCAAAGAGTCTTTGAACTTGAACTTTCAATAAATACTCATTGACTTCTTCTGATGTTTCTTCAGCCAGACAGTGGTCCATGTTTGACCTACTTAACGTATTTCTGGCCAAAGTCTTTTAAAAGGCTAACTTACTATGCAAACTCATAGACTTCTTTTGATGGTACTTCAACCATAGATTAGACCATATTTGACCTTATGAACACTTTTCTGGACTAAGACCTTAATCTTGAACTTTCTATCCATACTCATACATACTCTTCCGATGTTTCATCAGCCAGACAGTGGTCCATATTGACCTACTTAACATATTTCTGTCCAAAGAGACTTTGAACTTGTACTTTCCCTAAATACTCATTGACTCCTTCTGATGTTTCTTCAGCAGGAGAATGACAAAGTCTATTCAAAGGCTAACTTACTATGCATACTCATAGACTTCTTTTGATATCCCTTCAACCATAGATTAGACCACAAATAGTCCTTAACATTTCTGTTACTTTCTATTCATACTCTTAGACTCCTTCTGATGTAGTTCAGTAGTTCAAATATTACCTTTTGTACATATATCTGGCCAGAGAATCTGATCTTTGATCATTCTATACATAGTCATAGAATCATTCTGATGTTTCATCACAAATGTGTTCATAAGGTCAAATGTAAACTAATATATGGTTTATGTAGCATCAAAAGAAGTCTATGAGAACAGATAGTAAAGTTAGCCACTGATAATACTTTGGAAAGAAATTTCTTACTACAAGAAATATGTTATGTGAAATATGGACCACTGTCTGGCTGATGAAACATCAGAAGGAGTCTATGAGACCTAATTTCTTACTACAAGAAATATGTTAAGTAGGTCAAATATTGACCACTGTCTGGCTGATGAAACATCAGAAGGATTCAATGAGTATGTATAGAAAGATCAAGTTTAATGATTTTCTGGACAGAAATGTGTTCATAGTGTCACATATGGTCTAATTTATAGTTGAAGTAACATCAAAAGTCTATGAGTATGCATAGTAAGTTAGCCTTTGAAAAGATTTTGGCCAGAAATATGTTAAGTAGGTCAAATATGGACAGCTGTCTGGCTGATGAAACATCAGAAGGAGTCTATAAGTATTTATAAAATGTTCAAGATAAAGTTCAAAGACACTTTGGCCAGAAATATGTTAAGTAGGTCAAATATGGACCACTTTCTGGCTGATGAAACATCAGAAGGACTCTATGAGTATTTATAAAAAGTTCAAGATTAAGGACTCTTTGTCCAGAAATGTGGTCATAAGGTCAACTATGGTCTAATCTATGGTTGAAGTCAAATCAAAAGAAGTCTATGAGTATGCATGGTAAGTTAGCCTTTGAAAAGACTTTGGCCAGAAATATGTTAAGTAGGTCAAATATTGACCACTGTCTGGCTGATGAAACATCAGAAGGAGTCAATGAGTATGAATAGAAAGATCAAGTTCAAGGATTGTCTGGCAAGCCTTGGATAATACTTTGGTAAGATATTTCTTACTGCAAGAAATATGTTAAGTAGGGTCAAATATGGACCACTGTCTGGTTGATGAAACATCAGAAGGAGTCTATGAGTATTTATAGAAAGTTCAAGTTCTAAGACTCTTTGGCCAGAAATATGTTAAGTAGGTCAAATATGGACCACTCTCTGGCTGATGAAACATCAGAAGGAGTCTATAAGTATTTATAAAATGTTCAAGTTCAAGTTCAAACACACTTTGGCCTGAAATATGTTAAGTAGGTCAAACATGGACCACTGTCTGGCTGATGAAACATCAGAAGGAGTCTATGAGTATTTATAGAAAGTTCAAGATTAAGGACTCTTTGTCCAGAAATGTGGTCATAAGGTCAAAAATGGTCTAATCTATGGTTGAAGTAACATCAAAAGAAGTCTATGAGTATGCATGGTAAGTTAGCCTTTGAAAAGACTTTGGCCAGACATATGTTAAGTAGGTCAAATATGGACCCACTGTCTGGCTGATGAAACATCAGAAGAAGTCTAAGAGTACTTATAGAAAGTTCAAGTTCAAGTTCAAAGACTCTTTGGCCTGAAATATGATAAGTAGGTTAAATATGGACCACTGTCTGGCTGATGAAACATCAGAAAGAGTCAATAAGTATGAATCGAAAGTTCAAGATTGAGCACTCTTTGTCCAGAAATGTGGTCATAAGGTCAAAAATGGTCTAATCTATGGTTGAAGTAACATCAAAAGAAGTCTATGAGTATGCATGGTAAGTTAGCCTTTGAAAAGACTTTGGCCAGAAATATGTTAAGTAGGTCAAATATGGACCACTGTCTGGCTGAAGAAACATCAGAAAGAGTCTATGAGTATTTATAGAAAGTTCAAGTTCAAAGACTCTTTGCCTGAAATATGTTAAGTAGGTCAAATATTGACCACTGTCTGGCTGATGAAACATCAGAAGGATTCAATGAGTATGTATAGAAAAAGATCAAGTTGAATGATTTTCTGGACAGAAATGTGTTCATAGTGTCACATATGGTCTAATTTATGGTTGAAGTAACATCAAAAGAAGTCTATGAGTATGCATGGTAAGTTAGCCTTTGAAAAGACTTTGGCCAGAAATATGTTAAGTAGGTCAAATAAGGACCACTGTCTGGCTGATGAAACATCAGAAGCAGTCAGTGAGTATGAATAGAAAGATCAAGTTTAAGGATTGTCTGGCAAGCCTTGGATAATACTTTGGTAAGAAATTTCTTACTGCAAGAAATATGTTAAGTAGGGTCAAATATGGACCACTGTCTGGTTGATGAAACATCAGAAGGAGTCTATGAGTATTTATAGAAAGTTCAAGTTCTAAGACTCTTTGGCCAGAAATATGTTAAGTAGGTCAAATATGGACCACTCTCTGGCTGATGAAACATCAGAAGGAGTCTATAAGTATTTATAAAATGTTCAAGTTCAAGTTCAAACACACTTTGGCCTGAAATATGTTAAGTAGGTCAAATATGGACCACTGTCTGGCTGATGAAACATCAGAAGGAGTCTATGAGTATTTATAGATAGTTCAAGATTAAAGACTCTTTGTCCAGAAATGTGGTCATAAGGTCAAAAATGGTCTAATCTGACTCATTGACTTGTACATTGATAATACTTTGAATTAACATCAAAAGAAGTCTATGAGTATGCATGGTAAGTTAGCCTTTGAAAAGACTTTGGCCAGACATATGTTAAGTAGGTCAAATAAGGACCACTGTCTGGCTGATGAAACATCAGAAGAAGTCAATGAGTATGAATAGAAAGATCAAGTTCAAGGATTGTCTGGCAAGCCTTGGATAATACTTTAGTAAGAAATTTCTTACTGCAAGAAATATGTTAAGTAGGGTCAAATATGGACCACTGTCTGGTTGATGAAACATCAGAAGGAGTCTATGAGTATTTATAGAAAGTTCAAGTTCTAAGACTCTTTGGCCAGAAATATGTTAAGTAGGTCAAATATGGACCACTCTCTGGCTGATGAAACATCAGAAGGAGTCTATAAGTATTTATAAAATGTTCAAGTTCAAGTTCAAACACACTTTGGCCTGAAATATGTTAAGTAGGTCAAATATGGACCACTGTCTGGCTGATGAAACATCAGAAGGAGTCTATGAGTATTTATAGAAACTTCAAGATTAAGGACTCTTTGTCCAGAAATGTGGTCATAAGGTCAACTATGGTCTAATCTATGGTTGAAGTAACATCAAAAGATGTCTATGAGTATGCATGGTAAGTTAGCCTTTGAAAAGACTTTGGCCAGACATATGTTAAGTAGGTCAAATATGGACCCAGTGTCTGGCTGATGAAACATCAGAAGGAGTCTAAGAATACTTATAGAAAGTTCAAGTTCAAGTTCAAAGACTCTTTGGCCTGAAATATGATAAGTAGGTTAAATATGGACCACTGTCTGGCTGATGAAACATCAGAAGGAGTCAATAAGTATGAATCGAAAGTTCAAGATTAAGCACTCTTTGTCCAGAAATGTGGTCATAAGGTCAAAAATGGTCTAATCTATGGTTGAAGTAACATCAAAAGAAGTCTATGAGTATGCATGGTAAGTTAGCCTTTGAAAAGACTTTGGCCAGAAATATGTTAAGTAGGTCAAATATGGACCACTGTCTGGCTGAAGAAACATCAGAAAGAGTCTATGAGTATTTATAGAAAGTTCAAGTTCAAGTTCAAAGACTCTTTGCCTGAAATATGTTAAGTAGGTCAAATATTGACCACTGTCTGGCTCATGAAACATCAGAAGGATTCAATGAGTATCTATAGAAAGATCAAGTTGAATGATTTTCTGGACAGAAATGTGTTCATAGTGTCACATATGGTCTAATTTATGGTTGAAGAAACATCAAAAGAAGTCTATGAGTATGCAAAGCAAGTTAGCCTTTGAAAAGACTTTGGCCAGAAATATGTTAAGTAGGTCAAATAAGGACCACTGTCTGGCTGATGAAACATCAGAAGGAGTCAATGAGTATTAATCGAAAGTTCAAGATTGAGCACTCTTTGTCCAGAAATGTGGTAATAAGGTCAAAAATGGTCTAATCTATGGTTGAAGTAACATCAAAAGAAGTCTATGAGTATGCATGGTAAGTTAGCCTTTGAAAAGACTTTGGCCAGAAATATGTTAAGTAGGTAAAATATGGACCACTGTCTGGCTGAAGAAACATCAGAAAGAGTCTATGAGTATTTATAGAAAGTTCAAGTTCAAAGACTCTTTGCCTGAAATATGTTAAGTAGGTCAAATATTGACCACTGTCTGGCTGATGAAACATCAGAAGGATTCAATGAGTATCTATAGAAAGATCAAGTTGAATGATTTTCTGGACAGAAATGTGTTCATAGTGTCACATATGGTCTAATTTATGGTTGAAGTAACATCAAAATAAGTCTATGAGTATGCAAAGTAAGTTAGCCTTTGAAAAGACTTTGGCCAGAAATATGTTAAGTAGGTCAAATAAGGACCACTGTCTGGCTGATGAAACATCAGAAGGAGTCAATGAGTATGAATAGAAAGATCAAGTTCAAGGATTGTCTGGCAAGCCTTGGATAATACTTTAGTAAGAAATTTCTTACTGCAAGAAATATGTTAAGTAGGGTCAAATATGGACCATTGTCTGGTTGATGAAACATCAGAAGGAGTCTATGAGTATTTATAGAAAGTTCAAGTTCTAAGACTCTTTGGCCAGAAATATGTTAAGTAGGTCAAATATGGACCACTCTCTGGCTGATGAAACATCAGAAGGAGTCTATAAGTATTTATAAAATGTTCAAGTTCAAGTTCAAACACACTTTGGCCTGAAATATGTTAAGTAGGTCAAATATGGACCACTGTCTGGCTGATGAAACATCAGAAGGAGTCTATGAGTATTTATAGAAAGTTCAAGATTAAGGACTCTTTGTCCAGAAATGTGGTCATAAGGTCAAAAATGGTCTAATCTATGGTTGAAGTAACATCAAAAGAAGTCTATGAGTATGCATGGTAAGTTAGCCTTTGAAAAGACTTTGGCCAGACATATGTTAAGTAGGTCAAATATGGACCCACTGTCTTGCTGATGAAACATCAGAAGGAGTCTAAGAGTACTTATAGAATGTTCAAGTTCAAGTTCAAAGACTCTTTGGCCTGAAATATGATAAGTAGGTTAAATATGGACCACTGTCTGGCTGATGAAACATCAGAAGGAGTCAATAAGTATGAATCGAAAGTTCAAGATTAAGCACTCTTTGTCCAGAAATGTGGTCATAAGGTCAAAAATGGTCTAATCTATGGTTGAAGTAACATCAAAAGAAGTCTATGAGTATGCATGGTAAGTTAGCCTTTGAAAAGACTTTGGCCAGAAATATGTTAAGTAGGTCAAATATGGACCACTGTCTGGCTGAAGAAACATCAGAAAGAGTCTATGAGTATTTATAAAATGTTCAAGTTCAAGTTCAAACACACTTTGGCCTGAAATATGTTAAGTAGGTCAAATATGGACCACTGTCTGGCTGATGAAACATCAGAAGGAGTCTATGAGTATTTATAGAAAGTTCAAGATTAAGGACTCTTTGTCCAGAAATGTGGTCATAAGGTCAACTATGGTCTAATCTATGGTTGAAGTAACATCAAAAGAAGTCTATGAGTATGCATGGTAAGTTAACCTTTGAAACGACTTTGGCCAGACATATGTTAAGTAGGTCAAATATGGACCCACTGTCTGGCTGATGAAACATCAGAAGGAGTCTAAGAGTACTTATAGAAAGTTCAAGTTCAAGTTCAAAGACTCTTTGGCCTGAAATATGTTAAGTAGGTTAAATATGGACCACTGTCTGGCTGATGAAACATCAGAAGGAGTCAATAAGTATGAATCGAAAGTTCAAGATTAAGCACTCTTTGTCCAGAAATGTGGTCATAAGGTCAAAAATGGTCTAATCTATGGTTGAAGTAACATCAAAAGAAGTCTATGAGTATGCATGGTAAGTTAGCCTTTGAAAAGACTTTGGCCAGAAATATGTTAAGTAGGTCAAATATGGACCACTGTCTGGCTGAAGAAACATCAGAAAGAGTCTATGAATATTTATAGAAAGTTCTAGTTCAAGTTCAAAGACTCTTTGCCTGAAATATGTAAAGTAGGTCAAATATTGACCACTGTCTGGCTGATGAAACATCAGAAGGATGCAATGAGTATCTATAGAAAGATCAAGTTGAATGATTTTCTGGACAGAAATGTGTTCATAGTGTCACATATGGTCTAATTTATGGTTGAAGTAACATCAAAAGAAGTCTATGAGTATGCAAAGTAAGTTAGCCTTTGAAAAGACTTTGGCCAGAAATATGTTAAGTAGGTCAAATAAGGACCACTGTCTGGCTGATGAAACATCAGAAGGAGTCAATGAGTATTAATCGAAAGTTCAAGATTGAGCACTCTTTGTCCAGAAATGTGGTCATAAGGTCAAAAATGGTCTAATCTATGGTTGAAGTAACATCAAAAGAAGTCTATGAGTATGCATGGTAAGTTAGCCTTTGAAAAGACTTTGGCCAGAAATATGTTAAGTAGGTCAAATATGGACCACTGTCTGGCTGAAGAAACATCAGAAAGAGTCTATGAGTATTTATAGAAAGTTCAAGTTCAAAGACTCTTTGCCTGAAATATGTAAAGTAGGTCAAATATTGACCACTGTCTGGCTGATGAAACATCAGAAGGATTCAATGAGTATCTATAGAAAGATCAAGTTGAATGATTTTCTGGACAGAAATGTGTTCATAGTGTCACATATGGTCTAATTTTTGGTTGAAGTAACATCAAAAGAAGTCTATGAGTATGCAAAGTAAGTTAGCCTTTGAAAAGACTTTGGCCAGAAATATGTTAAGTAGGTCAAATAAGGACCACTTTCTGGCTGATGAAACATCAGAAGGAGTCAATGAGTATGAATAGAAAGATCAAGTTCAAGGATTGTCTGGCAAGCCTTGGATAATACTTTAGTAAGAAATTTCTTACTGCAAGAAATATGTTAAGTAGGGTCAAATATGGACCATTGTCTGGTTGATGAAACATCAGAAGGAGTCTATGAGTATTTATAGAAAGTTCAAGTTCTAAGACTCTTTGGCCATAAATATGTTAAGTAGGTCAAATATGGACCACTCTCTGGCTGATGAAACATCAGAAGGAGTCTATAAGTATTTATAAAATGTTCAAGTTCAAGTTCAAACACACTTTGGCCTGAAATATGTTAAGTAGGTCAAATATGGACCACTCTCTGGCTGATGAAACATCAGAAGGAGTCTATGAGTATTTATAGAAAGTTCAAGATTAAGGACTCTTTGTCCAGAAATGTGGTCATAAGGTCAACTATGGTCTAATCTATGGTAGAAGTAACATCAAAAGAAGTCTATGAGTATGCATGGTAAGTTAGCCTTTGAAAAGACTTTGGCCAGACATATGTTAAGTAGGTCAAATATGGACCCACTGTCTGGCTGATGAAACATCAGAAGGAGTCTAAGAGTACTTATAGAAAGTTCAAGTTCAAGTTCAAAGACTCTTTGGCCTGAAATAGGATAAGTAGGTTAAATATGGACCACTGTCTGGCTGATGAAACATCAGAAGGAGTCAATAAGTATGAATCGAAAGTTCAAGATTAAGCACTCTTTGTCCAGAAATGTGGTCATAAGGTCAAAAATGGTCTAATCTATGGTTGAAGTAACATCAAAAGAAGTCTATGAGTATGCATGGTAAGTTAGCCTTTGAAAAGACTTTGGCCAGAAATATGTTAAGTAGGTCAAATATGGACCACTGTCTGGCTGAAGAAACATCAGAAAAAGTCTATGAGTATTTATAGAAAGTTCAAGTTCAAGTTCAAAGACTCTTTGCCTGAAATATGTTAAGTAGGTCAAATATTGACCACTGTCTGGCTGATGAAACATCAGAAGGATTCAATGAGTATCTATAGAAAGATCAAGTTGAATGATTTTCTGGACAGAAATGTGTTCATAGTGTCACATATGGTCTAATTTATGGTTGAAGAAACATCAAAAGAAGTCTATGAGTATGCAAAGCAAGTTAGCCTTTGAAAAGACTTTGGCCAGAAATATGTTAAGTAGGTTTGACATATTAAACACATTTATAGACAAAGAGTCCTTAATCTTGAACTTTCCATACATACTCATAGACTCTTTCTGATGTTTCATCAGCCAGACAGTGGTCCATATTTGACCCACTTAACCTATTCAACCGTAGATTAGACCATAAGAGTGGTCTAAGAGTCCTTAATCTTGAACTTTCTATACATACTCATAAACTCCTGATGTTTCATCAGTAGTTCAAATGTGGCTTTTTGTACATATTGCCTGTTTCTTCAGCCAGACTTCACAAATATGTTAAGTAGGTCCATATATGACCTACTTAACATATTTCTGGCCAAAGTCTTTTCAAAGGCTAACTTACTATGCATACTCATAGACTCCTTTTGACGTTACTTCAACCATAGATTCGACCATATTTGACCTTATCTTAATCTTGAACTTTCTATACATACCATAAACTCTTGATCAGTAGTTCAAAAATGTGGCTTTTTGTACAATATTTTCAGAGAATCCTTAATCTTGAACATTCTATACATACTCATTGACTCCTTCTGATGTTTCATCAGCAAGACAGTAGTCCATATTTGACCTACTTAACATATTTCTGTCCAAAGAGTCATTGAACTTGAACTTTCCATAAATACTCATTGACTCCTTCTGATGTTTCTTCAGCCAGACAGTAGTCCTTGTTTGACCTACTTAACATATTTCTGGCCAAAGTCTTTTAAAAGTCTAACTTACTATGCAAACTCATAGACTCCTTTTGATGTTACTTCAACCATAGATTAGACCATATTCGGCCTTATGAAAACATTTCTGCACTAAGAGTCCTTAATCTTGAACTTTCTGTATGCATAGACTCGTTCAGATGTTTCATCAGTAGTTCAAATGTGGCTTTTTGTACATATTGCCAGATAATCCTTGAACTTGATCTTCTATACATACTCATTGACTCCTTCTAATTTTTCATCAGCAAGACAGTAGTCCATATTTGACCTACTTAACATATTTCTGGCCAAAGAGTCTTTGAACTTAAACTTTCTATACATACTCATAGACTTCTTTCGATGTTTCATCAGCCAGACAGTGGTCCATATTTGACATACTTAAAATATTTCTGTCCAAAGAGTCTTTGAACTTGAACTTTCCATAAATACTCATTGACTCCTTCTGATGTTTCTTCAGCCAGACAGTGGTACATATTTGACCCACTTAACATACAGTATTTCTGTCCAAAGAGTCATTGAACTTGAACTTTCCATAAATATTCATTGACTCCTTCTGATGTTTCTTCAGCCAGACAGTAGTCCATGTTTGACCTACTTAACATATTTCTGGCCAAAGTCTTTTAAAAGTCTAAAGTCTAAAGTCTAAAATATTGCCAGAGAATCCTTGAACTTGATCTTTCTATTCATACTTATTGAGTCCTTCTGAAGTTTCATCAGCCAGACAGTGGTCCATATTTGACCTACTTAACATATTTCTGGCCAAAGAGTCTTTGAACTTGAACTTTCTATACATACTCATTGACTCCTTCTGATGTTTCATCAGCCAGACAGTGGTCCATATTTGACCTACTTAACATATTTCAAGCCAAAGAGTCTTTGAAATTTAACTTTCTATAAATACTCCTTGACTCCTTTTGATGTTTCATCAGGCAGACAGTGGTCCATATTTGACCTACTTAAAATATTTCTGTCCAAAGAGTCTTTGAACTTGAACTTTCCATAAATACTCATTGACTTCTTCTGATGTTTCTTCAGCCAGACAGTAGTCCATGTTTGACCTACTTAATATATTTCTGGCCAAAGTCTTTTAAAAGTCTAACTTACTATGCAAACTCATAGACTTCTTTTGATGTTACTTCAACCATAGATTAGACCATATTTGACCGTATGAACACATTTCTGGACTAAGAGTCCTTAATCTTGAACTTTCTATACATACTCATAGACTCGTTCTGATGTTTCATCAGTAGTTCAAATGTGGCTTTTTGTACATATTGCCAGAGAATCCTTGAACTTGATCTTTCTATTCATACTCATTGAGTCCTTCTGATGTTTCATCAGCCTGACAGTGGTCCATATTTGACCTACTTAACATATTTCTGGCCAAAGAGTCTTTGAACTTAAACTTTCTATACATACTCATAGACTTCTTTTGATGTTTCATCAGCCAGACAGTGGTCCATATTTGACATACTTAAAATATTTCTGTCCAAAGAGTCTTTGAACTTGAACTTTCCATAAATACTCATTGATTCCTTCTGATGTTTCTTCAGCCAGACAGTGGTCCATATTTGACCCACTTAACATACAGTATTTCTGTCCAAAGAGTCATTGAACTTGAACTTTCCATAAATATTCATTGACTCCTTCTGATGTTTCTTCAGCCAGACAGTAGTCCATGTTTGACCTACATATTTCTGGCCAAAGTCTTTTAAAAGGCTAACTTACTATGCAACTCATAGACTTCTTTTGATGTTACTTCAACCATACATTAGACCATATTTGACCTTATGAACACTTTTCTGGACTAAGAGTCCTTAATCTTGAACTTTCTATACATACTCATAAACTCTTGATGTTTCATCAGTAGTTCAAATGTGGCTTTTTGTAAATATTGCCAGAGAATTCTTGAACTTGATCATTCTATACATACTCATTGACTCCTTCTGATGTTTCTTCAGCCAGACAGTGATCCATATTACTTAACATATTTCTGGCCAAAGTCTTTTCAAAGGCTAACTTACTATGCATACTCATAGACTTCTTTTGATGTTTCATCAGCCAGACAGTGGTCCATATTTGACCTACTTAAAATATTTCTGTCCAAAGAGTCTTTGAACTTGAACTTTCCATAAATACTCATTGACTCCTTCTGATGTTTCTTCAGCCAGACAGTAGTCCTTGTTTGACCTACTTAACATATTTCTGGCCAAAGTCTTTTAAAAGGCTAACTTACTATGCAAACTCATAGACTTCTTTCGATGTTAGTTCAACCATAGATTAGACCATATTTGACCTTATGAACACTTTTCTGGGCTAAGAGTCCTTAATCTTGAACTTTCTATACATACTTATAAACTCTTGATGTTTCATCGGTAGTTCAAATGTGGCTTTTTCTAAATATTGCCAGAGAATCCTTGAACTTGATCATTCTATACATACTCATTGACTCCTTCTGATGTTTCTTCAGCCAGATAGTAGTCCATGTTTGACCTACTTAACATAATTCTGGCCAAAGAGTCTTTGAACTTAAACTTTCTATACATACTCATAGACTTCTTTTGATGTTTCATCAGCCAGACAGTTGTCCATATTTGACCTACTTAAAATATTTCTGTCCAAGAAGACATGAAACTTACTATGCAAACTCATAGACTTCTTTTGATGTTACTTCAACCATAGATTAGACCATATTTGACCTTATGAAAACATTTCTGCACTAAGAGTCCTTAATCTTGAACTTGTATACATACTCATAGACTAGTTCTGATGTTTCAACAGCAAGAAATTGGTCCATATTTGACCTACTTAACATATTTCTGGCCAAAGAGTCTTTGAACTTGAACTTTCCATAAATACTAATTGACTCTTTCTGATGTTTCTTCAGCCAGACAATTGTCCATCTTACTTCAACCATAGATTAGACCATATTTGACCGTATGAACACATTTCTGGACTAAGAGTCCTTAATCTTGAACTTTCTATAAATATACACTCCTTCGGATGTTTCATCAGTAATTCAAATGTGGCTTTTTGTATATATTGCCAGAGAATCCTTGAACTTGATCTTTCTATTTATACTCATTGAGTCCTTCTGATGTTTAATCAGCCAGAGAGTGGTCCATATTTGACCTACTTAACATATTTCAAGCCAAAAAGTCTTTGAAATGTAACTTTCTATAAATACTCCTTGACTCCTTTTGATGTTTCATCAGGCAGACAGTTGTCCATATTTGACCTACTTAAAATATTTCTGTCCAAAGAGTCTTTGAACTTGAACTTTCCATAAATACTCATTGACTTCTTCTGATGTTTCTTCAGCCAGACAGTAGTCCATGTTTGACCTACTTAATATATTTCTGGCCAAAGTCTTTTAAAAGTCTAACTTACTATGCAAACTCATAGACTTCTTTTGATGTTACTTCAACCATAGATTAGACCATATTTGACCGTATGAACACATTTCTGGACTAAGAGTCCTTAATCTTGAACTTTCTATACATACTCATAGACTCGTTCTGATGTTTCATCAGTAGTTGATGAAACATCAGAACATTCTCATTCACGGTTCCATGCTGGTGGAATGATCTCCCCACCCTCATCCGGAATGCAGAATCCCTGACAACATTCAAAAGACAACTGAAAACTCATCTCTTCCGGGAGCACTTAACTTATAAAAAAAAAAAAAAAAAAAAAAAAAAAAAAAATCCTTTCCTCTAAATCCTCACTTGCCTGGCTTATGCTACTCCGAGCTATGTCTGAACTTTGTATTTTGAGCACTTCTTGCGTTGCTTTTGCCTCTTCACGATGACTCGCTTGGTTTAGTCCTCAGTTGTAAGTCGCTTTGGATAAAAGCGTCTGCTAAATGACTAAATGTAAATGTAAATGTAGTTCAAATGTGGCTTTTTGTACATATTGCCAGAGAATCCTTGAACTTGATCTTTCTATTCATACTCATTGAGTCCTTCTGATGTTTCATCAGCCTGGCAGTGGTCCATATTTGACCTACTTAACATATTTCTGGCCAAAGAGTCTTTGAACTTAAACTTTCTATACATACTCATAGACTTCTTTTGATGTTTCATCAGCCAGACAGTGGTCCATATTTGACATACTTAAAATATTTCTGTCCAAAGAGTCCTTGAACTTGAACTTTCCATAAATACTCATTGATTCCTTCTGATGTTTCTTCAGCCAGACAGTGGTCCATATTTGACCCACTTAACATACAGTATTTCTGTCCAAAGAGTCATTGAACTTGAACTTTCCATAAATATTCATTGACTCCTTCTGATGTTTCTTCAGCCAGACATTAGTCCATGTTTGACCTACATATTTCTGGCCAAAGTCTTTTAAAAGTCTAAAGTCTAAAATATTGCCAGAGAATCCTTGAACTTGATCTTTCTATTTATACTCATTGAGTCCTTCTGATGTTTAATCAGCCAGAGAGTGGTCCATATTTGACCTACTTAACATATTTCAAGCCAAAAAGTCTTTGAAATGTAACTTTCTATAAATACTCCTTGACTCCTTTTGATGTTTCATCAGGCAGACAGTTGTCCATATTTGACCTACTTAACATATTTCTGGCCAAAGAGTCTTTGAATTTAAACTTTCTATACATACTCATAGACTTCTTTTGATGTTTCATCAGCCAGACAGTGGTCCATATTTGACCTACTTAAAATATTTCTGTCCAAAGAGTCTTTGAACTTGAACTTTCTATACATACTCATAGACTCGTTCTGATGTTTCATCAGTAGTTCAAATGTGGCTTTTTGTATATATTGCCAGAGAGTCCTTGAACTTGATCTTTCTATCAGACAGTAGTCCATGTTTGACATACTTAACATATTTCTGGCCAAAGTCTTTTAAAAGGCTAACTTACTATGCAAACTCATAGACTTCTTTTGATGTTACTTCAACCATAGATTAGACCATATTTGACCTTATGAACACTTTTCTGGACTAAGAGTCCTTAATCTTGAACTTTCTATACATACTCATAAACTCTTGATGTTTCATCAGTAGTTCAAATGTGGCTTTTTGTAAATATTGCCAGAGAATCCTTGAACTTGATCATTCTATTCATACTCATTGACTCCTTCTGATGTTTCTTCAGCCAGACAGTGATCCATATTACCTACTTAACATATTTCTGGCCAAAGTCTTTTCAAAGGCTAACTTACTATGCATACTCATAGACTTCTTTTGATGTTTCATCAGCCAGACAGTGGTCCATATTTGACCTACTTAAAATATTTCTGTCCAAAGAGTCTTTGAACTTGAACTTTCCATAAATACTCATTGACTCCTTATGATGTTTCTTCAGCCAGACAGTGGTCCATATTTGACCCACTTAACATACAGTATTTCTGTCCAAAGAGTCATTGAACTTGAACTTTCCATAAATATTCATTGACTCCTTCTGATGTTTCTTCAGCCAGACAGTAGTCCATGTTTGACCTACTTAACATATTTCTGGCCAAAGTCTTTTAAAAGGCTAACTTACTATGCAAACTCATAGACTTCTTTCGATGTTACTTCAACCATACATTAGACCATATTTGACCTTATGAACACTTTTCTGGGCTAAGAGTCTTTAATCTTGAACTTTCTATACATGCTCATAGACTCGTTCTGATGTTTCATCAGTAGTTCAAATGTGGCTTTTTGTACATATTGCCAGAGAATCCTTGAACTTGATCTTTCTATACATACTCATAGACTCCTGATGTTTCATCAGCCAGACAGTGATCCATATTACCTACTTAACATATTTCTGGCCAAAGTTTTTTCAAAGGCTAACTTACTATGCATACTCATAGACTTCTTTTGATGTTTCTTCAACCATAGATTAGACCATATTTGACCTTATGAAAACTTTTCTGGAATAAGCATATTTCTGGCCAAAGTCTTTTAAAAGTCTAAAGTCTAAAGTCTAAAATATTGCCAGAGAATCCTTGAACTTGATCTTTCTATTCATACTCATTGAGTCCTTCTGATGTTTCATCAGCCAGACAGTGGTCCATATTTGACCTACTTAACATATTTCTGGCCAAAGAGTCTTTGAACTTGAACTTTCTATACATACTCATTGACTCCTTCTGATGTTTCATCAGCCAGACAGTGGTCCATATTTGACCTACTTAACATATTTCAAACCAAAGAGTCTTTGTAATTTAACTTTCTATAAATACTCCTTGACTCCTTTTGATGTTTCATCAGGCAGACAGTGGTCCATATTTGACCTACTTAAAATATTTCTGTCCAAAGAGTCTTTGAACTTGAACTTTCCATAAATACTCATTGATTTCTTCTGATGTTTCTTCAGCCAGACAGTGGTCCATGTTTGACCTACTTAACATATTTCTGGCCAAAGTCTTTTAAAAGTCTAACTTACTATGCAAACTCATAGACTTCTTTTGATGTTACTTCAACCATAGATTAGACCATATTTGACCTTATGAAAACATTTCTGCACTAAGAGTCCTTAATCTTGAACTTTATATACATACTCATAGACTTGTTCTGATGTTTCATCAGCAAGACAGTGGTCCATATTTGACCTACTTAACATATTTCTGGCCAAAGAGTCTTTGAACTTGAACTTTCCATAAATACTAATTGACTCTTTCTGATGTTTCTTCAGCCAGACAATTGTCCATGTTACTTCAACCATAGATTAGACCATATTTGACCTTATGAAAACATTTCTGCACTAAGAGTCCTTAATCTTGAACTTTATATACATACTCATAGACTTGTTCTGATGTTTCATCAGCAAGACAGTGGTCCATATTTGACCTACTTAACATATTTCTGGCCAAAGAGTCTTTGAACTTGAACTATCTATAAATACTCATTGACCCTTTTTGATGTTTCATCAGCCAGACAGTGGTCCATATTGACCTACTTAACATATTTCTGTCCAAAGAGACTTTGAACTTGAACTTTCCCTAAATACTCATTGACTCCTTCTGATGTTTCTTCAGCAGGAGAGTGACAAAGTCTATTCAAAGGCTAACTTACTATGCATACTCATAGACTTCTTTTGATATCCCTTCAACCATAGATTAGACCACAAATAGTCCTTAACATTTATGTTACTTTCTATTCATACTCTTAGACTCCTTCTGATGAAGTTCAGTAGTTCAAATATTACCTTTTGTACACATATATCTTGCCAGAGAATCTGATATTTGATCATTCTATACATAGTCATAGAATCATTCTGATGTTTCATCACAAATGTGTTCATAAGGTCAAATGTCAACTAATATATGGTTTATGTAGCATCAAAAGAAGTCTATGAGAACAATTAGTAAAGTTAGCCACTGATAATACTTTGGAAAGAAATTTCTTACTACAAGAAATATGTTATGTGAAATATGGACCACTGTCTGGCTGAAGAGACATCAGAAAGAGTCTATGAGTATTTATAGAAAGTTCAAGTTCAAGTTCAAAGACTCTTTGCCTGAAATATGTTAAGTAGGTCAAATATTGACCACTGTCTGGCTGATGAAACATCAGAAGGATTCAATGGTATGTATAGAAAGATCAAGTTTAATGATTTTCTGGACAGAAATGTGTTCATAGTGTCACATATGGTCTAATTTATGGTTGAAGTAACATCAAAAGAGGTCTATGAGTATGCAAAGTAAGTTAGCCTTTGAAAAGACTTTGGCCAGAAATATGTTAAGTAGGTCAAATATGGACAGCTGTCTGGCTGATGAAACATCAGAAGGAGTCTATAAGTATTTATAAAATGTTCAAGTTAAAGTTCAAAGACACTTTGGCCAGAAATATGTTAAGTAGGTCAAATATGGACCACTTTCTGGCTGATGAAACATCAGAAGGACTCCATGAGTATTTATAGAAAGTTCAAGATTAAGGACTCTTTGTCCAGAAATGTGGTCATAAGGTCAAAAATGGTCTAATCTATGTTTGAAGTAACATCAAAAGAAGTCTATGAGTATGCATGGTAAGTTAGCCTTTGAAAAGACTTTGGCCAGACATATGTTAAGTAGGTCAAATATGGACCCACTGTCTGGCTGATGAAACATCAGAAGGAGTCTAAGAGTACTTATAGAAAGTTAAAGTTAAAGTTCAAAGACACTTTGGCCAGAAATATGTTAAATAGGTCAAATATGGACCACTTTCTGGCTGATGAAACATCAGAAGGACTCCATGAGTATTTATAGAAAGTTCAAGATTAAGGACTCTTTGTCCAGAAATGTGGTCATAAGGTCAAAAATGGTCTAATCTATGGTTGAAGTAACATCAAAAGAAGTCTATGAGTATGCATGGTAAGTTAGCCTTTGAAAAGACTTTGGCCAGACATATGTTAAGTAGGTCAAATATGGACCCACTGTCTGGCTGATGAAACATCAGAAGGAGTCTAAGAGTACTTATAGAAAGTTCAAGTTCAAGTTCAAAGACTCTTTGGCCTGAAATATGATAAGTAGGTTAAATATGGACCACTGTCTGGCTGATGAAACATCAGAAGGAGTCAATAAGTATGAATCGAAAGTTCAAGATTAAGCACTCTTTGTCCAGAAATGTGGTCATAAGGTCAAAAATGGTCTAATCTATGATTGAAGTAACATCAAAAGAAGTCTATGAGTATGCATGGTAAGTTAGCCTTTGAAAAGACTTTGGCCAGAAATATGTTAAGTAGGTCAAATATGGACCACTGTCTGGCTGAAGAAACATCAGAAAGAGTCTATGAGTATATATAGAAAGTTCAAGTTCAAGTTCAAAGACTCTTTGCCTGAAATATGTTAAGTAGGTCAAATATTGACCACTGTCTGGCTGATGAAACATCAGAAGGATTCAATGAGTATGTATAGAAAGATCAAGTTGAATGATTTTCTGGACAGAAATGTGTTCATAGTGTCACATATGGTCTAATTTATGGTTGAAGTAACATCAAAAGAAGTCTATGAGTATGCATAGTAAGTTAGCCTTTGAAAAGACTTTGGCCAGAAATATGTTAAGTAGGTCAAATATGGACAGCTGTCTGGCTGATGAAACATCAGAAGGAGTCTAAGTATTTATAAAATGTTCAAGTTAAAGTTCAAAGACACTTTGGCCAGAAATATGTTAAGTAGGTCAAATATGGACCACTTTCTGGCAGATGAAACATCAGAAGGACTCTATGAGTATTTATAGAAAGTTCAAGATTAAGGACTCTTTGTCCAGAAATGTGGTCATAAGGTCAACTATGGTCTAATCTATGGTTGAAGTCAAATCAAAAGAAGTCTATGAGTATGCAAAGTAAGTTAGCCTTTGAAAAGACTTTGGCCAGAAATATGTTAAGTAGGTCAAATAAGGACCACTGTCTGGCTGATGAAACATCGGAAGGAGTCAATGAGTATGAATAGAAAGATCAAGTTCAAGGATTGTCTGGCAAGCCTTGGATAATACTTTGGTAAGAAATTTCTTACTGCAAGAAATATGTTAAGTAGGGTCAAATATGGACCACTGTCTGGTTGATGAAACATCAGAAGGAGTCTATGAGTATTTATAGAAAGTTCAAGTTCTAAGACTCTTTGGCCAGAAATATGTTAAGTAGGTCAAATATGGACCCACTGTCTGGCTGATGAAACATCAGAAGGAGTCTAAGAGTACTTATAGAAAGTTCAAGTTCTAGTTCAAAGACTCTTTGGCCTGAAATATGATAAGTAGGTTAAATATTGACCACTGTCTGGCTGATGAAACATCAGAAGGAGTCAATAAGTATGAATCGGAAGTTCACGATTAAGCACTCTTTGTCCAGAAATGTGGTCATAAGGTCAAAAATGGTCTAATCTATTGTTGAAGTAACATCAAAAGAAGTCTATGAGTATGCATGGTAAGTTAGCCTTTGAAAAGACTTTGGCCAGAAATATGTTAAGTAGGTCAAATATGGACCACTGTCTGGCTGAAGAAACATCAGAAAGAGTCTATGAGTATTTATAGAAAGTTCAAGTTCAAAGACTCTTTGCCTGAAATATGTTAAGTAGGTCAAATATTGACCACTGTCTGCCTGATGAAACATCAGAAGGATTCAATGAGTATGTATAGAAATATCAAGTTGAATGATTTTCTGGACAGAAATGTGTTCATAGTGTCACATATGGTCTAATTTATGGTTGAATTAACATCAAAAGAAGTCTATGAGTATGCAAAGCAAGTTAGCCTTTGAAAAGACTTTGGCCAGAAATATAAGTAGGTCAAATAAGGACCACTGTCTGGCTGATGAAACATCAGAAGGAGTCAATGAGTATGAATAGAAAGATCAAGTTCAAGGATTCTCTGGCAAGCCTTGGATAATACTTTGGTAAGAAATGTCTTACTACAAGAAATATGTTAAGTAGGTCAAATATGGACCACTGTCTGGTTGACGAAACATCAGAAGGAGTCTATGAGTATTTATAGAAAGTTCAAGTTCTAAGACTCTTTGGCCAGAAATATGTTAAGTAGATCAAATATGGACCACTCTCTGGCTGATGAAACATCAGAAGGAGTCAATTAGTATGAATAGAAAGATCCCGTTCAAGGATTCTCTGGCAAGATATATGTACAGAAATGTAATATTTGAACTACTGAAGAAACATCAGGAGTCTAAGAGTATGAATAGAAAGTAAAAGATTAAGGACTCTTTGTCCAGAAATGTGTTCATAAGGTCAAATATGGTCTAATCTATGGTTGAAGTCAAATCAAAAGAAGTCTATGAGTATGCATAGTAAGTTAGCCTTTGAAAAGACTTTGGCCAGAAATGTCTTAAGTAGGTCGAATATGGACCACTGTCTGGTTAATGAAACATCAGAAAGAGTCTATAAGTATTTATAAAATGTTCAAGTTCAAGTTCAAACACACTTTGGCCAGAAATATGATAAGTAGGTCAAAAATGGACCACTTTCTGGCTGATGAAACATCAGAAGGAGTCTATGAGTATTTATAGAAAGTTCAAGATTAAGGACTCTCTGTCCAGAAATGTGGTCATAAGGTCAAATATGGTCTAATCTAAGGTTGAAGTCAAATCAAAAGAAGTCTATGAGTATGCATAGTAAGTTAGCCTTTGAAAAGACTTTGGCCAGACATATGTTAAGTAGGTCAAATATGGACTGGCTGATGAAACATCAGAAGGGGTCTATGAGTATTTATAAAATGTTCAAGTTCAAGTTCAAAGACACTTTGGCCAGAAATATGTTAAGTAGGTCAAATATGAACCACTTTCTGGCTGATAAAACATCAGAAGGAGTCTATGAGTATTTATAGAAAGTTCAAGATTAAGGACTCTTTGTCCAGAAATGTGGTCATAAGGTCAAATATGGTCTAATCTATGGTTGAAGTAGCATCAAAAGAAGTCTATGGTAAGTTAGCCTTTGAAAAGACTTTGGCCAGAAATATGTTAAGTAGGTCAAATATGTGCCACTGTCTGGCTGAAGAATCATCAGAAAGAGTCTATGAGTATTTATAGAAAGTTCAAGTTCAAAGACTCTGTGGCCAGACATTTGTTAAGTAGGTCAAATATGGACCACTGTCTGGCTGAAGAAACCTTAGAAGGATTCAATGAGTATGTATATATAGAAAGATCAAGTTAAATGATTTTCTGAACAGATATGTGTTCATAGGGTCAAATATGGTCTAATTTATGGTTGAAGTAACATCAGATGGAGTCTATGGGTATTCATAGAAAGTACAAGATTAAGGACTCTTTGTCCAGAAATGTGTTCATAAGGGCAAATATGGTCTAATCTATGGTTGAAGTAAAATCAAAAGAAGTCTTTGAGTATGCAAAGTAAGTTAGCCTTTGAAATGACTTTGGCCAGAAATATGTTAAGTAGGTCAAATGTGGACCACTATCTGGCTGATAAAACCTCAGGAGGATTCAATAAGTATGAATAGAAAGATCCTGTTCAAGGATTCTATGGCACGGTATATGTACAGAAATGTAATATTTGAACTACTGAAGAAACATCAGAAGGAGTCTAAGAGTATGAATAGAATGAAGTTCAAGGATTCTCTGGCAAGCCTCGGATAATACTTGGCAGAGAATTTTTTTACTACAAGAAATATGTTAAATATGTCCCCGCAATAAACAGAAGTTGTCTAAGAGTACTTATATAGAAAGTTAAAGTTCAAGTTCAAAGACTCTTTGCCCTGAAATATAAGTAGGTCAAATATGGATCACTGTCTGGCTGATGAAACATCAGAAGGAGTCTATGAGTATTTATATAAAGTTCATGGACTCTTTCTAAAAAATAGGTTCCAAAATGTCATATTTGAACTACTGAGGAAACAACAGGAGTCCATGAGAGTGCATAGAAAGTTCAAAATCGAGGACTCTTTGGCCCAAAATCTGTTTAGTAGGTCAAATAAGTGAATACGTTAGTTGCACTATACAATGTAATGCAAAAGCACATATGTGTTTTCTTAATGCATAGAGTAATAAGTTAGATTTTGTATGCAATGAATCACAATAGCACATGTGTTATAAACAACGGAATAAGATAGTTATTATATGCATTGCATTGCAAAAAGTAAACAGCTTATTTTTATTCTTCAGTGAAAAACTTTAGATCATGTGTGCAATGCAATGCAACAGCACAAATGTTACCTTTTCGTCGCACAACGGATTGACGTCGTTCTTCTATGCATTGTTATTCAACATGTAAATTACAATGGTTTCCCTTCAATACACAATTGAATAAGTTGTTGTATCCAATGCGAAAGTTCATATGTTATGTGTTTTCTTTTCATTGAGTTAGTCAGATCAATGCAATGCAACGCAGAGCAACGAATTAGAACAGGTAGCGTACTGCAATTATTTCCCCTCAAATAAACAATGAACGAATTACGTTAGCTCGTCTCTGCAGTGCAACAAATATTATCTCTTCGTTACACACGAACAATGAGATAGTTCTTCTATGCATTTTAAAGCAACATCTCATGTTATGTTTTCTTCTTGCACAAAGTTAGATTTAGCACTCTCATTGCACAAAGTTAGATTTTTAATGCAACGAAACAGCAAACAATGTTGTCTCTTTAATGCACAACTTAATGAGTTAGTTCTTATATGCATTGCAATGCACATGCACAGCTTACATGTTATTCTTTAATGCACAACGTTACATTGGGTGTGCAATGCAATGCAACCGCGAAAAAGTTTTTTGTAGTACAAAAAGCTAATGCAATGATATCCTTTCAATACACAACTGAATAAGTTAGATGTAGTATGCAAAGCATGCTCATATGTTATCTTTTTGTTGCACAACGGAATGAGGTAGGATTGTGATGCAAATTGTGATTTCCCTTCAATACTCAACTGAATAAGTTAGTTGTATGTTCTATGTTATTCTTCAATGCACAAGGTTAGATCGTGTGTGGAATGAAATGCAACCACGAATGAGTTTTTTTTTTTTTGTATAACAGAAGGCTAATGCATTGATTTCCCTAAATAAGTCTATGAGTATGCAATGCAAAGCAAAAGCACATATGTGTTTTCAAATTGCACAGAGGAATGTTAGATATTTTATGCAATGCAACGCAACAGCAAACATGTTATCTCTGTAATGCATATCGGAATGAGTTAGTTATTGTATACATTGCAAATGCAACAAGTTGCATAGCTTATATGTTATTCTTCAATGCACAACGTTTGATTGTGTGGTAAGGTAACTCTTCTATGCATTTTAATGCAAAAAGGAAATGCAATGATTTACCTTCAACACACAACTGAATAAGTTAGTTATAGTATACAATGCAATGCAATGCAAAAGAACATATGTGTTTTCTTATTGCATAGGAATAAGTTAGATCTTTTATTCAATGCAATACCAAAAATTTTATCTTATCGTTGCACAACGGAATGAATAGTTATTATAGGCATTGTAATGGAAGAGCTAAGTTCCTTAAAAAATATGTGTTCCTTCAAAACACAAATTGACAGTTTGGTTGTAGTATGCAATGCAACGCAATATTCAATAGTTTATGTTATTCTTCAATGCAAAACGTCAGATCGTGTTGCAATTAAATGCAACAGCATAAATGTTACCTCTTCCAATGCAAAACGGAATGAGTTAGTTATTATATGCATTGCAAACGCAACAAGTGCATAGCTTATATGTTATTCTTCAATGCACAAGGTTAGATCGTGTGTGCAATGCAACCGCGAATGAGGTTTTTTGTAATGCAGCAGGTTAATCAATGATTTCCCTAAATAAGTTAGTTTATAGTATGAAATGCAATGCAAAAAAACATGTGTTTTCTTTTCGCAAAGAGGAATAGGTTAGGTCTTTTATGCAAGGCAATGCAACAGCAAAAATGTTATCTCTATAATGCACATCGGAATTAGTTATTGTAGGCATTTCAATGCTTAGCTTATATGTTTTTTTTCAATCCACAACGTTTGATCGCGTGTGCAATGCAACAGCAAAAATGTTATCTCTGTAATGCACATCGGAATGAGTTAGTTATTGTATGCATTGCAAATGCAAAGCTTATATGTTATTCTTCAATGCACAATGGAATGAGTTAGTTCTTATATGCATTGCAACACGTGCATAGCTTATATGTTATTCTTCAATGCATAACGTTTGATCGTGTGTGCAATACAACATCACAAATGTTATCTCTTCACTGCACAACGGAATAAGGTAAGTCTTCTATGCATTTTAATGCAAAAAGGTAATGCAATGATTTAGATATACTCAAAATGGTATCTCTGTAATGCACATTGGAATTAGTTAGTTATTGTATGCATTGCACAATTAATACACAAATCAATAGTTTGGTTGTAGTATGCAATGCAACACAAAATTTCAATAGCTTATGTTATTCTTCAATACAAAACGTTAGATCGTGTTGCAATTCAAAGCAACAGCAAAAATGTTACCTCTTTAATGCACAACGGAATGAGTTACTTCTTATAATAGTTACTTCTTAAAATGCATTGCAATGCAACAAGTGCATAGCTTATATGGTATTTTTCAATGCACAAGTTAGATCGTGTGTGCAATGCAATGTAACCGCGAATGAGTTTTTTTGTAATGCAAAAGGCTTAATGCAATGATTTTCCTAAATAAGTTAGTTGCAATACAATGCTGAAGCACATGTGTTTTCAAATTTGCACAGGGGATATGTTAGATATTTTATGCAATGCAACAGCAAAAATGTTATCTCTGTAATGCACATCGGAATGAGTTAGTTATTGTATGCATTGCAAATGCAAAGCTTATATGTTATTCTTCAATGCACAACGGAATGAGTTAGTTCTTATATGCATTGTAATGCAACAAGTGCATAGCTTATATGCTATTCTTCAATGCACAACGTTTGATCGTGTGTGCAATGCACTGCACAAATGTTGTCTCTTCACTGCACAACGGAATAAGGTAACTCTTAGGGTAAGGTAAGGTTAGGTAAGTAAGGTAAGTCAATGCAATGATTTACAGTTTGGGTGTAGCAACGCAAAATTTCAATAATGTTACGTTAGATCTTGTTGCAATTCAATGCAACAGCAAAATGTTATCTCTTTAATGAAGTTACTTCTTATATGCATTGCACTGCAACAAGTGCATAGCTTATATGTTATTTTTCATTGCACAAGGTTAGATCGTGTGTGCAGTGCAATGCAACCGCGAATGAGTTTTTAGGCTAATTAAATGATTTCCCTAAATAAGGTAGTTGTAGTGCCTTCACGCATGGTCTTGTATCAACAAAAACATGCGTTCTACTTTAGTGTACAACGGAATAAGTTAGTTATTGTATACAGTTCAGTGAAACAGGTCATATGTTATATGATATCTCTTTAATGCACAACTGAAAACGTTAGCTTTGCGTGCAATAAACGCACAACGGATTATTTATATCGTGCATGCAATGCATTATCACATGTCTTGTGCTATTTCTTCAATGCACAAGGGAATTAATAACTTCTGAATGCGTGGCAATGCAACAGTTCATGTGCGATATATCTTCATTGCACAGTGAAATAAGTTAAACTGAGTATAACTCTATTACTTAATTTGAGCAAGAGCACATATTGTGTGTTATCTCTTCAATGAACAGCAAAGTTAGTTAGTTGTTTTATGCATTGGAATGCAAAAGCATGAATGTTGTCAAGCCTTCGGATGTCAAACGCGTATGTTCGGATGTTCATCACCTTAACTAATTTTAATGTTTATTGGAGAGATTACATGTGCATGTTGCATTGCATTACAATATTTAACTATGAAGAATGCAAAAGGGAATAAGTTAGTTCTTGTATTCAACAAAATAAGGAACATTCTAGAAAAACTCATAGACTCCTTCTGATGTTCAACAGCCGGATAGTGGTCCATGTTTGACATATTAAACACATTTATAGACAAAGAGTCCTTAATCTTGAACTTTCCATACATACTCATAGACTCTTTCTGATGTTTCATCAGTAGTTCAAATGTGGATTTTTGTACAATATTGCCAGAGAATCCTTGAACTTGTTCTTTCTATGCATACTCATTGACTCCTACTGATGTTTCATCAGCCAGACAGTGGTCCATATTTGACCTACTTAACCTATTCAACCGTAGATTAGACCATAAGAGTGGTCTAAGAAGCCTTAATCTTGAACTTTCTGTACATACTCATAAACTCCTGATGTTTCATCAGTAGTTCAAATGTGGCTTTTTGTACATATTGCCTGTTTCTTCAGCCAGAGTAGGTCCATGTTTGACCTACTTAACATATTTCTGGCCAAAGAGTCTTTGAACTTGAACTATCTATGAATTCTCATTGACTCCTTCTGATGATTCATCAGCCACACAGTGGTCCATATATGACCTACTTAACATATTTCTGGCCAAAGTCTTTTCAAAGGCTAACTTACTATGCATACTTATAGACTTCTTTTGATGTTACTTCAACCATAGATTCGACCATATTCAAGAGTCCTTAATCTTGAACTTTCTATACATACCATAAACTCTTGATCAGTAGTTCAAATGTGGCTTTTTGTACATATTCAGAGAATCCTTAATCTTGAAGATTCTATACATACTCATTGACTCATTCTGATGTTTCAACAGCAAGACAGTAGTCCATATTTGACCTACTTAACATATTTCTGTCCAAAGAGACATTGAACTTGAACTTTCCATAAATACTCATTGACTCCTTCTAATGTTTCATCAGCAAGACAGTAGTCCATATTTGACCTACTTAACATATTTCTGTCCAAAGAGTCATTGAACTTGAACATTCCATAAATACTCATTGACTCCTTCTGATGTTTCTTCAGCCAGACAGTAGTCCTTGTTTGAACTACTTAACATACAGTTTTTCTGTCCAAACAGTCATTGAACTTGAACTTTCCATAAATATTCATTGACTCCTTCTGATGTTTCTTCAGCCAGAAAGTAGTCCATGTTTGACCTACTTAATATATTTCTGGCCAAAGTCTTTTAAAAGTCTAACTTACTAAGCAAACTCATAGACTTCTTTTGATGTTACTTCAACCATAGATTAGACCATATTTGACCGTATGAACACATTTCTGGACTAAGAGTCCTTAATCTTGAACATTCTATAAATATACACTCCTTCTGATGTTTCATCAGTAGTTCAAATGTGGCTTTTTGTACATATTGCCAGAGAATCCTTGAACTTGATCTTTCTATTCATACTCATTGAGTCCTTCTGATGTTTCATCAGCCTGACAGTGGTCCATATTTGACCTACTTAACATATTTCTGGCCAAAGTCTTTTAAAAGGCTAACTTACTATGCAAACTCATAGACTTCTTTTTTTATCTTACTTCAACCATAGATTAGACCATATTTGACCTTATGAACACTTTTCTGGACTAAGAGTCTTTAATCTTGAACTTTCTATACATACTCATAGACTCGTTCTGATGTTTCATCAGTAGTTCAAATGTGGCTTTTTGTACATATTGCCAGAGAATCCTTGAACTTGATCTTTCTATACATACTCATAGACTCCTGATGTTTCATCAGCCAGACAGTGATCCATATTACCTACTTAACATATTTCTGGCCAAAGTCTTTTCAAAGGCTAACTTACTATGCATACTCATAGACTTCTTTTGATGTTACTTCAACCATAGATTAGACCATATTTGACCTTATGAACACTTTTCTGGACTAAGAGTCCTTAATCTTGAACTTTCTATACATACTCATGTTTCATCAGCAAGACAGTGGACCATATTTGACCTACTTAACATATTTCTGGCCAAAGAGTCTTTGAACTTGAACTTTCTATACATACTCATAGACTCGTTCTGATGTTTCATCAGTAGTTCAAATGTGGCTTTTTGTACATATTGCCAGAGAATCCTTGAACTTGATCTTTCTATACATACTCATAGACTCCTGATGTTTCATCAGCCAGACAGTGGTCCATGTTGACCTACTTAACATATTTCTGGCCAAAGTCTTTTAAAAGTCTAACTTACTATGCATACTCATAGACTTCTTTTGATGTTACTTCAACCATAGATTAGACCATATTTGACCTTATGAACACTTTTCTGGACTAAGAGTCCTTAATCTTGAACTTTCTATACATATACACTCCTTCTGATGTTTCATTAGTATTTGAACAATGTGGCTTTTTGTACATATTGCCAGAGAATCCTTGAACTTGATCTTTCTATTCATACTCATTGAGTCTTTCTGATGTTTCATCAGCCAGACAGTGGTCCATATTTGACCTACTTAACATATTTCTGGCCAAAGTCTTTTCAAATGCTAACTTACAATGCATACTCATAGACTTCTTTTGATGTTTCATCAGCCAGACAGTGGTCCATATTTGACCTACTTAACGTATTTCTGGCCAAAGAGTCTTTGAACCTTTAACTTTCTATACATACTCATAGACTTCTTTTGATATTTCATCAGCCAGACAGTGGTCCATATTTGACATACTTAAAATATTTCTGTCCAAAGAGTCTTTAAACTTGAACTTTCCATAAATACTCATTGACTCCTTCTGTTGTTTCTTCAGCCAGACAGTGGTCCATATTTGACCCACTTACAGTAACATACAGTATTTCTGTCCAAAGAGTCATTGAACTTGAACTTTCCATAAATATTCATTGACTCCTTCTGATGTTTCTTCAGCCAGACAGTAGTCCATGTTTGACCTACTTAACATATTTCTGGCCAAAGTCTTTTAAAAAGCTAACTTACTATGCAAACTCATAGACTTCTTTTGATGTTACTTCAACCATAGATTAGACCATATTTGACCTTATGAACACTTTTCTGGACTAAGAGTCCTTAATCTTGAACTTTCTATACATACTCATAAACTCTTGATGTTTCATCAGTAGTTCAAATGTGGCTTTTTGTAAATATTGCCAGAGAATCCTTGAACTTGATCATTCTATACATACTCATTGACTCCTTCTGATGTTTCTTCAGCCAGACAGTGATCCATATTACCTACTTAAGATGTTTCTGGCCAAAGTCTTTTCAAAGGCTAACTTACTATGCATACTCATAGACTTCTTTTGATGTTTCTTCAACCATAGATTGGACCATATTTGACCTTATGAACACTTTTCTGGACTAAGAGTCCTTAATCTTGAACTTTCTATGCATACTCATAGACTCCTTCTGATGTTTCATCAGCAAAACAGTGGTCCATATTTGACCTACTTAACATATTTCTGTCCAAAGAGTCATTGAACTTGAACTTTCCATAAATACTCATTGACTCCTTCTGATGTTTCTTCAGCCAGACATTGGTCCTTGTTTGACCTACCAAACATATTTCTGGCCAAAGTCTTTTCAAAGTCTAACTTACTATGCATACTCATAGACTTCTTTTGATGTTACTTCAACCATAGATTAAACCATATTTGACCTTATGAACACTTTTCTGGACTAAGAGTCCTTAATCTTGAACTTTCTATACATACTCATAGACTCCTTCTGATGTTTCATCAGCAAGAAAGTGGTCCATATTTGACCTACTTAACATATTTCTGGCCAAAGAGTCTTTGAACTTGAACTTTCTATAAATACTCCTTGACTCCTTTTGATGTTTCATCAGGCAGACAGTGGTCCATATTTGACCTACTTAAAATATTTCTGTCCAAAGAGTCTTTGAACTTGAACTTTCCATAAATACTCATTGACTCCTTCTGATGTTTCTTCAGCCAGACAGTGGTCCATGTTTGACCTACTTAACATATTTCTGGCCAAAGTCTTTTAAAAGTCTAACTTACTATGCAAACTCATAGACTTCTTTTGATGTTACTTCAACCATAGATTAGACCATATTTGACCGTGTGAACACTTTTCTGGACTAAGAGTCCTTAATCTTGAACTTTCCATACATATACACTCCTTCTGATGTTTCATTAGTATTTGAACAATATGGCTTTTTGTACATATTGCCAGAGAATCCTTGAACTTGATCTTTCTATTCATACTCATTGAGTCCTTCTGATGTTTCATCAGCCAGACAGTGGTCCATATTTGACCTACTTAACATATTTCTGGCCAAAGTCTTTTCAAATGCTAACTTACTATGCATACTCATAGACTTCTTTTGATGTTTCATCAGCCAGACAGTGGTCCATATTTGACCTACTTAACATATTTCTGGCCAAAGAGTCTTTGAACTTGAACTTTCCATAAATACTAATTGACTCTTTCTGATGTTTCTTCAGCCAGACAATTGTCCATGTTAATTCAACCATAGATTAGACCATATTTGACCGTATGAACACATTTCTGGACTAAGAGTCCTTAATCTTGAACTTTCTTTAAATATACACTCCTTCTGATGTTTCATCAGTAGTTCAAATGTGGCTTTTTGTACATATTGCCAGAGAATCCTTGAACTTGATCTTTCTATTCATACTCATTGAGTCCTTCTGATGTTTCATCAGCCAGACAGTGGTTCATATTTGACCTACTTAACATATTTCTGACCAAGGAGTCTTTGAACTTAAACTTTCTATACATACTCATAGACTTCTTTTGATGTCTCATCAGCCAGACAGTGGTCCATATTTGACCTACTTAAAATATTTCTGTCCAAAGAGTCTTTGAACTTGAACTTTCCATAAATATTCATTGACTCCTTCTGATGTTTCTTCAGCCAGACAGTAGTCCATGTTTGACCTACATATTTATGGCCAAAGTCTTTTAAAAGTCTAAAGTCTAAATTATTGCCAGAGAATCCTTGAACTTGATCTTTCTATTCGTGCTCATTGAGTCCTTCTGATGTTTCTTCAGCCAGACAGTGGTCAATATTTGACCCACTTAACATACAGTATTTCTGTCCAAAGAGTCATTGAACTTGAACTTTCCATAAATATTCATTGACTCCTTCTGATGTTTCTTCAGCCAGGCAGTACTCCATGTTTGACCTACTTAACATATTTCTGGCCAAAGTCTTTTAAAAGTCTAAAGTCTAAAGTCTAAAATATTGCCAGAGAATCCTTAAACTTGATCTTTCTATTCATACTCATTGAGTCCTTCTGATGTTTCATCAGCCAGACAGTGGTCCATATTTGACCTACTTAAAATATTTCTGTCCAAAGAGTTTTTGAACTTGAACTTTCCTAAATACTCATTGACTCCTTCTGATGTTTCTTCAGCCAGACAGTGGTCGATATTTGACCCACTTAACATACAGTATTTCTGTCCAAAGAGTCATTGAACTTGAACTTTCCATAAATATTCATTGACTCCTTCTGATGTTTCTTCAGCCAGACAGTAGTCCATGTTTGACCTACTTAACATATTTCTGGCCAAAGTCTTTTAAAAGTCTAAAGTCTAAAGTCTAAATTATTGCCAGAGAATCCTTGAACTTGATCTTTCTATTCATACTCATTGAGTCCTTCTGATGTTTCATCAGCCAGACAGTGGTCCATATTTGACCTACTTAACATGTTTCTGGCCAAAGAGTCTTTGAACTTGAACTTTCTATACATACTCATTGAGTCCTTCTGATGTTTCATCAGCCAGACAGTGGTCCATATTTGACCTACTTAACATATTTCAAGCCAAGAGTCTTTGGAATTTAACTTTCTATAAATACTCCTTGACTCCTTTTGATGTTTCATCAGGCAGACAGTCCTAATATTTGACCTACTTAAAATATTTCTGTCCAAAGAGTCTTTGAACTTGAACTTTCCATAAATACTCATTGATTTCTTCTGATGTTTCTTCAGCCAGACAGTGGTCCATGTTTGACCTACTTAACATATTTCTGGCCAAAGTCTTTTAAAAGTCTAACTTACTATGCAAACTCATAGACTTCTTTTGATGTTACTTCAACCATAGATTAGACCATATTTGACCTTATGAAAACATTTCTGCACTAAGAGTCCTTAATCTTGAACTTTAGATACATACTCATAGACTTGTTCTGATGTTTCATCAGCAAGACAGTGGTCCATGTTTGACCTACTTAACATATTTCTGGCCAAAGAGTCTTTGAACTTGAACTTTCCATAAATACTAATTGACTCTTTCTGATGTTTCTTCAGCCAGACAATTGTCCATGTTACTTCAACCTTAGACCATATTTGACCGTATGAACACATTTCTGGACTAAGAGTCCTTAATCTTGAACTTTCTATAAATAAACACTCCTTCGGATGTTTCATCAGTAATTCAAATGTGGCTTTGTGTACATATTGCCAGAGAATCCTTGAACTTGATCTTTCTATTCATACTCATTGAGTCCTTCTGATGTTTCATCAGCCAGAGAGTGGTCCATATTTGACCTACTTAACATATTTCAAACCAAAGAGTCTTTGAAATTTAACTTTCTATAAATACTTCTTGACTCCTTTTGATGTTTCATCAGGCAGACAGTGGTCCATATTTGACCTACTTAACATATTTTTGTCCAAAGAGTCTTTGAACTTGAACTTTCTATAAATACTTCTTGACTCCTTTTGATGTTTCATCAGGCAGACAGTGGTCCATATTTGACCTACTTAACATATTTCTGGCCAAAGAGTCTTTGAACTTAAACTTTCTATACATACTCATAGACTTCTTTTGATGTTTCATCAGCCAGACAGTGGTCCATATTTGACCTACTTAAAATATTTCTGTCCAAAGAGTCTTTGAACTTGAACTTTCCATGAATATTCATTGACTCCTTCTGATGTTTTTTTCAGCCAGACAGTAGTCCATGTTTGACCTACTTAACATATCTCTGGCCAAAGTCTTTTAAAAGTCTAAAGTCTAAAGTCTAAAATATTGCCAGAGAATCCTTGAACTTGATCTGTCTATTCATACTCATTGAGTCCTTCTGATGTTTCATCAGCCAGACAGTGGTCCATATTTGACCTACTTATATTTCAAGCCAAAGAGTCTTTGAAATTTAACTTTCTATAAATACTCCTTGACTCCTTTTGATGTTTCATCAGGCAAACAGTGGTCCATATTTGACCTACTTAACATATATTTGCCCAAAGAGTCTTTGAACTTGAACTTTCCATAAATACTCATAGACTCCTTCTGATGTTTCTTCAGCCAGACAGTGGTCCATGTTTGACCTACTTAACATATTTCTAGCCAAAGTCTTTTAAAAGTCTAACTTACTATGCAAACTCATAGACTTCTTTTGATGTTACTTCAACCATAGATTAGACCATATTTGACCTTATGAACACTTTTCTGGACTAAGAGTCCTTAATCTTGAACTTTCTATACATATACACTCCTTCTGATGTTTCATTAGTATTTGAACAATGTGGCTTTTTGTACTTATTGCCAGAGAATCCTTGAACTTGATCTTTCTATTCATACTCATTGAGTCCTTCTGATGTTTCATCAGCCAGACAGTGGTCCATATTTGACCTACTTAACATATTTCTGGCCAAAGTCTTTCAAATGCTAACTTACTATGCATACTCATAGACTTCTTTTGATGTTTCATCAGCCAGACAGTGGTCCATATTTGACATACTTAAAATATTTCTGTCCAAAGAGTCTTTGAACTTGAACTTTCCATAAACTCATTGACTCCTTCTGATGTTTCTTCAGCCAGACAGTGGTCCATATTTGACCCACTTAACATACAGTATTTCTGTCCAAAGAGTCATTGAACTTGAACTTTCCATAAATATTCATTTACTCCTTCTGATGTTTCTTCAGCCAGACAGTAGTTCATTTTTGACCTACTTAACATATTTCTGACCAAAGTCTTTTTAAAAGGCTAACTTACTATGCAAACTCATAGACTTCTTTTGATGTTACTTCAACCATAGATTAGACCATATTTGACCTTATGGACACTTTTCTGGACTAAGAGTCCTTAATCTTAAACTTTCTATACATACTCATAAACTCTTGATGTTTCATCAGTAGTTCAAATGTGGCTTTTTGTAAATATTGCCAGAGAATCCTTGAACTTGATCATTCTATACATACTCATTGACTCCTTCTGATGTTTCTTCAGCCAGACAGTAGTCCATGTTTGACCTACTTAACATATTTCTGGCCAAAGAGTCTTTGAACTTGAACTTTCTATACATACTCATAGACTCGTTCTGATGTTTCATCAGTAGTTCAAATGTGGCTTTTTGTACATATTGCCAAAGAATCCTTGAACTTGATCTTTAAATACATACTCATAGACTCCTGATGTTTCATCAGCCAGACAGTGATCCATATTACCTACTTAACATATTTCTGGCCAAAGTCTTTTCAAATGCTAACTTACTATGCATACTCATAGACTTCTTTTGCTGTTTCATCAGCCAGACAGTGGTCCATATTTGACCTACTTAAAATATTTCTGTTCAAAGAGTCTTTGAACTTGAACTTTCCATAAATACTCATTGACTCCTTCTGATGTTTCTTCAGCCAGACAGTGGTCCATGTTTGACCTACTTAACATATTTCTGGCCAAAGTCTTTTAAACGTCTAACTTACTATGCAAACTCATAGACTTCTTTTGATGTTACTTCAACCATTGATTAGACCATATTTGACCTTATGAAAACATTTCCTGCACTAAGAGTCCTTAATCTTGAACTTTATATACATACTCATAGACTTGTTCTGATGTTTCATCAGCAAGACAGTGGTCCATATTTGACCTACTTAACATATTTCTGGCCAAAGAGTCTTTGAACTTGAACTTTCCATAAATACTAATTGACTCTTTCTGATGTTTCTTCAGCCAGACAATTGTCCATGTTACTTCAACCTTAGACCATATTTGACCGTATGAACACATTTCTGGACTAAGAGTCCTTAATCTTGAACTTTCTATATTTATACACTCCTTCGGATGTTTCATCAGTAATTCAAATGTGGCTTTGTGTACATATTGCCAGAGAATCCTTGAACTTGATCTTTCTATTCATACTCATTGAGTCCTTCTGATGTTTCATCAGCCAGAGAGTGGTCCATATTTGACCTACTTAACATATTTCAAACCAAAGAGTCTTTGAAATTTAACTTTCTATAAATACTTCTTGACTCCTTTTGATGTTTCATCAGGCAGACAGTGGTCCATATTTGACCTACTTAACATATTTTTGTCCAAAGAGTCTTTGAACTTGAACTTTCTATAAATATTTCTTGACTCCTTTTGATGTTTCATCAGGCAGACAGTGGTCCATATTTGACCTACTTAACATATTTCTGGCCAAAGAGTCTTTGAACTTAAACTTTCTATACATACTCATAGACTTCTTTTGATGTTTCATCAGCCAGACAGTGGTCCATATTTGACCTACTTAAAATATTTCTGTCCAAAGAGTCTTTGAACTTGAACTTTCCATGAATATTCATTGACTCCTTCTGATGTTTCTTCAGCCAGACAGTAGTCCATGTTTGACCTACTTAACATATTTCTGGCCAAAGTCTTTTAAAAGTCTAAAGTCTAAAGTCTAAAATATTGCCAGAGAATCCTTGAACTTGATCTGTCTATTCATACTCATTGAGTCCTTCTGATGTTTCATCAGCCAGACAGTGGTCCATATTTGACCTACTTAACATATTTCAAGCCAAAGAGTCTTTGAAATTTAACTTTCTATAAATACTCCTTGACTCCTTTTGATGTTTCATCAGGCAGACAGTGGTCCATATTTGACCTACTTAACATATATTTGCCCAAAGAGTCTTTGAACTTGAACTTTCCATAAATACTCATTGACTCCTTCTGATGTTTCTTCAGCCAGACAGTGGTCCATGTTTGACCTACTTAACATATTTCTAGCCAAAGTCTTTTAAAAGTCTAACTTACTATGCAAACTCATAGACTTCTTTTGATGTTACTTCAACCATAGATTAGACCATATTTGACCTTATGAACACTTTTCTGGACTAAGAGTCCTTAATCTTGAACTTTCTATACATATACACTCCTTCTGATGTTTCATTAGTATTTGAACAATGTGGCTTTTTGTACTTATTGCCAGAGAATCCTTGAACTTGATCTTTCTATTCATACTCATTGAGTCCTTCTGATGTTTCATCAGCCAGAGAGTGGTCCATATTTGACCTACTTAACATATTTCTGGCCAAAGTCTTTCAAATGCTAACTTACTATGCATACTCATAGACTTCTTTTGATGTTTCATCAGCCAGACAGTGGTCCATATTTGACATACTTAAAATATATCTGTCCAAAGAGTCTTTGAACTTGAACTTTCCATAAACTCATTGACTCCTTCTGATGTTTCTTCAGCCAGACAGTGGTCCATATTTGACCCACTTAACATACAGTATTTCTGTCCAAAGAGTCATTGAACTTGAACTTTCCATAAATATTCATTTACTCCTTCTGATGTTTCTTCAGCCAGACAGTAGTCCATTTTTGACCTACTTAACATATTTCTGACCAAAGTCTTTTTAAAAGGCTAACTTACTATGCAAACTCATAGACTTCTTTTGATGTTACTTCAACCATAGATTAGACCATATTTGACCTTATGAACACTTTTCTGGACTAAGAGTCCTTAATCTTAAACTTTCTATACATACTCATAAACTCTTGGTGTTTCATCAGTAGTTCAAATGTGGCTTTTTGTAAATATTGCCAGAGAATCCTTGAACTTGAACTTTCTATACATACTCATAGACTCGTTCTGATGTTTCATCAGTAGTTCAAATGTGGCTTTTTGTACATATTGCCAGAGAATCCTTGAACTTGATCTTTCTATACATACTCATAGACTCCTGATGTTTCATCAGCCAGACAGTGATCCATATTACCTACTTAACATATTTCTGGCCAAAGTCTTTTCAAAGGCTAACTTACTATGCATACTCATAGACTTCTTTTGATGTTTCATCAGCCAGACAGTGGTCCATATTTGACCTACTTAAAATATTTCTGTTCAAAGAGTCTTTGAACTTGAACTTTCCATAAATACTCATTGACTCCTTCTGATGTTTCTTCAGCCAGACAGTGGTCCATGTTTGACCTACTTAACATATTTCTGGCCAAAGTCTTTTAAACGTCTAACTTACTATGCAAACTCATAGACTTCTTTTGATGTTACTTCAACCATAGATTAGACCATATTTGACCTTATGAAAACATTTCCTGCACTAAGAGTCCTTAATCTTGAACTTTATATACATACTCATAGACTTGTTCTGATGTTTCATCAGCAAGACAGTGGTCCATATTTGACCTACTTAAAATATTTCTGGCCAAAGAGTCTTTGAACTTGAACTTTCCATAAATACTAATTGACTCTTTCTGATGTTTCTTCAGCCAGACAATTGTCCATGTTACTTCAACCTTAGACCATATTTGACCGTATGAACACATTTCTGGACTAAGAGTCCTTAATCTTGAACTTTCTATAAATATACACTCCTTCGGATGTTTCATCAGTAATTCAAATGTGGCTTTGTGTACATATTGCCAGAGAATCCTTGAACTTGATCTTTCTATTCATACTCATTGAGTCCTTCTGATGTTTCATCAGGCAGACAGTGGTCCATATTTGACCTACTTAACATATTTTTGTCCAAAGAGTCTTTGAACTTGAACTTTCTATAAATACTTCTTGACTCCTTTTGATGTTTCATCAGGCAGACAGTGGTCCATATTTGACCTACTTAACATATTTCTGGCCAAAGAGTCTTTGAACTTAAACTTTATATACATACTCATAGACTTCTTTCGATGTTTCATCAGCCAGACAGTGGTCCATATTTGACCTACTTAAAATATTTCTGTCCAAAGAGTCTTTGAACTTGAACTTTCCATGAATATTCATTGACTCCTTCTGATGTTTCTTCAGTCAGACAGTAGTCCATGTTTGACCTACTTAACATATTTCTGGCCAAAGTCTTTTAAAAGTCTAAAGTCTAAAGTCTAAAATATTGCCAGAGAATCCTTGAACTTGATCTGTCTATTCATACTCATTGAGTCCTTCTGATGTTTCATCAGCCAGACAGTGGTCCATATTTGACCTACTTAACATATTTCTGGCCAAAGAGTCTTTGAACTTGAACTTTCTATACATACTCATTGAGTCCTTCTGATGTTTCATCAGCCAGACAGTGGTCCATATTTGACCTACTTAACATATTTCAAGCCAAAAAGTCTTTGAAATTTAACTTTCTATAAATACTCCATGACTCCTTTTGATGTTTCATCAGGCAGACAGTGGTCCATATTTGACCTACTTAACATATTTCTGGCCAAAGAGTCTTTGAACTTAAACTTTCTATACATACTCATAGACTTCTTTTGATGTTTCATCAGCCAGACAGTGGTCCATATTTGACCTACTTAAAATATTTCTGTCCAAAGAGTCTTTGAACTTGAACTTTCCATAAATACTCATTGACTCCTTCTGATGTTTCTTCAGCCAGACAGTGGTCCATATTTGACCTACTTAACATATTTCTGGCCAAAGAGTCTTTGAACTTGAACTTTTTATACATACTCATAGACTCGTTCTGATGTTTCATCAGTAGTTCAAATGTGGCTTTTTGTACATATTAACAGAGAATCCTTGAACTTGATCTTTCTATACATACTCATAGACTCCTGATGTTTCATCAGCCAGACAGTGATCCATATTACCTACTTAACATATATCTGGCCAAAGTCTTTTCAAAGGCTAACTTACTATGCATACTCATAGACTTCTTTTGATGTTTCTTCAACCATAGATTGGACCATATTTGACCTTATGAACACTTTTCTGGACTAAGAGTCCTTAATCTTGAACATTCTATACATACTCTTAGACTCCTTGATGTTTCATCAGCAAGACAGTGGTCCATATTTGACCTACTTAACATATTTCTGTCCAAAGAGTCATTGAACTTGAACTTTCCATAAATACTCATTGACTCCTTCTGATGTTTCTTCAGCCAGACAGTAGTCCTTGTTTGACCTACTTAACATATTTCTGGCCGAAGACTTTTCAAAGGCTAACTTACTATGCATACTCATAGACTTCTTTTGATGTTACTTCAACCATAGATTAGACCATATTTGACCTTATGAACACTTTTCTGGACTAAGAGTCCTTAATCTTGAACTTTCTATAAATACTCATAGACTCCTTCTGATGTTTCATGAACTACTGATGAAACATCAGAAGGAGTCTATGAGTATGTATAGAAAGTTCAAGATTAAGGACTCTTAGTCCAGAAAGTGTTCATAAGGTCAAATATGGTCTAATCTATGGTGTTAAGTAGGTCCATATTTGACCTACTTAACATATTTCTGTCCAAAGAGTCATTGAACTTGAACTTTCCATAAATACTCATTGACTCCTTTTGATGTTTCTTCAGCCAGACAGTAGTCCTTGTTTGACCTACTTAACATATTTCTGGCCAAAGTCTTTTCAAAGGCTAACCATACTCATAGACTTCTTTTGATGTTACTTCAACCATAGATTAGACCATATTTGACCTTATGAACACTTTTCTGGACTAAGAGTCCTTAATCTTGAACTTTCTATACATACTCATAGACTCCTTCTGATGTTTCATCAGCAAGACAGTGGTCCATATTTGACCTACTTAACATATTTCTGGCCAAAGAGTCTTTGAACTTGAACTTTCTATAAATACTCCTTGACTCCTTTTGATGTTTCATCAGGCAGACAGTGGTCCATATTTGACCTACTTAAAATATTTCTGTTCAAAGAGTCTTTGAACTTGAACTTCCCATAAATACTCATTGACTCCTTCTGATGTTTCTTCAGCCAGACAGTGGTCCATGTTTGACCTACTTAACATATTTCTGGCCAAAGTATTTTCAAATGCTAACTTACTATGCATACTCATAAACTTCTTTTGATGTTTCATCAGCCAGACAGTGGTCCATATTTGACCTACTTAACATATTTCTGGTCAAGGAGTCTTTGAACTTAAACTTTCTATACATACTCATAGACTTCTTTTGATGTCTCATCAGCCAGACAGTGGTCCATATTTGACCTACTTAAAATATTTCTGTTCAAAGAGTCTTTGAACTTGAACTTTCCATAAATACTCATTGACTCCTTCTGATGTTTCTTCAGCCAGACAGTGGTCCATGTTTGACCTACTTAACATATTTCTGGCCAAAGTCTTTTAAACGTCTAACTTACTATGCAAACTCATAGACTTCTTTTGATGTTACTTCAACCATAGATTAGACCATATTTGACCTTATGAAAACATTTCCTGCACTAAGAGTCCTTAATCTTGAACTTTATATACATACTCATAGACTTGTTCTGATGTTTCATCAGCAAGACAGTGGTCCATATTTGACCTACTTAAAATATTTCTGGCCAAAGAGTCTTTGAACTTGAACTTTCCATAAATACTAATTGACTCTTTCTGATGTTTCTTCAGCCAGACAATTGTCCATGTTACTTCAACCTTAGACCATATTTGACCGTATGAACACATTTCTGGACTAAGAGTCCTTAATCTTGAACTTTCTATAAATATACACTCCTTCCGATGTTTCATCAGTAATTCAAATGTGGCTTTGTGTACATATTGCCAGAGAATCCTTGAACTTGATCTTTCTATTCATACTCATTGAGTCCTTCTGATGTTTCATCAGCCAGAGAGTGGTCCATATTTGACCTACTTAACATATTTCAAACCAAAGAGTCTTTGAAATTTAACTTTCTATAAATACTTCTTGACTCCTTTTGATGTTTCATCAGGCAGACAGTGGTCCATATTTGACCTACTTAACATATTTTTGTCCAAAGAGTCTTTGAACTTGAACTTTCTATAAATACTTCTTGACTCCTTTTGATGTTTCATCAGGCAGACAATGGTCCATATTTGACCTACTTAACATATTTCTGGCCAAAGAGTCTTTGAACTTAAACTTTCTATACATACTCATAGACTTCTTTTGATGTTTCATCAGCCAGACAGTGGTCCATATTTGACCTACTTAAAATATTTCTGTCCAAAGAGTCTTTGAACTTGAACTTTCCATGAATATTCATTGACTCCTTCTGAACGTTTCTTCAGCCAGACAGTAGTCCATGTTTGACCTACTTAACATATTTCTGGCCAAAGTCTTTTAAAAGTCTAAAGTCTAAAGTCTAAAATATTGCCAGAGAATCCTTGAACTTGATCTGTCTATTCATACTCATTGAGTCCTTCTGATGTTTCATCAGCCAGACAGTGGTCCATATTTGACCTACTTAACATATTTCTGGCCAAAGAGTCTTTGAACTTGAACTTTCTATACATACTCATTGAGTCCTTCTGATGTTTCATCAGCCAGACAGTGGTCCATATTTGACCTACTTAACATATTTCAAGCCAAAAAGTCTTTGAAATTTAACTTTCTATAAATACTCCATGACTCCTTTTGATGTTTCATCAGGCAGACAGTGGTCCATATTTGACCTACTTAACATATTTCTGGCCAAAGAGTATTTGAACTTAAACTTTCTATACATACTCATAGACTTCTTTTGATGTCTCATCAGCCAGACAGTGGTCCATATTTGACCTACTTAAAATATTTCTGTCCAAAGAGTCTTTGAACTTGAACTTTCCATAAATATTCATTGACTCCTTCTGATGTTTCTTCAGCCAGACAGTAGTCCATGTTTGACCTACATATTTATGGCCAAAATCTTTTAAAATTCTAAAGTCTAAATTATTGCCAGAGAATCCTTGAACTTGATCTTTCTATTCTTGCTCATTGAGTCCTTCTGATGTTTCTTCAGCCAGACAGTGGTCCATATTTGAACCACTTAACATACAGTATTTCTGTCCAAAGAGTCATTGAACTTGAACTTTCCATAAATATTCATTGACTCCTTCTGATGTTTCTTTAGCCAGGCAGTACTCCATGTTTGACCTACTTAACATATTTCTGGCCAAAGTCTTTTAAAAGTCTAAAGTCTAAAGTCTAAAATATTGCCAGAGAATCCTTGAACTTGATCTTTCTATTCATACTCATTGAGTCCTTCTGATGTTTCATCAACTCATTGACTCCTTCTGATGTTTCTTCAGCCAGACAGTGGTCCATATTTGACCCACTTAACATACAGTATTTCTGTCCAAAGAGTCATTGAACTTGAACTTTCCATAAATATTCATTGACTCCTTCTGATGTTTCTTCAGCCAGACAGTAGTCCATGTTTGACCTACTTAACATATTTCTGGCCAAAGTCTTTTAAAAGTCTAAAGTCTAAAGTCTAAATTATTGCCAGAGAATCCTTGAACTTGATCTTTCTATTCATACTCATTGAGTCCTTCTGATGTTTCATCAGCCAGACAGTGGTCCATATTTGACCTACTTAACATATTTCTGGCCAAAGAGTCTTTGAACTTGAACTTTCTATACATACTCATTGACTCCTTCTGATGTTTCATCAGCCAGACAGTGGTCCATATTTGACCTACTTAACATATTTCAAGCCAAAGAGTCTTTGAAATTTAACTTTCTATAAATACTCCTTGACTCCTTTTGATGTTTCATCAGGCAGACAGTGGTCCATATTTGACCTACTTAAAATATTTCTGTCCAAAGAGTCTTTGAACTTGAACTTTCCATAAATACTCATTGATTTCTTCTGATGTTTCTTCAGCCAGACAGTGGTCCATGTTCGACCTACTTAACATATTTCTGGCCAAAGAGTCTTTGAACTTGAACTTTCCATAAATACTAATTGACTCTTTCTGATGTTTCTTCAGCCAGACAATTGTCCATGTTACTTCAACCAATAGATTAGACCATATTTGACCGTATGAACACATTTCTGGACTAAGAGTCCTTAATCTTGAACTTTCTATAAATATACACTCCTTCTGATGTTTCATCAGTAGTTCAAATGTGGCTTTTTGTACATATTGCCAGAGAATCCTTGAACTTGATCTTTCTATTCATACTCATTGAGTCCTTCTGATGTTTCATCAGCCAGAGAGTGGTCCATGTTTGACCTACTTAACATATTTCAAGCCAAAGAGTCTTTGAAATTTAACTTTCTATAAATACTCCTTGACTCCTTTTGATGTTTCATCAGGCAGACAGTGGTCCATATTTGACCTACTTAAAATATTTCTGTCCAAAGAGTCTTTGAACTTGAACTTTCAATAAATACTCATTGACTTCTTCTGATGTTTCTTCAGCCAGACAGTGGTCCATGTTTGACCTACTTAACGTATTTCTGGCCAAAGTCTTTTAAAAGGCTAACTTACTATGCAAACTCATAGACTTCTTTTGATGTTACTTCAACCATTGATTAGACCATATTTGACCATATGAACACTTTTCTGGACTAAGACCTTAATCTTGAACTTTCTATCCATACTCATACATACTCTTCCGATGTTTCATCAGCAAGACAGTGGTCCATATTTGACCTACTTAACATATTTCTGGCCAAAGAGTCTTTGAACTTGAACTATCTATAAATACTCATTGACTCTTTCTGATGTTTCATCAGCCAGACAGTGGTCCATATTGACCTACTTAACATATTTCTGTCCAAAGAGACTTTGAACTTGAACTTTCCCTAAATTCTCATTGACTCCTTCTGATGTTTCTTCAGCAGGAGAGTGACAAAGTCTATTCAAAGGCTAACTTACTATGCATACTCATAGACTTCTTTTGATATCCCTTCAACCATAGATTAGACCACAAATAGTCCTTAGACTCCTTCTGATGTAGTTCAGTAGTTCAAATATTACCTTTTGTACATATATCTGGCCAGAGAATCTGATCTTTGATCATTCTATACATAGTCATAGAATCATTCTGATGTTTCATCACAAATGTGTTCATAAGGTCAAATGTAAACTAATATATGGTTTATGTAGCATCAAAAGAAGTCTATGAGATCAGATAGTAAAGTTAGCCACTGATAATACTTTGGAAAGAAATTTCTTACTACAAGAAATATGTTATGTGAAATATGGACCACTGTCTGGCCGATGAAACATCAGATGGAGTCTATGAGTATTTATAGAAAGTTAAAGTTCAAAGACTCTTTGGGCAGAAATATTTTCAAAAGATCAAATATGAACTACAGGATGGCTGAAGAAACATCAGAACAAGACTATATGTTTAGAAAGATCAATGTAGAGGACTCTTTGGCCAGAAATGTGTTCAATAGGTCAAATATTATGGTTGATGTAACATAAAAAGAAGTCTATGAGAACGCATAATAAGTTAGCCTTTGAAAATACTTTGGCCAGAAATAAGTATGTCAAATATGGACCACTTTCTGACTGATGAAACATCAGAAGTATTAAATGAGTATCAAGTTTAATGATTTTCTAGCCAGAATTGTGTTCATAAGCTCAAATATGGTCTAAGGTTGAAGTAACATCAAAAGAAGTCTATGAGTATGCAGGGTAAGTTAGCCTTTGAAAAGATTTTGGCAAGAAATATGTTAAGTAGGTTAAATATGGACCACTGTCTGGCTGATGAAACATCAGAACAGAGAGTCACTGAGTATTTATAGAAAGTAAAAAAAAAAAAAAAAAAAATTCATATTTGAACTACTGATGAAACATCAGAAGGAGTCTATGACTATGTATAGAACGCCTTTGATAAGACTTTGGCAAGAAATATGTTAAGTAGGTCAACTATGGACAACTCTCCTGAGGAGTCTAAGCTTACTTATAGAATGTTCAAGTTCAAGTTCAAAGACTCTTTGACCTGAAATATGTTAAGTAGGTCAAATATGGACCACTGTGTGGCTGATGAAACATCAGAAGGAGTCAATGAGTAATTATAGAAAGTTCAAGATTGAGGACTCTTTGCCCAGAAATTTGTTCATGAGGTCAAATATGGTTTAATCTATGGTTGAAGTAACATAGATATAGTATAGATAAGTCTATGAGTATGCATGGTAAGTTAGCCTTTGAAAAGACTTTGGCAAGAAATATGTTAAGTAGGTCAAATATGGACCACTGTCTGGCTGATGAAACATCAGAAGTAGTCTAAGAGTACTTATAGAAAGTTCAAGTTCAAGTTCAAAGACTCTTTGGCCTGAAATATGATAAGTAGGTTAAATATGGACCACTGTCTGGCTGATGAAACATCAGAAGGAGTCAATAAGTATGAATCGAAAGATCAAGTTCAAGTTCAACAACTCTTTGGCATGAAATATGTTAAGTAGGTCAAATATGGACCACTGTCTGGCTGATGAAACATCAGAAGGATTCAATGAGTATGTATAGAAAGATCAAGATTAAGGACTCTTTGTCCAGAAATGTGGTCATAAGGTCAAAAATGGTCTAATCTATGGTTGAAGTAAGAACAAAAGAAGTCTATGAGTATGCATGGTAAGTTAGCCTTTGAAAAGACTTTGGCCAGAAATATGTTAAGTATGTCTAATATGGACCACTGTCTGGCTGAAGAAACATCAGAAAGAGTCTATGAGTATTTATAGAAAGTTCAAGTTCAAGTTCAAAGACTCTTTGCCTGAAATATGTTAAGTAGGTCAAATATTGACCACTTTCTGGCTGATGAAACATCAGAAGGATTCAATGAGTATGTATAGAAAGATCAAGTTTAATGATTTTCTGGACAGAAATGTGTTCATAGTGTCACATATGGTCTAATTTATGGTTGAAGTAACATCAAAAGAAGTCTATGAGTATGCAAAGTAAGTTAGCCTTTGAAAAGACTTTGGCCAGAAATATGTTAAGTAGGTCAAATAAGGACCACTGTCTGGCTGATGAAACATCAGAAGGAGTCTATGAGTATGTATAGAAAGTTCAAGATTAAGGACTCTTTGTCCAGAATTGTGTTCATAAGCTCAAATATGGTCTAAGGTTGAAGTAACATCAAAAGAAGTCTATGAGTATGCAGGGTAAGTTAGCCTTTGAAAAGATTTTGGCAAGAAATATGTTAAGTAGGTTAAATATGGACCACTGTCTGGCTGATGAAACATCAGAACAGAGAGTCACTGAGTATTTATAGAAAGTAAAAAAAAAAAAAAAAAAAAAAAAAATTCATATTTGAACTACTGATGAAACATCAGAAGGAGTCTATGACTATGTATAGAACGCCTTTGATAAGACTTTGGCAAGAAATATGTTAAGTAGGTCAACTATGGACAACTCTCCTGAGGAGTCTAATCTTACTTATAGAATGTTCAAGTTCAAGTTCAAAGACTCTTTGACCTGAAATATGTTAAGTAGGTCAAATATGGACCACTGTGTGGCTGATGAAACATCAAAAGGAGTCAATGAGTAATTATAGAAAGTTCAAGATTGAGGACTCTTTGCCCAGAAATTTGTTCATGAGGTCAAATATGGTTTAATCTATGGTTGAAGTAACATAGATATAGTATAGATAAGTCTATGAGTATGCATGGTAAGTTAGCCTTTGAAAAGACTTTGGCAAGAAATATGTTAAGTAGGTCAAATATGGACCACTGTCTGGCTGATGAAACATCAGAAGTAGTCTAAGAGTACTTATAGAAAGTTCAAGTTCAAGTTCAAAGACTCTTTGGCCTGAAATATGATAAGTAGGTTAAATATGGACCACTGTCTGGCTGAAGAAACATCAGAAAGAGTCTATGAGTATTTATAGAAAGTTCAAGTTCAAGTTCAAAGACTCTTTGCCTGAAATATGTTAAGTAGGTCAAATATTGACCACTTTCTGGCTAATGAAACATCAGAAGGATTCAATGAGTATGTATAGAAAGATCAAGTTTAATGATTTTCTGGACAGAAATGTGTTCATAGTGTCACATATGGTCTAATTTATGGTTGAAGTAACATCAAAAGAAGTCTATGAGTATGCAAAGTAAGTTAGCCTTTGAAAAGACTTTGGCCAGAAATATGTTAAGTAGGTCAAATAAGGACCACTGTCTGGCTGATGAAACATCAGAAGGAGTCTATGAGTATGTATAGAAAGTTCAAGATTAAGGACTCTTTGTCCAGAAATGTGTTCATAAGGTCAAATATGGTTTAATCTATGGTTGAAGTAACATCAAAAGAAGTCTATGAGTATGCATGGTAAGTTAGCCTTTGAAAAGACTTTGGCCAGAAACATGTTAAGTAGGTCAAATTTGGACCACTGTCCGGCTGATGAAACATCAGAAGGAGTCAATTAGTATGAATAGAAAGATCCCGTTCACGGATTCTCTGGCAAGATATATGTACATAAATGTAATATTTGAACTACTGAAGAAACATCAGAAGGAGTCTAAGAGTATGAATAGAAAGATCAAGTTCATGGATTCTCTGGCAAGCCTTGGATAATACTTTGGAAAGAAATTTCTTACTACAAGAAATATGGTAATTAGGTTAAATATGGACCACTGTCTGGTTGATGAAACATCAGAAGGAGTCTATGAGTGTTTATAGAAAGTACAATTTCTAAGACTCTTTGGCCAGAAATATAAGTAGGTCAAATAAGGACCACTGTCTGGCTGATGAAACATCAGAAGGAGTCAATGAGTATGAATAGAAAGATCAAGTTCAAGGATTCTCTGGCAAGCCTTGGATAATACTTTGGAAAGAAATTTCTTACTACAAGAAATATGGTAATTAGGTTAAATATGGACCACTGTCTGGTTGATGAAACATCAGAAGGAGTCTATGAGTGTTTATAGAAAGTACAATTTCTAAGACTCTTTGGCCAGAAATATAAGTAGGTCAAATAAGGACCACTGTCTGGCTGATGAAACATCAGAAGGAGTCAATGAGTATGAATAGAAAGATCAAGTTCAAGGATTCTCTGGCAAGCCTTGGATAATACTTTGGTAAGAAATTTCTTACTACAAGAAATATGTTAAGTCAAATATGGACCACTTTCTGGTTGATGAAACATCAGAAGGAGTCTATGAGTATTTATAGAAAGTTCAAGTTCTAAGACTCTTTGGCCAGAAATATGTTAAGTAGATCAAATATGGACTACTCTCTGGCTGATGAAACATCAGAAGGAGTCAATTAGTATGAATAGAAAGATCCCGTTCAAGGATTCGGGATCCTTGAACGGGGATCCCTGTACATATATATGCAAGATATATGTACAGAAATGTAATATTTGAACTACCGAAGAAACATCAGGAGTCTAAGTGTATGAACAGAAAGTAAAAGATTAAGGACTCTTTGTCCAGAAATGTGTTCATAAGGGCAAATATGGTCTAATCTATGGTTGAAGTCAAATCAAAAGAAGTCTATGAGTATGCATAGTAAGTTAGCCTTTGATAAGACTTTGGCCAGAAATATGTTAAGTAGGTCAAATATGGACAGCTGTCTGGCTGATGAAACATCAGAAGGAGTCTATAAGTATTTATAAAATGTTCAAGTTCAAGTTCAAAGACACTTTGGCCAGAAATATGTTAAGTAGGTCAAATATGGACCACTTTCTGGCTGATGAAACATCAGAAGGAGTCTAACAGTATTTATAGAAAGTTCAAGTTCAAGTTCAAAGACTCTTTGGCCTGAAATATGATAAGTAGGTTAAATATGGACCACTGTCTGGCTGATGAAACATCAGAAGGAGTCAATAAGTATGAATCGAAAGTTCAAGATTAAGGAATCTTTGTCCAGAAATGTGGTCATAAGGTCAAATATGGTCTAATCTATGGTTGAAGTAACATCAAAAGAAGTCTATGAGTATGCATGGTAAGTTAGCCTTTGAAAAGACTTTGGCCAGAAATATGTTAAGTAGGTCAAATATGGACCAATGTCTGGCTGAAGAAACATCAGAAAGAGTCTATGAGTATTTATAGAAAGTTCAAGTTCAAGTTCAAAGACTCTTTGCCTGAAATATGTTAAGTAGGTCAAATATTGACCACTGTCTGGCTGATGGAACATCAGAAGGATTCAATGAGTATGTATAGAAAGATCAAGTTGAATGACTTTCTGGACAGAAATGTGTTCATAGTGTCACATATGGTCTAATTTATGGTTGAAGTAACATCAAAAGAAGTCTATGAGTATGCAAAGTAAGTTAGCCTTTGAAAAGACTTTGGCCAGAAATATGTTAAGTAGGTTAAATAAGGACCACTGTCTGGCTGATGAAACATCAGAAGGAGTCTATGAGTATGTATAGAAAGTTCAAGATTAAGGACTCTTTGTCCAGAAATGTGTTCATAAGGTCAAATATGGTTTAATCTATGGTTGAAGTAACATCAAAAGAAGTCTATGAGTATGCATGGTAAGTTAGCCTTTGAAAAGACTTTGGCCAGAAACATGTTAAGTAGGTCAAATTTGGACCACTGTCCGGCTGATGAAACATCAGAAGGAGTCAATTAGTATGAATAGAAAGATCCCGTTCACGGATTCTCTGGCAAGATATATGTACATAAATGTAATATTTGAACTACTGAAGAAACATCAGAAGGAGTCTAAGAGTATGAATAGAAAGATCAAGTTCAAGGATTCTCTGGCAAGCCTTGGATAATACTTTGGAAAGAAATTTCTTACTACAAGAAATATGGTAATTAGGTTAAATATGGACCACTGTCTGGTTGATGAAACATCAGAAGGAGTCTATGAGTGTTTATAGAAAGTACAATTTCTAAGACTCTTTGGCCAGAAATATAAGTAGGTCAAATAAGGACCACTGTCTGGCTGATGAAACATCAGAAGGAGTCAATGAGTATGAATAGAAAGATCAAGTTCAAGGATTCTCTGGCAAGCCTTGGATAATACTTTGGAAAGAAATTTCTTACTACAAGAAATATGGTAATTAGGTTAAATATGGACCACTGTCTGGTTGATGAAACATCAGAAGGAGTCTATGAGTGTTTATAGAAAGTACAATTTCTAAGACTCTTTGGCCAGAAATATAAGTAGGTCAAATAAGGACCACTGTCTGGCTGATGAAACATCAGAAGGAGTCAATGAGTATGAATAGAAAGATCAAGTTCAAGGATTCTCTGGCAAGCCTTGGATAATACTTTGGTAAGAAATTTCTTACTACAAGAAATATGTTAAGTCAAATATGGACCACTGTCTGGTTGATGAAACATCAGAAGGAGTCCATGAGTATTTATAGAAAGTTCAAGTTCTAAGACTCTTTGGCCAGAAATATGTTAAGTAGATCAAATATGGACTACTCTCTGGCTGATGAAACATCAGAAGGAGTCAATTAGTATGAATAGAAAGATCCCGTTCAAGGATTCGGGATCCTTGAACGGGGATCCCTGTACATATATATGCAAGATATATGTACAGAAATGTAATATTTGAACTACCGAAGAAACATCAGGAGTCTAAGTGTATGAACAGAAAGTAAAAGATTAAGGACTCTTTGTCCAGAAATGTGTTCATAAGGGCAAATATGGTCTAATCTATGGTTGAAGTCAAATCAAAAGAAGTCTATGAGTATGCATAGTAAATTAGCCTTTGATAAGACTTTGGCCAGAAATATGTTAAGTAGGTCAAATATGGACAGCTGTCTGGCTGATGAAACATCAGAAGGAGTCTATAAGTATTTATAAAATGTTCAAGTTCAAGTTCAAAGACACTTTGGCCAGAAATATGTTAAGTAGGTCAAATATGGACCACTTTCTGGCTGATGAAACATCAGAAGGAGTCTAACAGTATTTATAGAAAGTTCAAGTTCAAGTTCAAAGACTCTTTGGCCTGAAATATGATAAGTAGGTTAAATATGGACCACTGTCTGGCTGATGAAACATCAGAAGGAGTCAATAAGTATGAATCGAAAGTTCAAGATTAAGGACTCTTTGTCCAGAAATGTGGTCATAAGGTCAAATATGGTCTAATCTATGGTTGAAGTAAGATCAAAAGAAGTCTATGAGTATGCATGGTAAGTTAGCCTTTGAAAAGACTTTGGCCAGAAATATGTTAAGTAGGTCAAATATTGACCACTTTCTGGCTGATGAAACATCAGAAGGATTCAATGAGTATGTATAGAAAGATCAAGTTTAATGATTTTCTGGACAGAAATGTGTTCATAGTGTCACATATGGTCTAATTTATGGTTGAAGTAACATCAAAATAAGTCTATGAGTATGCAAAGTAAGTTATCCTTTGAAAAGACTTTGGTCAGAAATTTGTTAAGTGGGTCAAACATGGACCACTGTCTGGCTGATGAAACATCAGAAGGAGTCTATGAGTATGTATAGAAAGTTCAAGATTAAGGACTCTTTGTCCAGAAATGTGTTCATAAGGTCAAGTATGGTTTAATCTATGGTTGAAGTAACATCAAAAGAAGTCTATGAGTATGCATGGTAAGTTAGCCTTTGAAAAGACTTTGGCCAGAAACATGTTAAGTAGGTCAAATATGGACCACTATCTGGCTGTCAAAACATCAGGAGGAGTCAATAAGTATGAATAGAAAGATCCTGTTCAAGGATTCTATGGCAAGGTATATGTACAGAAATGTAATATTTGAACTACTGAAGAAACATCAGAAGGAGTCTAAGAGTATGAATAGAATGAAGTTCAAGGATTCTCTGCCAAGCCTCGGATAATACTTTGCAGAGAAATTTCTTACTACAAGAAATATGTAAAATATGTTCCCGCAATAAACAGAAGTTGTCTAAGAGTACTTATATAGAAAGTTCAAGTTCAAAGACTCTTTGCCCTGAAATATAAGTAGGTCAAATATGGATCACTGTCTGGCTGATGAAACATCAGAAGGAGTCTCTGAGTATTTATATAAAGTTCATGGACTCTTTCTAAAAAATAGGTTCCAAAATGTCATATTTGAACTACTGAGGAAACAACAGGAGTCCATGAGACAGGAGTCCATAGAAAGTTCAAAATCGAGGACCTTTTGGCCCAAAATCTGTTTAGTAGGTCAAATAAGTGAATACGTTAGTTGCACTATACAATGTAATGCAAAAGCACATATGTGTTTTCTTAATGCATAGAGTAATAAGTTAGATTTTGTATGCAATGAATCACAATAGCACATGTGTTATAAACAACAGAATAAGATAGTTATTATATGCATTGCATTGCAAAAAGTAAACAGCTTATTTTTATTCTTCAGTGAAAAACTTTAGATCATGTGTGCAATGCAAATGTTACCTTTTCGTCGCACAACGGATTGACGTCGTTCAGAAGAATGGATGTGTTGGAAACCATTGTTATCCAACAGGTAAATTACAATGGTTTCCCTTCAATACACAATTGAATAAGTTGTTGTATCCAATGCGAAAGTTCATATGTTATGTGTTCTCTTTTCATTGAGTTAGTCAGATCAATGCAATGCAACGCAGTGCAACGAATTAGAACAGGTAGCGTACTGCAATTATTTCCCTTCAAATAAACAATGAACGAATTACGTTAGCTCGTCTGTGCAGTGCAACAAATATTATCTCTTCGTTACACACGAACAATGAGATAGTTCTTCTATGCATTTTAAAGCAACATCTCATGTTATGTTTTCTTCTTGCACAAAGTTAGATTTAGCACTCTCATTGCACAAAGTTAGATTTTTAGTGCAATGAAACAGCAAACAATGTTATCTCTTCAATGCACAACATAATGAGTTAGTTCTTATATGCATTGCAATGCACATGCACAGCTTACATGTTATTCTTTAATGCACAACGTTACATTGGGTGTGCAATGCAATGCAACCGCGAAAAAGTTTTTTGTAGTACAAAAAGCTAATGCAATGATATCCTTTCAATACACAACTGAATAAGTCAGTTGTAGTATGCAAAGCAATGCAACTGCTCTTATGTTATCTTTTTGTTGCACAACGGAATGAGGTAGGATTGTGATGCAAATTGTGATTTCCCTTCAATACACAACTGAATAAGTTAGTTGTATGGTCTATGTTATTCTTCAATGCACTTAGATCGTGTGTGGAATGAAATGCAACCACGAATGAGTTTTTTTTATTTTATAACAGAAGGCTAATGCATTGATTTCCCTAAATAAGTCTATGAGTATGCAATGCAATGCAAAAGCACATATGTGTTTTCAAATTGCACAGAGGAATGTTAGATATTTTATGCAATGCAACGCAACAGCAAACATGTTATCTCTGTAATGCATATCGGAATGAGTTAGTTATTGTATGCATTGCAAACGCAACAAGTGCATAGCTTATATGTTATTCTTCAATGCACAAGGTTAGATCGTGTGTGCAATGCAACCGCGAATGAGGTTTTTTGTAATGCAGCAGGTTAATCAATGATTTCCCTAAATAAGTTAGTTTATAGTATGAAATGCAATGCAAAAAAACACGTGTTTTCTTTTTGCAAAGAGGAATAGGTTAGGTCTTTTATGCAAGGCAATGCAACAGCAAAAATGTTATCTCTATAATGCACATCGGAATTAGTTATTGTAGGCATTTCAATGCTTAGCTTATATGTTTTTTTTCAATCCACAACGTTTGATCGCGTGTGCAATGCAACAGCAAAAATGTTATCTCTGTAATGCACATCGGAATGAGTTAGTTATTGTATGCATTGCAATGCAACACGTGCATAGCTTATATGTTATTCTTCAATGCATAACGTTTGATCGTGTGTGCAATACAACATCACAAATGTTATCTCTTCACTGCACAACGGAATAAGGTAACTCTTCTATGCATTTTAATGCAAAAAGGTAATGCAATGATTTACAGTTTGGGTGTAGCAACGCAAAATTTCAATAGCTTATGTTAATTCATCAATACAAAACGTTAGATCTTGTTGCAATTCAATGCAACAGCAAAATGTTATCTTTTCACTGCACAACGGAATAAGGTTGCAAAAAAATGCAAAAAAAGGAAATGCAATGATTTACCTTCAATACACAACTGAATGAGTTAGTTGTTTGCAGTCCAATGCAGAAGCACATAGAATAAGCTAGATATTTTATGCAATGCAATGCAACAGCAAAATGGTATCTCTGTAATGCACATTGGAATAAGTTAGTTATTGTATGCATTGCACAATTAATACACAAATTAATAGTTTGGTTGTAGTATGCAATGCAACACAAAATTTCAATAGCTTATGTTATTCTTCAATACAAAACGTTAGATCGTGTTGCAATTCAAAGCAACAGCAAAAATGTTACCTCTTTAATGCACAACGGAATGAGTTACTTCGTATAATAGTTACTTCTTAAAATGCATTGCAATGCAACAAGTGCATAGCTTATATGGTATTTTTCAATGCACAAGTTAGATCGTGTGTGCAATGCAATGTAACCGCGAATGAGTTTTTTTGTAATGCAAAAGGCTTAATGCAATGATTTTCCTAAATAAGTTAGTTGCAATACAATGCTGAAGCACATGTGTTTTCAAATTGCACAGGGGATATGTTAGATATTTTATGCAATGCAACAGCAAAAATGTTATCTCTGTAATGCACATCGGAATGAGTTAGTTATTGTATGCATTGCAAATGCAAAGCTTATATGTTATTCTTCAATGCACAACGGAATGAGTTAGTTCTTATATGCATTGTAATGCAACAAGTGCATAGCTTATATGCTATTCTTCAATGCACAACGTTTGATCGTGTGTGCAATGCAACTGCACAAATGTTATCTCTTCACTGCACAACGGAATAAGGTAACTCTTCTATAAATTTTAATGCAAAAAGTCAATGCAATGATTTACAGTTTGGGTGTAGCAACGCAAAATTTCAATAATGTTACGTTAGATCCTGTTGCAATTCAATGCAACAGCAAAATGTTACCTCTTCAATGCAGTTACTTCTTATATGCATTGCACTGCAACAAGTGCATAGCTTATATGTTATTTTTCATTGCACAAGGTGTGTGTGCTGTGCAATGCAACCGCGAATGAGTTTTTAGGCTAATGCAATGATTTCCCTAAATAAGGTAGTTGTAGTGCCTTCACGCATGGTCTTGTATCAACAAAAACATGCGTTCTACTTCAGTGTACAACGGAATAAGTTAGTTATTGTATACAGTTCAGTGAAACAGGTCATATGTTATATGATATCTCTTTAATGCACAACTGAAAACGTTAGCTTTGCATGCAATAAATGCACAACGGATTAATTTATATCGTGCATGCAATGCATTATCACATGTCTTGTGCTATTTCTTCAATGCACAAGGGAATTAATAACTTCTGAATGCGTGGCAATGCAACAGTTCATGTGCGATATATCTTCATTGCACAGTGAAATAAGTTAAACTGAGTATAACTCTATTACTTAATTTGAGCAAGAGCACATATTGTGTGTTATCTCTTCAATGAACAGCAAAATTAGTTAGTTGTTTTATGCATTGGAATGCAAAAGCATGAATGTTGTCAAGCCTTCGGATGTCAAACGCGTATGTTCGGATGTTCATCACCTTAACTAATTTTAATGTTTATTGGAGAGATTACATGTGCATGTTGCATTGCATTACAATATTTAACTATGAAGAATGCAAAAGGGAATAAGTTAGTTCTTGTATTCAACAAAATAAGGAACATTCTAGAAAAACTCATAGACTCCTTCTGATGTTCAACAGCTCCATTCAACAGTGGTCCATGTTTGACATATTAAACACATTTATAGACAAAGAGTCCTTAATCTTGAACTTTCCATACATACTCATAGACTCTTTCTGATGTTACATCAGTAGTTCAAATGTGGATTTTTGTACAATATTTTCAGAGAATCCTTAATCTTGAACTTTCCATAAATACTCATTGACTCCTTCTGATGTTTCTTCAGCCAGACAGTAGTCCTTGTTTGACCTACTTAACATACAGTATTTCTGTCCAAAGAGTCATTGAACTTGAACTTTCCATAAATACTCATTGACTCCTTCTGATGTTTCTTCAGCCAGACAGTAGTCCATGTTTGACCTACTTAACATATTTCTGGCCAAAGTCTTTTAAAAGTCTAACTTACTATGCAAACTCATAGACTTCTTTTGATGTTACTTCAACCATAGATTAGACCATATTCGACCTTATGAAAACATTTCTGCACTAAGAGTCTTTGAACTTGAACTTTCTATATGCATAGACTCATTCTGATGTTTCATCAGTAGTTCAAATGTGGCTTTTTGTACATATTGCCAGATAATCCTTGAACTTGATCTTTCTATACATACTCATTGACTCCTTCTAATGTTTCTTCAGCCAGACAGTAGTCCATGTTTGACCTACTTAATATATTTCTGGCCAAAGTCTTTTCAAAGGCTAACTTACTATGCAAACTCATAGACTTCTTTTGATGTTACTTCAACCATATATTAGACCATATTTGACCGTATGAACACATTTCTGGACTAAGAGTCCTTAATCTTGAACTTTCTATACATATACACTCCTTCTGATGTTTCATCAGTAGTTCAAATGTGGCTTTTTGTACATATTGCCAGAGAATCCTTGAACTTGATCTTTCTATTCATACTCATTGAGTCCTTCTGATGTTTCATCAGCCTGACAGTGGTCCATATTTGACCTACTTAACATATTTCTGGCCAAAGAGTCTTTGAACTTAAACTTTCTATACATACTCATAGACTTCTTTTGATGTTTCATCAGCCAGACAGTGGTCAATATTTGACATACGTAAAATATTTCTTCCCAAAGAGCCTTTGAACTTGAACTTTCCATAAATACTTATTGATTTCTTCTGATGTTTCTTCAGCCAGACAGTGGTCCATGTTTGACCTACTTAACATATTTCTGGCCAAAGTCTTTTAAAAGTCTAACTTACTATGCAAACTCATAGACTTCTTTTGATGTTACTTCAACCATAGATTAGACCATATTTGACCTTATGAAAACATTTCTGCACTAAGAATCCTTAATCTTGAACTTTATATACATATAGACTTGTTCTGATGTTTCATCAGCAAGACAGTGGTCCATATTTGACCTACTTAACATATTTCTGGCCAAAGAGTCTTTGAACTTGAACTTTCCATAAATACTAATTGACTCTTTCTGATGTTTCTTCAGCTAGACAATTGTCCATGTTACTTCAACCATAGATTAGACCATATTTGACCGTATGAACACATTTCTGGACTAAGAGTCCTTAATCTTGAACTTTCTATAAATATACACTCCTTCTGATGTTTCATCAGTAGTTCAAATGTGGCTTTTTGTACATATTGCCAGAGAATCCTTGAACTTGATCTTTCTATTCATACTCATTGAGTCCTTCTGATGTTTCTTCAGCCAGACAGTAGTTCTTGTTTGACCTACTTAACATACAGTATTTCTGTCCAAAGAGTCATTGAACTTGAACTTTCCATAAATATTCATTGACTCCTTCTGATGTTTCTTCAGCCAGACAGTGATCCATATTACCTACTTAACATATTTCTGGCCAAAGTCTTTTCAAAGGCTAACTTACTATGCATACTCATAGATTTCTTTTGATGTTTCTTCAACCATAGATTAGACCATATTTGACCTTATGAAAACTTTTCTGGACTAAGAGTCCTTAATCTTGAACTTTCTATACATACTCATAGACTCCTTCTGATGTTTCATCAGCAAGACAGTGGTCCATATTTGACCTACTTAATTTGACCTACTTAACATATTTTTGTCCAAAGAGTCGTGGAACTTGAACTTTCCATAAATACTAATTGACTCTTTCTGATGTTTCATCAGGCAGACAGTGGTCCATATTTGACCTACTTAACATATTTTTGCCCAAAGAGTCTTTGAACTTGAACATTCCATAAATAAATACTCATTGACTCCTTCTGATGTTTCATCAGCCAGACAGTGGTCCTTATTTGACCTACTTAACATATTTCTGGCCAAAGTCTTTTAAAAGTCTAACTTACTATGCAAACTCATAGACTTCTTTTGATGTTACTTCAACCATAGATTAGACCATATTTGACCTTATGAACACTTTTCTGGACTAAGAGTCCTTAATCTTGAACTTTCTATACATACTCATAGAGTCCTTCTGATGTTTTATCAGCAAGACAGTGGTCTTGCTGATGAACCATATCAGCATATCAGCCATATCAGCAAGAACCATATTTGACCTACTTAACATATTTCTGGCCAAAGAGTCTTTGAACTTGACCTTTGTATACATACTCATTGACTCCTTCTGATGTTTCTTCAGCCAGACAGTGGTCCATATTTGACCCACTTAACATACAGTATTTCTGTCCAAAGAGTCATTGAACTTGAACTTTCCATAAATATTCATTGACTCCTTCTGATGTTTCTTCAGCCAGACAGTAGTCCATGTTTGACCTACTTAACATATTTCTGGCCAAAGTCTTTTAAAAGTCTAAAGTCTAAAGTCTAAATTATTGCCAGAGAATCCTTGAACTTGATCTTTCTATTCATACTCATTGAGTCCTTCTGATGTTTCTTCAGCCAGACAGTGGTCCATATTTGACCCACTTAACATACAGTATTTCTGTCCAAAGAGTCATTGAACTTGTACTTTCCATAAATATTCATTGACTCCTTCTGATGTTTCTTCAGCCAGACAGTAGTCCATGTTTGACCTACTTAACATATTTCTGGCCAAAGTCTTTTAAAAGTCTAAAGTCTAAAGTCTAAATTATTGCCAGAGAATCCTTGAACTTGATCTTTCTATTCATACTCATTGAGTCCTTCTGATGTTTCATCAACCAGACAGTGGTCCATATTTGACCTACTTAACATATTTCTGGCCAAAGAGTCTTTGAACTTGAACTTTCTATACATACTCATGGACTCCTTCTGATGTTTCATCAGCCAGACAGTGGTCCATATTTGACCTACTTAACATATTTCAAGCCAAAGAGTCTTTGAAATTGAACTTTCTATAAATACTCCTTGACTCCTTTTGATGTTTCATCAGGCAGACAGTGGTCCATATTTGACCTACTTAAAATATTTCTGTCCAAAGAGTCTTTGAACTTGAACTTTCCATAAATACTCATTGACTCCTTCTGATGTTTCTTCAGCCAGACAGTGGTCCATATTTCACCCACTTAACATACAGTATTTCTGTCCAAAGAGTCATTGAACTTGAACTTTCCATAAATATTCATTGACTCCTTCTGATGTTTCTTCAGCCAGACAGTAGTCCATGTTTGACCTACTTAACATATTTCTGGCCAAAGTCTTTTAAAAGTCTAAAGTCTAAAGTCTAAATTATTGCCAGAGAATCCTTGAACTTGATCTTTCTATTCATACTCATTGAGTCCTTCTGATGTTTCTTCAGCCAGACAGTGGTCCATATTTGACCCACTTAACATACAGTATTTCTGTCCAAAGAGTCATTGAACTTGTACTTTCCATAAATATTCATTGACTCCTTCTGATGTTTCTTCAGCCAGACAGTAGTCCATGTTTGACCTACTTAACATATTTCTGGCCAAAGTCTTTTAAAAGTCTAAAGTCTAAAGTCTAAAATATTGCCAGAGAATCCTTGAACTTGATCTTTCTATTCATACTCATTGAGTCCTTCTGATGTTTCATCAACCAGACAGTGGTCCATATTTGACCTACTTAACATATTTCTGGCCAAAGAGTCTTTGAACTTGAACTTTCTATACATACTCATGGACTCATTCTGATGTTTCATCAGCCAGACAGTGGTCCATATTTGACCTACTTAACATATTTCAAGCCAAAGAGTCTTTGAAATTGAACTTTCTATAAATACTCCTTGACTCCTTTTGATGTTTCATCAGGCAGACAGTGGTCCATATTTGACCTACTTAAAATATTTCTGTCCAAAGAGTCTTTGAACTTGAACTTTCCATAAATACTCATTGAGTCCTTCTGATGTTTCTTCAGCCAGACAGTGGTCCATATTTGACCCACTTAACATACAGTATTTCTGTCCAAAGAGTCATTGAACTTGTACTTTCCATAAATATTCATTGACTCCTTCTGATGTTTCTTCAGCCAGACAGTAGTCCATGTTTGACCTACTTAACATATTTCTGGCCAAAGTCTTTTAAAAGTCTAAAGTCTAAAGTCTAAAATATTGCCAGAGAATCCTTGAACTTGATCTTTATATTCATACTCATTGAGTCCTTCTGATGTTTCATCAACCAGACAGTGGTCCATATTTGACCTACTTAACATATTTCTGGCCAAAGAGTCTTTGAACTTGAACTTTCTATACATACTCATTGACTCCTTCTGATGTTTCATCAGCCAGACAGTGGTCCATATTTGACCTACTTAACATATTTCAAGCCAAAGAGTCTTTGAAATTGAACTTTCTATAAATACTCCTTGACTCCTTTTGATGTTTCATCAGGCAGACAGTGGTCCATATTTGACCTACTTAAAATATTTCTGTCCAAAGAGTCTTTGAACTTGAACTTTCCATAAATACTCATTGACTCCTTCTGATGTTTCTTCAGCCAGACAGTGGTCCATATTTCACCCACTTAACATACAGTATTTCTGTCGAAAGAAGTCATTGAACTTGAACTTTCCATAAATATTCATTGACTCCTTCTGATGTTTCTTCAGCCAGACAGTAGTCCATGTTTGACCTACTTAACATATTTCTGGCCAAAGTCTTTTAAAAGTCTAAAGTCTAAAGTCTAAATTATTGCCAGAGAATCCTTGAACTTGATCTTTCTATTCATACTCATTGAGTCCTTCTGATGTTTCTTCAGCCAGAAAGTGGTCCATATTTGACCCACTTAACATACAGTATTTCTGTCCAAAGAGTCATTGAACTTGTACTTTCCATAAATATTCATTGACTCCTTCTGATGTTTCTTCAGCCAGACAGTAGTCCATGTTTGACCTACTTAACATATTTCTGGCCAAAGTCTTTTAAAAGTCTAAAGTCTAAAGTCTAAAATATTGCCAGAGAATCCTTGAACTTGATCTTTCTATTCATACTCATTGAGTCCTTCTGATGTTTCATCAACCAGACAGTGGTCCATATTTGACCTACTTAACATATTTCTGGCCAAAGAGTCTTTGAACTTGAACTTTCTATACATACTCATTGACTCCTTCTGATGTTTCATCAGCCAGACAGTGGTCCATATTTGACCTACTTAACATATTTCAAGCCAAAGAGTCTTTGAAATTGAACTTTCTATAAATACTCCTTGACTCCTTTTGATGTTTCATCAGGCAGACAGTGGTCCATATTTGACCTACTTAAAATATTTCTGTCCAAAGAGTCTTTTGAACTTGAACTTTCCATAAATACTCATTGATTTCTTCTGATGTTTCTTCAGCCAGACAGTGGTCCATGTTTGACCTACTTAATTTGACCTACTTAACATATTTTTGTCCAAAGAGTCGTGGAACTTGAACTTTCCATAAATACTAATTGACTCTTTCTGATGTTTCTTCAGCCAGACAGTTGTCCATGTTACTTCAACCATAGATTAGACCATATTTGACCGTATGAACACATTTCTGGACTAAGAGTCCTTAATCTTGAATTTTCTATAAATATACACTCCTTCTGATGTTTCATCAGTGGTTCAAATGTGGCTTTTTGTACATATTGCCAGAGAATCCTTGAACTTGATCTTTCTATTCATACTCATTGAGTCCTTCTGATGTTTCATCAGCCAGACAGTGGTCCATATTTGACGTACTTAACATATTTCAAGCCAAAGAGTCTTTGAAATTTAACTTTCTATAAATACTCCTTGACTCCTTTTGATGTTTCATCAGACAGACAGTGGTCCATATTTGACCTACTTAACATATTTTTGCCCAAAGAGTCTTTGAACTTGAACATTCCATAAATACTCATTGACTCCTTCTGATGTTTCATCAGCCAGACAGTGGTCCTTATTTGACCTACTTAACATATTTCTGGCCAGAGTCTTTTAAAAGTCTAACTTACTATGCAAACTCATAGACTTCTTTTGATGTTACTTCAACCATAGATTAGACCATATTTGACCTTATGAACACTTTTCTGGACTAAGAGTCCTTAATCTTGAACTTTCTATACATACTCATAGACTCCTTCTGATGTTTCATCAGCAAGACAGTGTTCCATATTTGACCTACTTAACATATTTCTGGCCAAAGAGTCTTTGAACTTGAACCTTCTATACATACTCATTGACTCCTTCTGATGTTTCATCAGCCAGACAGTGGTCCATATTTGACCTACTTAATTTGACCTAATTAACATATTTTTGTCCAAAGAGTCGTGGAACTTGAACTTTCCATAAATACTAATTGACTCTTTCTGATGTTTCTTCAGCCAGACAATTGTCCATGTTACTTCAACCATAGATTAGACCATATTTGACCGTATGAACACATTTCTGGACTAAGAGTCCTTAATATTGAACTTTCTATAAATATACACTCCTTCTGATGTTTCATCAGTAGTTCAAATGTGGCTTTTTGTACATATTGCCAGAGAATCCTTGAACTTGATCTTTCTATTCATACTCATTGAGTCCTTCTGATGTTTCATCAGCCAGACAGTGGTCCATATTTGACCTACTTAACATATTTCAAGCCAAAGAGTCTTTGAAATTTAACTTTCTATAAATACTCCTTGACTCCTTATGATGTTTCATCAGGCAGACAGTGGTCCATATTTGACCTACTTAACATATTTTTGCCCAAAGAGTCTTTGAACTTGAACATTCCATAAATACTCATTGACTCCTTCTGATGTTTCTTCAGCCAGACAGTTATCCATGTTTGACCTACTTAACATATTTCTGGCCAAAGTCTTTTAAAATTCTAACTTACTATGCAAACTCATAGACTTCTTTTGATGTTACTTCAACCATAGATTAGACCATATTTGACCTTATGAACACTTTTCTGGACTAAGAGTCCTTAATCTTGAACTTTCTATACATACTCATAGATTCCTTCTGATGTGTCATTAGTATTTGAACAATGTGGCTTTTTGTACATATTGCCAGAGAATCCTTGAACTTGATCTTTCTATTCATACTCATTGAGTCCTTCTGATATTTCATCAGCCAGACAGTGGTCCATATTTGACATACTTAAAATATTTCTGTCCAAAGAGTCATTGAACTTGAACTTTCCATAAATATTCATTGACTCCTTCTGATGTTTCTTCAGCCAGACAGTAGTCCATGTTTGACCTACTTAACATATTTCTGGCCAAAGTCTTTTAAAAGTCTAACTTACTATGCAAACTCATAGACTTCTTTTGATGTTACTTCAACCATAGATTAGACCATATTTGACCTTATGAAAACATTTCTGCACTAAGAGTCCTTAATCTTAAACTTTATATGCATACTCATAGACTTGTTCTGATGTTTCATCAGCAAGACAGTGGTCCATATTTGACCTACTTAACATATTTCTGGCCAAAGAGTCTTTGAACTTGAACTTTCCATAAATACTAATTAAATCTTTCTGATGTTTCTTCAGCCAGACAATTGTCCATGTTACTTCAACCATAGATTAGACCATATTTGACCGTATGAACACATTTCCGGACTAAGAGTCCTTAGTCTTGAACTTTCTATAAATATACACTCCTTCTGATGTTTCATCAGTAGTTCAAATGTGGCTTTTTGTACATATTGCCAGAGAATCCTTGAACTTGATCTTTCTCTTCATACTCATTGAGTCCTTCTGATATTTCATCAGCCAGAGAGTGGTCCATGTTTGACCTACTTAACATATTTCAAGCCAAAGAGTCTTTGAAATTTAACTTTCTATAAATACTCCTTGACTCCTTTTGATGTTTCATCAGGCAGACAGTGGTCCATATTTGACCTACTTAAAATATTTCTGTCCAAAGAGTCTTTGACCTTGAACTTTCAATAAATACTCATAAATACTCATGAGTATGCAGGGTAAGTTAGCCTTTGAAAAGATTTTGGCAAGAAATATGTTAAGTAGGTTAAATATGGACCACTGTCTGGCTGATGAAACATCAGAACAGAGAGTCATTTATAGAAAGTTCAAGGAAAAATAAATAAATAAAAAATGTCATATTTGAACTACTGATGAAACATCAGAAGGAGTCTATGACTATGTATAGAACGCCTTTGATAAGACTTTGGCAAGAAATATGTTAAGTAGGTCAACTATGGACCACTCTCCTGAGGAGTCTAAGCTTACTTATAGAATGTTCAAGTTCAAGTTCAAAGACTCTTTGGCCTGAAATATGTTAAGTAGGTCAAATATGGACCACTGTGTGGCTGATGAAACATCAGAAGGAGTCAATGAGTAATTATAGAAAGTTCAAGATTGAGGACTCTTTGCCCAGAAATTTGTTCATGAGGTCAAATATGGTTTAATCTATGGTTGAAGTAACATAGATATAGTATAGATAAGTCTATGAGTATGCATGGTAAGTTAGCCTTTGAAAAGACTTTGGCAAGAAATATGTTAAGTAGGTCAAATATGGACCACTGTCTGGCTGATGAAACATCAGAAGGAGTCTAAGAGTACTTATAGAAAGTTCAAGTTCAAGTTCAAAGACTCTTTGGCCTGAAATATGATAAGTAGGTTAAATATGGACCACTCTCTGGCTGATGAAACATCAGAAGGAGTCAATAAGTATGAATCGAAAGATCAAGTTCAAGTTCAAAGACTCTTTGGCCTGAAATATGATAAGTAGGTTAAATATGGACCACTGTCTGGCTGATGAAACATCAGAAGGAGTCAATAAGTATGAATCGAAAGTTCAAGATTAAGGAATCTTTGTCCAGAAATGTGGTCATAAGGTCAAAAATGGTCTAATCTATGGTTAAAGTAACATCAAAAGAAGTCTATGAGTATGCATGGTAAGTTAGCCTTTGAAAAGACTTTGGCCAGAAATATGTTAAGTAGGTCAAATATGGACCACTGTCTGGCTGAAGAAACATCAGAAAGAGTCTATGAGTATTTATAGAAAGTTCAAGTTCAAGTTCAAAGACTCTTTGCCTGAAATATGTTAAGTAGGTCAAATATTGACCACTGTCTGGCTGATGAAACATCAGAAGGATTCAATGAGTATGTATAGAAAGATCAAGTTGAATGATTTTCTGGACAGAAATGTGTTCATAGTGTCACACATGGTCTAATTTATGGTTGAAGTAACATCAAAAGAAGTCTATGAGTATGCAAAGTAAGTTAGCCATTTGAAAAGACTTTGGCCAGAAATATGTTAAGTAGGTCAAATAAGGACCACTGTCTGGCTGATGAAACATCAGAAGGAGTCAATGAGTATGAATAGAAAGATCAAGTTCAAGGATTGTCTGGCAAGCCTTGGATAATACTTTGGTAAGAAATTTCTTACTGCAAGAAATATGTTAAGTAGGGTCAAATATGGACCACTGTCTGGTTGATGAAACATCAGAAGGAGTCTATGAGTATTTATAGAAAGTTCAAGTTCTAAGACTCTTTGGCCAGAAATATGTTAAGTAGGTCAAATATGGACCACTCTCTGGCTGATGAAACATCAGAAGGAGTCTATAAGTATTTATAAAATGTTCAAGTTTAAGTTCAAACACACTTTGGCCTGAAATACGTTAAGTAGGTCAAATATGGACCACTGTCTGGCTGATGAAACATCAGAAGGAGTCTATGAGTATTTATAGAGAGTTCAAGATTAAGGACTCTTTGTCCAGAAATGTCGTCATAAGGTCAAAAATGGTCTAATCTATGGTTGAAGTAACATCAAAAGAAGTCTATGAGTATGCATGGTAAGTTAGCCTTTGAAAAGACTTTGGCCAGAAATATGTTAAGTAGGTCAAATATGGACCACTGTCTGGCTGAAGAAACATCAGAAAGAGTCTATGAGTATTTATAGAAAGTTCAAGTTCAAGTTTAAAGACTCTTTGCCTGAAATATGTTAAGTAGGTCAAATATTGACCACTGTCTGGCTGATGAAACATCAGAAGGATTCAATGAGTATGTATAGAAAGATCAAGTTTAATGATTTTCTGGACAGAAATGTGTTCATAGTGTCACATATGGTCTAATTTTTGGTTGAAGTAACATCAAAAGAAGTCTATGAGTATGCAAAGTAAGTTATCCTTTGAAAAGACTTTGGTCAGAAATTTGTTAAGTGGGTCAAACATGGCTGATCTGTCTGGCTGATGAAACATCAAAAGGAGTCTATGAGTATTTATAGAAAGTTCAAGATTAAGGACTCTTTGTCCAGAAATGTATTCATAAGGTCAAATATGGTTTAATATATGGTTGAAGTAACATCAAAAGAAGTCTATGAGTATGCATGGTAAGTTAGCCTTTGAAAAGACTTTAGCCAGAAACATGTTAAGTAGGTCAAATTTGGACCACTGTCCGGCTGATGAAACATCAGAAGGAGTCAATTAGTATGAATAGAGAGATCCCGTTCACGGATTCTCTGGCAAGATATATGTGCATAAATGTAATATTTGAACTACTGAAGAAACATCAGAAGGAGTCTAAGAGTATGAATAGAAAGATAAAGTTCAAGAATTCTCTGGCAAGCCTTGGATAATACTTTGGAAAGAAATTTCTTACTACAAGAAATATGGTAATTAGGTCAAATATGGACCACTGTCTGGTTGATGAAACATCAGAAGGAGTCTATGAGTGTTTATAGAAAGTTCAATTTCTAAGACTCTTTGGCCAGAAATATAAGTTGGTCAAATAAGGACCACTGTCTGGCTGATGAAACATCAGAAGGAGTCAATGAGTATGAATAGAAAGATCAAGTTCAAGGATTCTCTGGCAAGCCTTGGATAATACTTTGGTAAAAAAAATTCTTACTACAAGAAATATGTTAAGTAGGTCAAATATGGACCACTGTCTGGTTGATGAAACATCAGAAGGAGTCTATGAGTATTTATAAAAAGTTCAAGTTCTAAGACTCTTTGGCCAGAAATATGTTAAGTAGGTCAAATAAGGACCACTGTCTGGCTGATGAAAAATCAGAAGGAGTCAATGAGTATGAATAGAAAGATCAAGTTCAAGGATTTTCTGGCAAGCCTTGGATAATACTTTGGTAAGAAATTTCTTACTGCAAGAAATATGTTAAGTAGGGTCAAATATGGACCACTGTTTGGTTGATGAAACATCAGAAGGAGTCTATGAGTATTTATAGAAAGTTCAAGTTCTAAGACTCTTTGGCCAGAAATATGTTAAGTAGGTCAAATATGGACCACTCTCTGGCTGATGAAACATCAGAAGGAGTCTATAAGTATTTATAAAATGTTCAAGTTCAAGTTCAAACACACTTTGGCCTGAAATATGTTAACTAGGGCAAATATGGACCACTGTCTGGCTGATGAAACATCAGAAGGAGTCTATGAGTATTTATAGAAAGTTCAAGATTAAGGACTCTTTGTCCAGAAATGTGGTCATAAGGTCAAAAATGGTCTAATCTATGGTTGAAGTAACATCAAAAGAAGTCTATGAGTATGCATGGTAAGTTAGCCTTTGAAAAGACTTTGGCCAGAAACATCTTAAGTAGGTCAAATTTTGACCACTGTCCGGCTGATGAAACATCAGATGGAGTCAATTAGTATGAATAGAAAGATCCCGTTCACGGATTCTCTGGCAAGATATATGTACATAAATGTAATATTTGAACTACTGAAGAAACATCAGAAGGAGTCTAAGAGTATGAATATGAAGATCAAGTTCAAGGATTCTCTGGCAAGCCTTGGATAATACTTTGGAAAGAAATTTCTTACTGCAAGAAATATGTTAAGTAGGGTAAAATATGGACCACTGTCTGGTTGATGAAACATCAGAAGGAGTCTATGAGTATTTATAGAAAGTTCAAGTTCTAAGACTCTTTGGCCAGAAATATGTTAAGTAGGTCAAATATGGACCACTCTCTGGCTGATGAAACATCAGAAGGAGTCTATAAGTATTTATAAAATTTCCAAGTTCAAGTTCAAACACACTTTGGCCTGAAATATGTTAAGTAGGTCAAATATGGACCACTGTCTGGCTGATGAAACATCAGAAGGAGTCTATGAGTATTTATAGAAAGTTCAAGATTATTGACTCTTTGTCCAGAAATGTGGTCATAAGGTCAAAAATGGTCTAATCTATGGTTGAAGTAACAACAAAAGAAGTCTATGAGTATGCATGGTAAGTTAGTCTTTGAAAAGACTTTGGCCAGGAATATGTTAAGTAGGTCAAATATGGACCACTGTCTGGCTGAAGAAACATCAGAAAGAGTCTATGAGTATTTATAGAAAGTTCAAGTTCAAGTTCAAAGACTCTTTGCCTGAAATATGTTAAGTAGGTCAAATATTGACCACTGTCTGGCTGATGAAACATCAGAAGGATTCAATGAGTATGTATAGAAAGATCAAGTTTAATGATTTTCTTGACAGAAATGGGTTCATAGTGTCACATATGGTCTAATTTATGGTTGAAGTAACATCAAAACAAGTCTATGAGTATGCAAAGTAAGTTATCCTTTGAAAAGACTTTGGTCAGAAATTTGTTAAGTGGGTCAAACATGGACTACTGTCTGGCTGAAGAAACATCAGAAGGAGTCAATGAATATTTATAGAAAGTTCAAGATTAAGGACTCTTTGTCCAGAAATGTGTTCATAAGGTCAAATATGGTTTAATCTATGGTTGAAGTAACATCAAAAGAAGTCTATGAGTATGCATGGTAAGTTAGCCTTTGAAAAGACTTTGGCCAGAAACATGTTAAGTAGGTCAAATTTGGACCACTGTCCGGCTGATGAAACATCAGAAGGAGTCAATTAGTATGAATAGAAAGATCCCGTTCACGGATTCTCTGGCAAGCCTTGGATAATACTTTGGAAAGAAATTTCTTACTACAAGAAATATGATAATTAGGTCAAATATGGACCACTGTCTGGTTGATGAAACATCAGAAGGAGTCTATGAGTGTTTATAGAAAGTTCAATTTCTAAGACTCTTTGGCCAGAAATATAAGTAGGTCAAATAAGGACCACTGTCTGGCTGATGAAACATCAGAAGGAGTCAATGAGTATGAATAGAAAGATCAAGTTCAAGGATTCTCTGGCAAGCCTTGGATAATACTTTGGTAAGAAATTTCTTACTACAAGAAATATGTTAAGTAGGTCAAATATGGACCACTGTCTGGTTGATGAAACATCAGAAGGAGTCTATGAGTATTTATAGAAAGTTCAAGTTCTAAGACACTTTGGCCAGAAATATGTTAAGTAGATCCAATATGGACCACTCTCTGGCTGATGAAACATCAGAAGGAGTCAATAAGTATGAATAGAAAGATCCTGTTCAAGGATTCTATGGCAAGGTATATGTACAGAAATGTAATATTTGAACTACTGAAGAAACATCAGAAGGAGTCTAAGAGTATGAATAGAATGAAGTTCAAGGATTCTCTGCCAAGCCTCGGATAATACTTTGCAGAGAAATTTCTTACTACAAGAAATATGTTAAATATGTTCCCGCAATAAACAGAAGTTGTCTAAGAGTACTTATATAGAAAGTTCAAGTTCAAGTTCAAAGACTCTTTGCCCTGAAATATAAGTAGGTCAAATATGGATCACTGTCTGGCTGATGAAACATCAGAAGGAGTCTATGAGTATTTATATAAAGTTCATGGACTCTTTCTAAAAAATAGGTTCCAAAATGTCATATTTGAAATACTGAGGAAACAACAGGAGTCCATGAGAGTGCATAGAAAGTTCAAAATCGAGGACTCTTTGGCCCAAAATCTGTTTAGTAGGTCAAATAAGTGAATACGTTAGTTGCACTATACAATGTAATGCAAAAGCACATATGTGTTTTCTTAATGCATAGAGTAATAAGCTAGATTTTGTATGCAATGAATCACAATAGCACATGTGTTATAAACAACGGAATAAGATAGTTATTATATGCATTGCATTGCAAAAAGTAAACAGCTTATTTTTATTCTTCAGTGAAAAACTTTAGATCATGTGTGCAATGCAATGCAACAGCACAAATGAAATGTGCACAACATTTCACACCTTTTCTTCGCACAACGGATTGACGTCGTTCTTCTATGCATTGTTATCCAACAGGTAAATACAATGGTTTCCCTTCAATACACAATTAAATAAATTGTTGTATCCAATGCGAAAGTTCATATGTTATGTGTTTTCTTTTCATTGAGTTAGTCAGATCAATGCAATGCAATGCAGTGCAACGAATTACTGCAATTATTTGCCTTCAAATAAACAATTAACGCAATTGCGTTAGCTCGTCTGTGCAGTGCAACAAATATTATCTCTTCGTTACACACGAACAATGAGATAGTTCTTCTGTGCATTTTAAAGCAACATCTCATGTTATGTTTTCTTCTTGCACAAAGTTAGATTTAGCACTCTCATTGCACAAAGTTAGATTTTTAATGCAACGAAACAGCAAACAATGTTATCTCTTCAATGCACAACATAATGAGTTAGTTCTTATATGTATTGCAATGCACATGCACAGCTTACATGTTATTCTTTAATGCACAACGTTACATTGGGTGTGCAATGCAATGCAACCGCGAAAAAGTTTTTTGTAGTACAAAAAGCTAATGCAATGATATCCTTTCAATACACAACTGAAGTTAGTTGTAGTATGCAAAGCAATGCAACTGCTCATATGTTATCTTTTTGTTGCACAACGGAATGAAGTAGGATTGTGATGCAAATTGTGATTTCCCTTCAATACACAACTGAACTATGTTATTGCATTGATTTCCCTAAATAAGTCAGTTGTAGTATGCAATGCAAAGCAAAAGCACATATGTGTTTTCAAATTGCACAGAGGAATGTTAGATATTTTATGCAATGCAACGCAACAGCAAACATGTTATCTCTGTAATGCATATCGGAATGAGTTAGTTATTGTATGCATTGCAAATGCAACAAGTTGCATAGCTTATATGTTATTCTTCAATGCACAACGTTTGATTGTGTGGTAAGGTAACTCTTCTATGCATTTTAATGCAAAAAGGAAATGCAATGATTTACCTTCAACACACAACTGAATAAGTTAGTTATAGTATACAATGCAATGCAAAAGGACATTTGTGTTTTCTTATTGCATAGGAATAAGTTAGATCTTTTATTCAATGCAATACCAAAAAATGTTATCTTATCGTTGCACAACGGAATGAATAGTTATTGTAGGCATTGTAATGGAAGAGCTAAGTTCCTTCAAAAATATGTGTTCCTTCAAAACACAAATTGACAGTTTGGTTGTAGTATGCAATGCAACGCAATATTCAATAGCGTATGTTATTCTTCAATGCAAAACGTTAGATCTGCAATTAACTGCAACAGCAAAAATGTTACCTCTTCCAATGCAAAACGGAATGAGTTAGTTATTATATGCATTGCAAATGCAACAAGTGCATAGCTTATATGTTATTCTTCAATGCACAAGGTTAGATCGTGTGTGCAATGCAACCGCGAATGAGGTTTTTTGTAATGCAGCAGGTTAATCAATGATTTTCCTAAATAAGTTAGTTTATAGTATGAAATGCAATGCAAAAAAAACTTGTGTTTTCTTTTTGCAAAGAGGAATAGTTAGGTCTTTTATGCAAGGCAATGCAACAGCAAAAATGTTATCTCTATAATGCACATCGGAATTAGTTATTGTAGGCATTTCAATGCAACAAGTGCATAGCTTATATGTTTTTTTCAATGCACAACGTTTGATCGTGTGTGCAATGCAACAGCAAAAATGTTATCTCTGTAATGCACATCGGAATGAGTTAGTTATTGTATGCATTGCAAATGCAAAGCTTATATGTTATTCTTCAATGCACAACGGAATGAGTTAGTTCTTATATGCATTGCAATGCAACAAGTGCATAGCTTATATGCTATTCTTCAATGCACAACGTTTGATCGTGTGTGCAATGCAACTGCACAAATGTTATCTCTTCACTGCACAACGGAATAAGGTAACTCTTCTATGCATTTTAATGCAAAAAGGTAATACAATGATTTACAGTTTGGGTGTAGCAACGCAAAATTTCAATAGCTTATGTTACGGTAGATCTTGTTGCAATTCAATGCAACAGCAAAATGTTACCTCTTCAATGCAGTTACTTCTTATATGCATTGCACTGCAACAAGTGCATAGCTTATATGTTATTTTTCATTGCACAAGGTTAGATCGTGTGTGCTGTGCAATGCAACCGCGAATGAGTTTTTAGGCTAATGCAATGATTTCCCTAGTAAATAAGGTAGTTGTAGTGCCTTCACGCATGGTCTTGTATCAACAAAAACATGCGTTCTACTTCAGTGTACAACGGAATAAGTTAGTTATTGTATACAGTTCAGTGAAACAGGTCATATGTTATATGATATCTCTTTAATGCACAACTGAAAACGTTAGCTTTGCATGCAATAAATGCACAACGGATTAATTTATATCGTGCATGCAATGCATTATCACATGTCTTGTGCTATTTCTTCAATGCACAAGGGAATTAATAACTTCTGTATGCGTGGCAATGCAACAGTTCATGTGCGATATATCTTCATTGCACAGTGAAATAAGTTAAACTGAGTATAACTCTATTACTTAATTTGAGCAAGAGCACATATTGTGTGTTATCTCTTCAATGAACAGCAAAGTTAGTTAGTTGTTTTATGCATTGGAATGCAAAAGCATGAATGTTGTCAAGCCTTCGGATGTCAAACGCGTATGTTCGGATGTTCATCACCTTAACTAATTTTAATGTTTATTGGAGAGATTACATGTGCATGTTGCATTGCATTACAATATTTAACTTTGAAGAATGCAAAAGGGAATAAGTTAGTTCTTGTATACAACAAAATAATGCACTTTCTAGAAAAACTCATAGACTCCTTCTGATGTTCAATAGCCAGATAGTGGTCCATGTTTGACATATTAAACACATTTCTAGACAAAGAGTCCTTAATTTTGAACTTTCCATACATACTCATAGACTCTTTCTGATGTTTCATCAGTAGTTCAAATGTGGCTTTTTGTACAATATTGCCAGAGAATCCTTGAACTTGTTCTTTCTATGCATACCCTCATTCACATATTTCTGGCCAAAGAGTCTTTGAACTTGAACCTTCTATAAGTACTCTTAGACTCCTTCTGATGTTTCATCAGCCGGACAGTGGTCCATATTTGACCTACTTAACATATTTCTGGCCAAAGTCTTTTCAAAGGCTAACTTACTATGCATACTTATAGACTTCTTTTGATGTTACTTCAAACATAGATTAGACCATATTTGACCTTATGAACACATTTCTGGACTAAGAGTCCTTAATCTTGAACTTTCTATACATATAAATTCATTCATACTCATTGACTCCTTCTGATGTTTCATCAGCCAGACAGTTAGTTGTAGTATGCAATGCAAAGCAAAAGCACATATGTGTTTTCAAATTGCACAGAGGAATAAGTTAGATCTTTTATGCAATCAGCAAAAATGTTATCTCTATAATGTACATCGGAAGAGTTAGTTCTTGAATGCATTGCAAATGCAACAAGTGCATAGCTTATATGTAATAACATATAAGCTATGGACTTGTTGCATTTGCAATGCATTCAAGAGCCTTCCTCTAGAAGGCTTCTTCTATTGACAACATTTGATCGTGTGTGCAATGCAACAGCAAAAAAGTTACCTCTTCAATGCACAACGGAATGAGTTAGTTTTATATGCATTCCAATGCAACAAGTTCATAGCTTATATGTAATTTATCATTGAGCAACGTTTGATCGTGTGTGCAATTAACTTAATTTTTCCTTACTAATTTCCAATTCTTATATGTTATTCTTTATTGCACAACGTTTGATCGTGTGTGCAATGCAATGCAAGATAACACATTATCTCCTCGTTGCACAAAGTTAGTTCTTGCATGTGAACAAGTGCATATTCTTCATTGCACAACGTCATTTTGTGTGTGTGCAATGCAACAGGACATATGTTATTGCCGTCTTTTCAATGCACGAAGGTATGTTACATATGTTATGCAATGCAACTGCACATATGTATCTCTTCGTTGCACAAGTTAGTTGTTGTATGCAAGCAGTGCGAATACACATGTGAGCACCAATGTTTTATCTCCTCGTTGCAAAACGGAATGAGTTAGTTCTTTGTATTCATTGCAATGCATAGCTTATGTTATTTTTCATTGCACAACGTTAGATCGTGTGTGCAATGCAATGCAAAGCACATGCTATCTCTTCGCTGACAGCGTTGGTTTTATGCAATGCGAAATACACATATCATTGCTGTTTTTCAATGCACAAAGTAATGTTAGATATTTTATGCAATGCAACAGAGGACAAATGTTTTGTATGTATTGCATTGCTTAGCTTATTCATTGCACTGCATAGCTTATGTTATTTTTCATTGCACAACGTTAGATCATGTGTGCCAGGCAATGCCAAAGCACACCCCAGCTAGAAATTTTTTGTTCTAAAAATGTTCTGAGAACATTACCATGCAGTGTTCTAATAATGTTTTCAGCGGGTAGTTTTATTTTGGTTCCCAGAATGTTCTCCTAAAAGTTCTAATAACATTCTTTAAAAACATTCTAAATATGTTTAATGCTAACATTGTTAGAACATTATTCCCTAATGTTCTTATAACATTTTCAGCGGGTAGTTTTCTTTTTGTTCCCAGAATGTTCTCCTAAAAGTTCTAATAACATTCTCTAAAAACATTCTAAATATGTTTAATGCTAACATTGTTAGAACATTATTCTCTAATGTTCTTATAACGTTTTCAGCGGGTAGTTTTCTTTTTGTTCCCAGAATGTTCTCTTAAAATATGACATAACATTATCTAAGAACACTCTGAAAATGTTTTGTGATGACCTTCTATAAAGGTTTAATCATAACATTTTTAGAACATTATCCCCTAACATTCTTATAAAGTTTTTAGCGGTAAGTTTTATTTTTGTTCCCAAAATGTTCTATTAAACATACAAAAAAATGCTTAGCTATAACATTGTTAAAACATACAATTTTATTAATCTCAAAACTAAAACATCAAAATCTAACAGGTTTATAAATGGCATCCACATAAATTATTAGAAGTTCTGCATACAGTAAATGCCCAACACTACATGAAGAACTCAGTAAAGTCACTCATGCGTCTTGACTGCTGTGTTTGCTCAGAGCGCTCATCATCAGTCTTTGCTTGTCTTGGTTCTTGCAGAAGAGTAATCCAGTCATCTGTATTAATAGTGTTCTACTGTTCTTCTCTTCTAGTTGTCCAGTTGCTCGCCCAGTTAGCAGCATTGAGCTCTGTTCTCTGTGTGCATGGTAGAGTTTTTCCTCATAGCCTAAAAAAGATCATGCAAAAGTGTAAACAGAAAGAATACACATACATTAAGATCACAAGCAATATTGACATTGAAAACTTTCAAAATTAGCCAGCCTAATTAGTAATCAGAAATGATGTAAAGACTAATTTATTGAAAGTATAAATATGATACCTTATCCTTATGAGTATCTTTTTTTGTTTCTGTAATTTAAAACATATACTTAATCCATTATATACATGTTAATAACACAACTAGAGGCTAAATTATGTGAACAAACTTTGCTGTTGTCTTGAGAAGCCTGAAGCTGAAGCAGGACTGGAGCTCAGGTCGCCGTGAGCACAGCTCCAGCACGTCACAGCGCTCGCTGCCCACGAGGCTAGTGCTCTCATATAACAGCAGTTATAGTGTCTATGGATCGGTACATTTCTTACAGATTTCTGCTTGTTTTAAATCAGATACAGATAAAGTAGCACTGCATTTGAATGCATTGGCGAAAGAACAATTTCTAGAGTGAATTACAGGGCTGCCAACTTTTGAGTTCAGCTTAGAGTGAGATTGTGGGGGGCGGGCTTGGGTTATGGGGGAGGGGCTTATTGAGGGGCGTGGCTTGGTGTGGGGAAAAATACAAACACAAAATCCTTGCATTAGCAGAAGTGTATTAAGTATATATTGATTGTCAAAGTATTTGGTATCTGTACAGAATTTCTTGGGAGATTTACATTACATTTAATTTTTAACATTTTAATTGACATTCTGTTCTTAGAAAACAATAATTAACATTAACTACTAGGCATGTCCAGATATTTGTCATCTGGAAATGCTTTTGTACTGTTTTTATGATAAAGTTATGTAAAATAACTGCTCAGTGCTGCAAAACAAACAACTCTGCTATTGCTAACTTAATTCTATATAAACTATATAACAGGCCTATTAATTACCAGCCTAAACAGGACGGAGACAAGGAGCGCCCTGTAACTCACTGACCTGCCTGCGTTCACAATTCACACAGTGCAGATGGGAGGGAGAACGGCTGACTACACAGTTTATGGGAATAAATTGTGTATTTCCCTCACAATTGTCACAAAAAACTCACACTGTCTGTCTGGTCTCCAGAGCCTGTCCGAGCCTTTTGGGGGCCCTAAGCAGAATTTGATTTTGGGGCCCCCTCCCACTACGCGAAGTCCCCTATGCTTGACGATTATTGACACAAATGTCACGCAATAATGATACATTATGAATGAATACAGTTATGTATTAATACAAAATAAATAGGCCTACTTAATAAAAAATAGATGCCTACTTAAATAAAAAAGTTTTAACTTTTACTTTACTCTTTTACTAACTCTTTAAAACTTCTTCAAACAAACTGTCTTGTCTCAAAACATAAAATAAATTATTTGCTAAAATAATGACAAAACTGAGAAATCAGAAATATAATAAGAGCAAGGGTTCAACAATGACAATTATTGTTGAAAGCTGTAAAAATATTATTATTTCTCAACTGTCTCAATACAGTGTAACTGTCCACTGGGTTGTGTTGCGAAAGACACGCAAGCTCGTTTACCTCTCTGCCGTCGTGTGCGCGTGCGCGATTAGGAGCGCGCAGTTAGGAGCTCAACACATCTGTCTCGCATGCACGCTCGCTCGCTATAGATTACAGGATATTTTAACTAATTTGCGGTAAAACTAGTCGATCACGAATGGCTCAACTGGTAGATCTATAGATAAACTTATCTTTCAGGCATTTGACCGACTGGGTTGACACTTCAGCGTGAGAAATCGGGGGTGTGGCGTGAGAGCGTGAGAATTGGCTCAATTGCGTGAGTCTCACGGTGAATGCGTGAGAGTTGGCAGCCCTGGAATTAGTCATTCATGTAAGTGAATTAGTGAAGCTTCATGTATTAGTGAAGCTGTAAGTTTTAGTTACTTCAAAAGCAGAAATAAATATATGCTAAGCTAGTTATTTTAAAGCTAGTTATTTTAGTCAATAAAGTTTTAAATATGGATATTTTTCTTACACAAATGCATCGCTTCGCTTCAAAGGGCCTTTATAATCCCGCCAGAGTCGTGGGCAGCACTTTTATCATGGATGGATGCGCTTTTATAGACGGCCATTCACTGCCATTATAAAGCTCAGAAGAGCCAGGACATTTTTTTAATATAACTCCGATTGTATTCGTCTGAAAGAAGAATGTCATATACACCAAGGATGACTTGAGGGTGTGTAAATCATGGGCTAATTCTCATTTTTGGATGTCTTTTGGATGAGATCCTTTATGGTCTGTGTTAATAGGTGCTTTTAGCACTAAAGCTCTAGGAGTTAAGAGTTGAACATTTATGTCTCAGAAATCATAATAATAATATTTAGTTTAAATAGGTTAACAATATGTTGGCTTTCTTAAACCAACAAAATTATTTCCTAACATTTGAACAAGATTACTATAATCTGTAGCCTACTATAATATAAAGGTAATTCTATGAAGATTTACAACAAAAGTTACAAAACCACTTACCAGTTATAAGGCTCTTTAGCTCCCATATCCATTCACCTCTGCAGGTTTATGTTTGTTTCAATAGTTGCCAGATTGTGTCCTATACATGGACCATCAGCAGAGTAATTACCTGAAATATTTTAAAACATGGTCTGTCAACACACAACGATATTACAAGCACATACAATATTTGCTAGAAACACAAGCGACTGAAAATTGTTTTAGACTTAATGCTCTTTCCAATTTTTTCAATTACCTCTTTATGAATTACTGAAATAATTATTATTAACTTTTACTTTCAAAAGACATAAGATTAACACTTTTAAGTAGCAAAAATACAGTATTCGTATGCATAGAACACAATACCGGTATTATAGTAGGCTACCTTTGTTGTAAATGGAGACTTTGTGTCATCGGTGTTATAATCATCTTGAAACAGGCAGTTTGGAGTCTGCATTAAAAAAAATCTAGCTGTTATTCAAAAGTAACATACACTCAAATTTATTGCGACTGTCATACAATTCTAAGAAAGTAAGATCTAATACTGAAAGTCATTGATATATCAAGGATAAGAGAAAGCTATGTAAACTGAAAAAATACACAAAAAAAACTTACAGATGTGAAAGAGTTAAGTTCCGTTGACCAGGAGTTCTGTTGTTTTGGGCCAATGTGTCAAATAGCCAATTTAGACAACGGACATTTTGCGCCGCTTTCTTCAACAAAAACGTTACTTTATTCGCGCTGTTTGTCGATTTCAAATGTTCTTACGTCATGGGAAAATCACGCTGTGATTGGTGGTTTTAAACGTCGATCTACAGTGGCCTCCAATCAGCTTCTCGTCTCTTGTAAACACATTTCGCGCAACAGTTCAAACAGTTCAGAGTAATCCTCAAAACACTTCACGAATGCTGTTTTGATAATGTTCCTCTTTTATTATGGAAAATCATGCCAATATTTTATAGGTTAAAATAATTCTACAATCTGTTACCTAAACAGCTTCCCTAAAATATCCTTACAATTTTATGAGCTTTTGTTAACACATTAGGCCTGTGAGATTTTGTCATCTCAGGCCAATAATGTCCTCAAAACATTTGATGAATGTTGCTTTGATAATATCCCTCCTTTGTTATTGTGCCAATGATTTATAAAAGATAACAACATCCCTAAAAAATCCTCAAAATGTTTCATGCAAAATGTTCTACTTTTGTTAAAAAGTCAATTAAAAGGAATGTTTTATTAAAAACATTTTATCATCTCAGGACTAAATAATATCCTCAAAACATTTTATGAACGTTGATTTGATAATGTTCCTCCTCTGTTATTATGGAATGTTGTGCCAATGTTTTATAAAATATCATTCTACAAACTTTTACCTCAACAACATCCTCAAAATGTTAAATTTAAAATGTTCTAGTTTTGTTAACACGTCACATTACAAGAACGTTTTATAAAAAACATTCCGTCATCTCAGGCCTCATTGATATCCTCAAAACATTTTGCGAACGTTGACTTGATAATGTTCCTCCTCTGTTACTATGGAACATTGTACCAATGTTTTATTGAGAACATTGTATTATCTGTTATCTCAACAACATTCCCAAAACATCCTCAAAATGTTACAGTTAAAATGTTCTAGTTTTGTTAACATGTCAAAATTACAAGAACATTTTATAAAAAACACACTGTCATCTCAGGCCTCAATGATATCCTCAAAACATTTCGAGAACGTTGATTTGATAATGTTCCTCCTCTGTTATTATGGGACATTGTGCCAATGTTTTATTGAGAACATTGTATAATCTGTTATCTCAACAACATTCCCAAAACATCCTCAACATGTTACAGTTATAAATGTTTTGTTAACACGTCACATTACAAGAACGTTTAATAAAAAACACTCCGTCATCTCAGGGCTCAATGATATCCTCAAAACATTTTGAGAACGTTGACTTGATAATGTTCCTCTTCTGTTATTATGGAATGTTGTGCCAATGTTTTATAAAATATCATTCTACAAACTTTTACCTCAACAACATCCTCAAAATGTTAAATTTAAAATGTTCTAGTTTTGTTAACACGTCACATTACAAGAACGTTTTATAAAAAACATTCCGTCATCTCAGGCCTCAATGATATCCTCAAAACATTTTGGGAACGTTGACTTGATAATGTTCCTCCTCTGTTATTATGGGGACATTGTACCAATGTTTTATTGAGAACATTGTATAATCTGTTATCTCAACAACATTCCCAAAACATCCTCAAAATGTTACAGTTATAATGTTCTAGTTTTGTTAACACGTCACATTACAAGAACGTTTTATAAAAAACACACTGTCATCTCAGGCCTCAATGATATAATTAAAACATTTTGCGAACGTTGACTTGATAATGTTCCTCCTCTGTTACTATGGAACATTGTGCTAATGTTTTATTGAGAACATTGTATTATCTGTTATCTCAAAAACATTCCCAAAACATCCTCAAAATGTTACAGTTAAAACGTTATATCTTAGTTTACATTTAACCTTATAGGAACATTATTTGAAATGAGAAAACATCCTTAAAACATTCTTTAAACATTACATTCAAATGTTTTCTTTAAAACATTAACCAAACTTGTAGGGAATGTTAGCCAAAGTTCTGAGAACGTTCCCTGCTAGCTGGGACGTTATCTCTTCGCTGCACAAGTCAGTTGTATGCAATGCAATGGAATGCACATATGTTCTTGCTGTCTTTTCAAGTTTGATATTTCATGCAATTCAACAAAGCACAAATGTTATCTCCTCGTTGCACAACGTAATAAGTTAGTTCTTTGTATGCATTGCAATGCAACAAGTTCATAGCTTATGTTATTCTCCATTGCACAAAGGTAGAACATGTGTGCAATGCAATGCAAAAATCTTATCTCCTCGTTGCACAACAGAATGAGCTAGTTCTTGTATGAATTGCCAGTGTATAGCGTATATATGTTATTCTTTATTGCACAACAGTATGAGATAGTTCTTGTATGACTTTCAATGCAACAAGTGCATGGCTTATATGTTATTCTTCATTGCACAACGTTAGATCGTTGGATTAGTTAGATTGCACAACGATTGTTGTTAGATTAGTTAGATTAGTTCTTGTGTGCAACATATGTTATTCTTGAATGCACAAAAGAGCTCTTGCATGCAATTCAACAACAAAGGTTTTTCTTTAACCCTCTGGTGCTCCTCATTTGGGAGTCACACTTGTTCTTTAACTCAAGTTAATTCTGGTATGCTTCATTCCAACACGTGTTGTCTCTTCAGTGCACAACGGAATTAAGCATATTTCTGTCCAACGAGCCCTGGGAAATCAACTAACATCAGCCAGACAGTAGTCTATGTTTCACGTTTCTGGCCCAAAAGTCATCAAAGGGTAACAATATATATTCTCATAGACTTCTTCTGATGACAAATCAGCCAGACAGTAGTCCATGTGTGACCTTCTGAACATAATTCTGGGCAAAGAGACCTGGAACTGTAACTTACATTCTAAAAGACTTATTTTAATGTTACATTGTCCAAACTTGAACTAGGCCTACTGAATATATTTCTGTCAATAGACTCCTGGAATACTAACATACTAAAAATATACATAGACAACTTCTAATGTAACATAAGCCTGACAGTAGTCCACATCTGACCTATAGAACATGTTGCTGGCCCAGACTCTTCGAATATTAACTCCTTCTGATGGTACAAAAGGCAGAGTGTAGTCCCAATTGACCCTTTGAACACATTTCTGGCCAAAGAGTCCACTATCTTGAAATTTCTATAACTACTCAATCAATCCTTCTGATGTGATCAGTAGTCCATATTTAACATATTGAACACATTGCTTAACCAAAGACTCAAACTTTAACTCACTGTACATCCTTAAAGACTCCTTCTGATGTTATATAACCCATACAGGAGTCCATATTTGACCAACTGAATTTATTTCTGGCCCAAGAGTCCTCATGTCCTGATATAACACAGTCCTCTCTGATGTTATATCAGCCTTTCAGAAGACCATTTTTGACCTACTGAACATATTTGTGGTCAGGGAACTTTCTTTACATACTCTTTGTCTGCTTATGAGTCAGACAGTGGTCCATTATTGAACATATTTCTGGCCGAAGAGTCCCTGAACAATAATTTACTATGAATACTAATTGACTCCTTCTGATGTTTCATCAGCCAGACAGAAGTCCACAGGCATACTTAGTCCATATTTGACCTTCTTGAACATATTTGTGGTCATGGAGTCCTCGATCATGAAGTTTCTTTACGTTGCCTGTTTTTGATGTCACTTCAGCTACAGTCCTTATTTGACCAAGTGAACACTTTTCTGTGTTTCATCAGCCAGACAGTGGTCCATATTTGACCTACTTAACATATTTCTTGCCAAAGAATCCTCAACATGAACTTTCAATACATACGCACTGACTCCTGATAAAATACCCATATAAGAATTATTATATATACATATATTAAAAGTATTTATATGATGACTTTTTGTACTGTATGTTAGACCATATATTATCATTATACTGTATGTCTAAATTATATATGCAAGTATATTTAAACAACATATATGCACATTTTCGGTATACTCATATAGGGTTCGGTATACTCATATAGGGTTCGGTATACTCATATAGGCTTCGGTATACTCATATAGGATTCGGTATACGCATATAGGGTTCGGTATAATCATATAGGATTCGGTATACGCATATAGGGTTCGGTATACTCATATAGGGTTCGGTATACTCATATAGGATTCGGTATACTCATATAGGATTCGGTATACTCATATAGGATTCGGTATACGCATATAGGCTTCGGTATACTCATATAGGATTCGGTATACGCATATAGGGTTCGGTATACTCATATAGGATTCGGTATACGCATATAGGCTTCGGTATACTCATATAGGATTCGGTATACGCATATAGGGTTCGGTATACTCATATAGGATTCGGTATACTCATATAGGATTCGGTATACTCATATAGGATTCGGTATACGCATATAGGCTTCGGTATACTCATATAGGATTCGGTATACTCATATAGGGTTCGGTATACTCATATAGGATTCGGTATACTCATATAGGATTCGGTATACTCATATAGGATTCGGTATACTCATATAGGGTTCGGTATACTCATATAGGGTTCGGTATACTCATATAGGATTCGGTATACTCATATAGGATTCGGTATACTCATATAGGATTCGGTATACTCATATAGGGTTCGGTATACTCATATAGGATTCGGTATACTCATATAGGATTCGGTATACTCATATAGGGTTCGGTATACTCATATAGGGTTCGGTATACTCATATAGGATTCGGTATACTCATATAGGATTCGGTATACTCATATAGGGTTCGGTATACTCATATAGGGTTCGGTATACTCATATAGGGTTCGGTATACTCATATAGGGTTCGGAATACTCATATAGGATTCGGTATGCTCATATAGGGTTCGGTATACGCATATAGGGTTCGGTATACTCATATAGGATTCGGTATACTCATATAGGGTTCGGTATACTCATATAGGGTTCGGTATACTCATATAGGATTCGGTATACTCATATAGGATTCGGTATACTCATATAGGATTCGGTATGCTCATATAGGATTCGGTATACTCATATAGGGTTCGGTACACTCATATAGGATTCGGTATACTCATATAGGGTTCGGTATACTCATATAGGGTTCGGTATACTCATATAGGGTTCGGTATACTCATATAGGATTCGGCATGCTCATATAGGATTCGGTACACGCATATAGGATTCGGTATACTCATATAGGGTTCGGTATACTCATATAGGGTTCGGTATACTCATATAGGATTCGGTATGCTCATATAGGATTCGGTATACGCATATAGGGTTCGGTATACTCATATAGGATTCGGTATACTCATATAGGGTTCGGTATACTCATATAGGGTTCGGTATACTCATATAGGATTCGGTATACTCATATAGGATTCGGTATACTCATATAGGATTCGGTATGCTCATATAGGATTCGGTATACTCATATAGGGTTCGGTATACTCATATAGGATTCGGTATACTCATATAGGGTTCGGTATACTCATATAGGGTTCGGTATACTCATATAGGGTTCGGTATACTCATATAGGATTCGGTATGCTCATATAGGATTCGGTATACTCATATAGGATTCGGTATACTCATATAGGGTTCGGTATACTCATATAGGGTTCGGTATACTCATATAGGATTCGGTATACTCATATAGGATTCGGTATGCTCATATAGGATTCGGTATACTCATATAGGGTTCGGTATACTCATATAGGATTCGGTATACTCATATAGGGTTCGGTATACTCATATAGGGTTCGGTATACTCATATAGGGTTCGGTATACTCATATAGGATTCGGTATGCTCATATAGGATTCGGTATACGCATATAGGATTCGGTATACTCATATAGGGTTCGGTATACTCATATAGGGTTCGGTATACTCATATAGGGTTCGGTATACTCATATAGGGTTCGGTATACTCATATAGGGTTCGGTATGCTCATATAGGGTTCGGTATACTCATATAGGGTTCGGTATACTCATATAGGATTTGTTATAAGTTATGTCATATATGAAATACACATAGTAAAATTTGTATAAATACGTATATTAAAAATATTTATGTGATGATTTTTTATGAGGTAATGTATGTTAATGACATAAATGAAAACAATATATGTATATTTTTTGTATACATTGATTTACTGTAAACAACATTTATGCAATCATTCAGTATGCTTATATATGATTTTAAATGGATTAATGTAGTTTTATACCACATATGAAATACCTATAGTCAAATTAGTACATATGCATATATTACAGATATTTATAGAATATATTTCTATATGGCACTGTGCAGTTAAGACCATATGTGTTAACAATATTTGTAATAATAAGTTTATTTAAACATATATGCAAACATTTTGTATGCTTATAGATCTCTTCTATTCATTTTGAAAGCTTCTCTTATTAACCCTCATGCACTGTTCGATTTCTGGTTGCAGCCTGTATGGTCCGGGTCAAAATGACCCAAATTGGATTCAATACAATTCCCCAAAAATCCCACTTTGAAAAAAAAAACATACAATCAACATACAAACAATTAACTTTTAATATCAATACTTTTCACACATTACAAAGAATAAATATCTGGATTTTTTATTTATAAAACATTTTTTAACCACTATTTTTAAGACTGTCCCTCCCCGACACCTGTGGGACACTTGACGTTATACATTTATAACAATGATATCTTAGTCTAAACCTAAAGTAGTATTGACAAACAATACAAAGACAAAGCATTTGTATGCTTTCAGACTCCAATTTTCATATTTGTTGATTGGTTTAAAATGACAGAGCAATAGATAAATAGCTATGTTTTAAAGATTGAATTCAAACCAAATATTACCATTACTGCACAAACTATACTTCTTGCAAAGCATGGAAATAAATGGTTCAATTCACTCAAACCATAAATGGAAATCGAAGAGTCCTTATATGGTCACCTGTGGAGTCTGGGTGTCATCTAGTGGAAAAGTTTGGTACTGCGCACAAAATAAATCTTACTGCAAGTTATTTTTTTGAGAAATCAACCTGAAATTTAGCACAGACATGTTTTGTAAAAAATGTATTTTATATATTTTATATATTTTACATTTTTATAAGCTTAAACTTCTTTAACTTTTTCCAACTTTACTTTTCCAACTTTTTTTAAACAATAATCTGTCAAGTGTTCCCATTAAAAAGATATTAAACTTCAGTCTGTCCACTGAGGTATTCAAGATTCTTAACAATTTAAGTTGGAAAAGTTATTTTCAAGTCAGAAAAATTGGTACAGACAGGTAAAACAACTTTTTATTTTCACAAACTTTGAATGCAAAGACACTTCAGGACTAGAGTTAAAGAGCTCTGACACAACAGTGACAGAAAGAAGTGTTCTGTGTTTTGGGTCTGTTGTTGCTTTTGAATAGTTGCCTATGAGGGTCAAATTGACCCACGGACAGCAAGATGGTATAAAATTTCTGGATGCACATTTCACAACACATCAGCATGTTGAAACTTTGCATGCATGTTCATGGCCCTAAATGAGAAAAAGTCACAAAATTAAAACAACAACAACATAGGTTTAATAGTATTTCAGAGAGATTGAAAAAAGAAATGAGAGCTAATTTTCAAATCAATTTTTTAAATTTGTATTAAAAATTCAAGGGTCAAGAGTCCAACTAAAGCAAGCACTGATCTACATAATGATGACATCAAACAAAACATTTTTCAATTAAACATCTCAATAAGAGCTTCTGTAGGCGTATGACAGAAATAAAGTCATACTGGTTAATAATAAGTGTAAAAATGTGTAATGGCTGGAAGTCACTTGCTCGTCTCTTCTCTTTTTTTGTTCCTCTTTCCTTCAGTGATTCTGCTTGTTAACATCAGGTGTTCATCACTAATGCTCAACAATTACATATTCACATAATTATCTAATTTCAACACTGCATCAGTTACTTTTACTCATTGTAGTGTGGACACTACAGGATGTCCCTGTGGGGTTGAAAGGGTTAACAGTGTAAGATAAAAAGACACCATTGTGCTGAAGAGTACAGCCTGTGGTCAGTCCAGCAGAAGACCAAGAAACTGAGAATATGCTGCATGTTGCTTTATTTAAAAGGCGGTGACTGTGCAGTTGCTGATCCAGTGAAAATCTCTTTATTTAAAATATTTTTAGTGGTCTCAAATGAAAGTGGTCTGAGTTCACAGTAATACATGGTCACATTATTAGTACATTATAAATATTAGTTAATACATTTAAACGGCTGTTGGCAAATTTAAGGCAGTCGACTTCTGCAAATTAAATGGGTTAACTCGATTTTTTTATTTAGTGCATGGTATTTTTGCAGTAACATACTGTAGATTACAGTAAAGAACGGTACAATTAACAGTAAATTACTAGCAACAGTGTTGCCAGTATTTTACCATTATTTTATGGGACAATGTTTTACAGTGGTCGCCATAATGGCTCAGTTAAAGTAAAATACTGGCAACAGTGTTGCCATTTATTTAGTCACTGTTAAAGATTCATTACAGTAACCAGCTCAAATTGACCCGCGAACATCACAAACGTAACAGTAATTTACTGTGTACCGTATATGTCAAAACACATCAGAGCGTTGAAACTTTGCATGCATGTTCACGACCCTTAAATGAGGAAAAAAGTCACAAAATTTCAAGAATAAAAAACATAGGTTAACTGATATTTCCGACAGCTCAAAAATCAAAACGGGTCAAATTGACCCGCAACAGTACATAAGGGTTAATTTTGGGGCGTCTACACTGTCAAATTATTTTTAATTTTGTTTGAAATTGGATCATATGGGTTATTGCAAAATACGGTTAAAGGCAAATGTCCATAACTTGTATTAAAATATATGTAGGGAAACAAATATATGATGCCATGTTTAATGAAGTATATTTGTATAATAATGCTATTCTTATACATAATGCAAACGAATATGAGACGAGAACCTTTTTTTTTACATATAAATGTAGTCAGGGTTCTGTTACTTGGATCAGGTTTTATTCCTGGTTTAGTGACAGCTCTGACACTCCTATCGGCTTGCAGGTTTGTGTTCGCTCAGATAATGCGCTCCTCTGTCTGTGTGGATTGCTTTGTGTGGTGTTTGGATCCTGGCACCTCATTCTAGTCTGGTTTCGGTTCAGGCTTCGGACATTAATGATCCATGTGTTTTCCCCCGTTGTGAGCGCACAGTATGAGCATTCGCTTGGTCTCGTATGATCAATATATTATATGGTGTGAATACACTGAAAAATATATGAAATAATATATTGTTTTAATATAATGTGTTATATATTACAATATATTGAATAATGCATAAAGAATTGCCGATTTTCATATATTGAAAAATGTATTTACAATATATTCACACTGTAAAATGTAATCAGTTCTTAGAAAACGTGAAAAACGATTGCCTTAAATTTCCCTAGGATGTTTTACTCAAAGTCGCAAGTTTCTAATATAAAAACACACAAAGGTGTTTCAGGACAATGATAGACATTAGGCATGCCTTAATTAGTCGGCACATCCCTTACGAAAAAGAAGTTTATTCAAGTGTGCCATTAGTATACTTCTTTTAAACTAAAAAAAAGAAAGTATACTTTCAGTCTACATTTTATGTACTTCTCAGAAATATACTTTATGTACTTCTCAGAAATATACTTCAAATTGCACTTAAGTATACTTGACTTATACTGACAAAAAAGTCTAAGTACATTGGGCCTATACTTGTTGAATGAGATGTACTTAAAAGTATAATTAAGTATTCTAAGTATTCTTGGCTTGTACTTGTGTTTACTATTACTATAGCTTATTAAATACTTTTTAAAAAACATCATATTACACACTGTTTTATAAACTAACATGTTCAAGTTTATATCGTAACAAGCTTTCGGGTGGAATAGCTTATAGAGTAAATAAAATAAGCATGGAACTGAACCTGAACTTGTACACAGCGATAATAATTACCCTTACAAAAAAAAAGTTTATTCAAGTGTTCTATTAGTATACTTCTTTTCAATTAAAAAAAAGAAAGCCTGTAGCACGATGACGTAGCTGGATGGTCCAATAGACCAATTTTCAGTTGGTAAACATAGTGACGTTTTTCTGTGGGCGGAGCTTAGGTGGTGGCAGAACGATCCCTCTGGCCGCTTCACTAACGTAAAGTCTGCAAGTTTTGTTAGCTTGTTTTTAACAATGACTGGAGAAAATCCGATTTTATCTTAATGTGCAAGGTCACTCATGGTGATGTGCAAGACGTGTGTGTACGATCCGCAGTTCTGCCTAGCCAGCGCCATGAAGACGACAATGTAAAGAGTGACATTACGGTGCAATTTTAATGAGGTGAATATTTTCTAGAAATAAAAAATTGCAGATAAAGCATATTAATGTTTAATTGATTATTGCACCCAACAACACAACAAGATGACATTTAATAATAATAAGAATAATTTAAGATCCTTATTTTGTAGCCGAATCTGTGCTGGTTTGTATTCACCGCCTCCAGTTTTCCCTTTGTTCTGCCACCAGCTAGCGCTGTGACGTAACTGTGACGTCGGCTGGAAATTGGTCTATACGTATTGGATGGAGGTGTGTTTTGGTGACGTCATAGACGCATGCGCACTAGTCAAGTCAACTTCATTTATAGCGCTTTTAACAATGTGGATTGTTTCAAAGCAGAGATAAACATATAATTTAAGGTAAATGAGATTCTTTTGGCTTTATAGCGGTTCTTAAATAATGTTTAAGAACCTGTGATAAACGCTGATGGCGTTCATATGCGCATTAAGAATTGATTCTATTAGAGTAGGTGTAGAGAGTTGGTGAACGATCGCACGTGCTTTGATCTTCCAAGAAGAATAAAGTAAGTTAAATATAAATGGTCACTTGAGTATGGAAGCTCTTTTCCGCCACAGAATAAAACATTTAGGGGACAAAGTGAGGGACATACCAGAGAATGTCTAATATGGGGAGAACTCCCACTCACATTAAACTTCCGGGTTCTGAACTGTTGCAGTTCCACTCTAGGTCCATATGAGGGCGCTCACAGGCGGAGTGCAGAATGAATGGAGGTCTATGGAGCAATACCCCTAAAAATCCACTTTTCTCAGGATATAATTTTTTGTCTAGTAATTCGAATGTTGTATTCGAAAGAAGATGCAAAGAAATTACACATTGCTGGGTGTTAGATTTTTTAGAGTCACTTATTTGCTTTAAAAAGTCTTTTAAAATGTCAATGACGTCATACACATCGTACGACCAGAGACCTGCTTTACGGCAATCCTTCAGTCACTTTGGTGCTTACTCACATAGACAGACGAGCGAAGCCACGAAATTTAAAAATACTACTGTTATTGTGTCACGAAATGTAGTTTTAATAGTTTTTCAGTCGACAATGTAGTTGTTGAAAGCTCAAATCTGTGGTTTATTTATAAAGATAGCGCTTATTTAAAAATTTGATCTGACGTTTTCGGAGTTGTGATATCCAAGCCGGGGTCTCAGCGCTCTGCACCCCGCCTGGAACAGCCTTTACTCGGTGCCTCTGACGTTTGTGGTCAAACATGACATATAATTCGTCTTGTGTATATCTAACGGGCGATCTTTGGTCTCATTAATCTTGTTCCCTGGCAAATAGTTTTGGCTGACGGCAAAGTGAAGTTTCATAACTTTATATTGTGGCTATTTTAACGTTGTATCCTGCTGTGTCTGAATCGTTTACTTTATTTATTGTCTTGTATTACTCTTCTTATACCTTTTAGGCTACTTATACTGTTATAATGTCTCTTAACTGATCAATAAAACTGAAAAATAGACAGGGTTGTGTCATTTTATTTTATATAGCCGTTTTATTACTATTTTATTTGCTGTACTGTTTGTTTGTTTATTTTATTGACTAAACTATTTACTATTACTTCTCACTTTATCTTATATTTACTATTTGCACTGCACTGTAGTTGTTCCATATCGTATTACCATAGATAAAGGATCCATCAGTTATCTTTGTTATTGCTAAAATCAGGGTCAATCACAGAAAATGCTTTTTCCACAATAAGAAAACTATCGCAGCAACGCTCCAAAGCGGCCAATAGGGCGTCTATGTATTTATTATGTCTATGCTTTTGCGTTCTGCACTTTCTTTTCTTTCGAGGCATCTACTACACAACTGACACAGGTAAATACACGTGTGGTCCCGCTTTGGATGCCACGATGCCATCAAGCGGTATCTCTGGTCGTAATCAGTCCTTCACTGACCAATCAGCGTCCATTAGCAGAATGCTAGCGTGTTATGGGCAACAACAACTCAACCTGTAAGAAATCTAAAGGACATAAGTACTCGTTCATTCAACTTTTGACCTATAACCCATGTTGGACTTGCAAAACCTACATTCAAATCTAAAATTTTTCAATGACAATCGGGTGAAAAAGACCAATTTAGCCGTTTAGCCCCATAGACTCCCATTCATTTTGCACTCGGACTATTGCCCCCAGTGGAACTCTGGTGGAACTACAACCAAAAAGTCGGTACAATAGGACTTAATAGGGAGTGGCCAGGCTTTCCGTAGACGGGCTTTGGACATACGATAATGTCAGATCGTTAAATCACCAATTACGATATCATAGACGATATTGCACATGGTCACCCCTACTGCATTGGAACGATTGGGCAAGTGACGGTTCCCCGCCAACTGACCCGAGCGTCGTTCACACTGGCCCCGGGCCGGGATATTTTTTTTCACAGGATGGTAGGGGAAGACTCATGAATATTCATTAGGGAACTCATCCCTGATTGGTCTTAACCTCAGTGACTGGTAGGTTTAGGGGCGGGGTTATGGGTAGGTCATCAGACCCCCAGTGACGGGTAGGTTTAGGGGCGGGGTTAGGGGGTAGGTCATCAGACCAATCAGGGATGAGTTCCCTAATGAATATTCATGAGTCTTCCCCTGGCATCCTGTGAAAAAAAATATCGCCCCCGGGCCACGGCCATCCGGCAGTCCTTATTGTCGAGCCCTGCATTGGGATTAGTATGTAGTTAAAAGTATTATTCTCATCATCAAAAGTATATTAGTCATTTCCTCTACCAGTGATACTGTAAATCTGAGTAACTTTTTATCCTTTTGTCTTTCTTCCTCAGAAGTGACACAAAGAAAGGAAAACATGTCAGCATCATCAGTCCCGTATTTAGTTCACTGGAGAACATCAAGGGAAAGACCCTCAGACGTGTCATAACACGGTTTAAATGCGGCTGCCGGTAAAATTATTAAATGGTTTGTTTGATTTTGGTGTACGAATATTGGCTTTTTTTAAATCTACAATTGTGTAATATGACGTGTAGCCAATTATGGTGTCCCCATACTGGGAATTTGTGCTCTTCATTTCACCTATTTAAGTGCACACACACACACGGTGAACACACACCTGGAGCAGTGCCATTTTTGCATTTTTGCTTTGGCGCCCGGGGAACTCTTGGGTACAGGGCTCCAGACTGCGACCATATTCAGTGAGCGGCAGTGGCTCAGTGGTTCATGTAGGACCACTGAGGTTGGTGGTTCAATCCCTGGTTCCACCTGACCAAGTGTCGAGGTGTCCATGAGCAAGACACCTAACCCCAGCTGCTCCTGACGAGCTGGATGGCGCCTTGCATGGCTGACACCGCCGTCGGTGGATGAATGAGTGAGTGAATGTGTGAATGTGATACAAAATGTAAAGCGCTTTGGTGGCCATTGGGTCTGTGAAAGTGTTATATAAATGCAGTCCATTTACCATTTTTACCATATTCCTGCCAGTGCGACCAAAATGTTGATATATGTCACGCTGGCGCGACCACAACGTTGCCCAGCATCAAATGGCAAACGGAATGAAAGCGGAACGAAATTGCGCTACTCATTTGTGCCTCACGGGCCGTTTATTAGTTCGGACCATAAATAGACAGCGCAGCGCGATCTAGTCGATCGGCCAATCTCGATTATGCGACACCGTTACTACACAGCACTGGGAGATCCAGTGAAGAAATCCATTGAATTCACCACAGAATTAATAACATCGCTGTGAGATCCAGTGAGAAACATGCAGATTCGGCGCAGAAGTGAAAGCGGCGAATCTGTTATCAGGGCTCGAATTTCGGCGCGGGTATTGCGCATAATTCTAATCATTCCCGCAGGTCTCCCATTTATAATGCGGGAAATTCCCGCAATCGTAACCCACATCCACACAGATTATAAAATCAAATCATTCTTTTAACAACTTTCTGCCAGACGCAATTTCACAAACAGCGTGAGTGTTCAGCGGTGCCGCGTCTTCTATCTCTTCTCTCAAAATGTGTTGTGCAAGGCAAGCATCAAGCGCTGCGGCGATAATACACACTCGCGTTTAGGAGTCGGGACATGACGGAATATTCACTTGCACAATCGGGCCAGCAGTGCATCGTGACTGAAGTTTACCATTTGCACGTCTTTTTAGGTCTTACCAGTTTAAAAATGTAATCGATTTTAAACTAATCAGTGTTCGCGCGCTCTGAGATGATTTTCTATGTGCACATTCATAGAATATCCGCCTCAAAAACAGCTGGCCAGTAACAAAAGTTATTTTTCGCGGATTATATTGCTTTAACACGCAAAATTGTCAATTTCGGTCTTCGTGAGTATACTCTAAACATAGTCGGTTTTGTCTTTAATAAGCATAAAACGCATGCCAGTATAATGAACACAGGGTCTGTGCACTAGCTCTTAAAGTGACGGCAGCCGTATGTGTCTGTCATTAATTTTGTTGTCAAAACAACAAAAGATAGCTTTAAGCTAAAGGAATCAGGATTAATAGCCTATGTATTTAGGCTAATTTATTCAGGACTAAAATACCACCCAGTGTTATTTTCCATTTGATTACTTTATTCAGTTTCTGTATATGAATACTAGTGTTAGACCTATTCAAAAACTTTTCTCTTTATTTGTCTTTATTCTATTGTATTTATTTGTGCTATTTTTTTTAATTTAATTAAACAATTTAAATCAAGCTCAAGAATCATCTAAGGGGGGATTTCCCCCCCATTTTCCAAAACGAAATTCAGGCCCTGTGTTATAAACCTGTTATAAACCTCTGTTATAAACCATTGATATCAGATCAAACATCGCTGACGTGAAAACCAGGAGAAACATTGTGCCATGAATTAACAAGTTATAGAAGGCCTTAAGTCCACAAATCAGCAACATTCACCATGGATTTAATGTAGTAAAACTAACTGTAACTACGATATTGTGACAAATAGTCAAACGCTTACAAGATGAGATGCTGCACATCTTTTTCCAGCACTTTAAAACTATATCATATTTAAATGTTATTTTTAATGTGATGATGACCAACATTTTTTTTGTTCATCCTTCAAAGATTGTCCCCATTTATAAAACTAAAACAAGATGTAGGAAAACTCACACTTATTTAAAAATAAAAAAAATATAAAATTACCATTGTAACCAGTAGGTGGCTGCAGAGGATGCTTATTGGCTCATATCTATTTTTTCAGTTGTTTTGCTTTTGAATTAATATTAAGACATTATGAATGATAATAATTAAAGGTAATTTTATCTACACCTCAAATTAAGCTCAGTGCTTTATTGTCAGCCCCACAGTGCTACCAAACACTAGAACTGAGTGGCTCCGCTGCTGCTGCCCTCAAATGTTAGTCTGGAGCCCTGTGAACTTAAAATAAAACTGCACATTGTAATTTCTGTACGTTATAGTCTATTTTTTTACCTAGGCATTTGTCAGTAATACAGTCAAAATGGGGGGAAATGTAAATTACTGCGTTGCAGGTTGATTTAAAGCCACACCATGCAGAAATTGTGTTTTTGTCAAACAGCGACCCCTATAGTCGCTGTGGAATACTTGCACTGTCGTAAATAGCTAGCTAGACATAATGTGGAAATTACTGGACAGGTCTAATTATCAACAATAGATGAATGAACAGCATCGTAAAAAAATTACATACTACAAGCAAGCGCAACAACATAGAACGCAAACAAGTTTAGAAATAAGAGATTTATTTACTAGTCTATCAACAAGATAGCCAGGTCAGCATCGCTGTTGCATCCAGTGCTGCTTTTTAGCTCGCGCCAACTAGTGAAAGCCCGACCGAGTGGGACTATCACAACTCTGAAGGAAATAGTCAAAGGATTCAGTTGCGAGTAAACAGTAATTTATTGAGCACAATAGTAGATAGCCGTGTGGGTCAAAATGGAAGCAGGCAGAAGAAGACTCAGGCTCGGAAAAACAGGGACGCAGTGGGCAGACACATATGCAGGAACAGGTAGAAATTCCTCCGGGAAAATCTCAGGAAACCACTGCATGGGTACAGGAGTGGAATGCAGGAGAACACGGTGAGTAGAACCCTGGTAGCCCCAACTACCATCTGACATAGACAGGACGAGGTAAAAAAAACAATATATAGGACATCCTCATTCAAAACAGCTGGCGCTGATCAGCTCATCAGCCGCGCTGATCAGCCGCGCTCACTCACACAACACGCACACACATAGCGAGGGCGAATCAGGGACTCTTTTCCAGTTCCTCACGCGGTCAGATTCTCTTTTCCTTTTCCTATAGTATCTTCCGACCGTGTTTTCTTTGCTTTTTCCATCTTCGAGTATCACGTCTGAAATGCAAGCAAGTGTCTTCGTGCTTCATATATTGTTGTTGATGTGTGTGACGTCGTTGCCGTAAAGCATGTCGTTATTCTCGCGAGATTTGTCGGGGGCGCTCCTCTCAAACTTGCATTGCTGGTTTTTACAGCGGCGTCCCCCCCAAGCTTTACTACCAGGATGATTCGCCCTACTGTGAGTTTGTTTACCACCGAAATGACTTTGAAGCTGTTATATTAAGGTACAATTCTTGCATAGTGTGCCTTTAAGGTGTGCCCCTAAATTTTCTGCTTGTGCTCCTAAACAGATTAGGGGTTAGGGGCTACAGCAACCCTAGTAAAAACAGTTAGTCTGGAGGCATGGGGGAGCATTTGTTCATGTTGTCTGAATTTTTTATAATGACAAATGTTGGTACATTTTAAAGAATTTTTAAGATTGTTTAAAGGAATGGTAAAAATGAAATCTTTTTTTTAAGGATTTATCAGCCCACTTCACCGCACCAAAGATTGACCAAGGATCCAGCTGATTACTGGCAATTTGGTGGAGGATTGATCTTTATCTGCTACACTGCACTTCACTTCTGGTATGGATTCATTAACCCTCTGGGGTCTAAGGTGTTTTTGGGGTTCTTGAGGTGTTTTGACATGCCCTGACATTTGTGCTTTTTTCAGTTGCTTATATTAAAGGGGTCATATAATGCCATTTTTGTTCAAGTTAATTTGAATGTTTAGGGTCTAAATGAAAAGTTTTGTAATATACTTTTATTAAAAATTCTCATTAGTATTTTAAGAAAACACTAATTTTACCTGGTCAAAAACAGATCTGTTTTCAGCACGACGTTTCAGTGCATATGCCTTTAAATGATAATGAGCTTATCTCACTCCGCCCCTCTGTTCTGCGGGCGTTTAGACACAACGCAAGTGGAGTGTTGCCTTGACAACAGTTGAGGGTATATTTTGGAGAAAGAATGGCAGCGGGAGTCTCTGAGGACACATCTGTGCAACCGTATCAGTTTGAACAGGAGTCGCACCCGGAACAAGATGACGGCCGCAAAGAAGTTCGACAATTAAGGCTCGAACAGGACGTTTCTGAATGGTTGGTTAATGTAATGTCACTTTGATCTATCTTTGTATGCACTGGCAGGGTAGAGTAGTGAGATACGAATGCTATGTGTTTACTGATGTATACGTTAGTTCATTGACAGATTGACGTTACAACTAATGGTCAAGAAAAACTTATTTCCGCGATTTGCAAAGATTAATATAAAGGTTAATAAAACTTTACACTCACTTCTTCTGGAGGTGCAGAGGGAACATAAAATAGTTGGTACCGATTATTTTTTCAGGAGCAGCTTCTTAGCAAAACTAGCTTTATAGTGACCCTCGTTTATAAAGAAGTCTACGATAAATTATTCGCGCAAACATGAAAGCATTGACGTTGATCGTGGGAAATATTCCCTTCGAAAACAAAACTCAGCCACAGAGTCTTCAGCGGTTCGGATTTAGGAACATCAAAATGACGGCTCTGTTTATTATTATACCCAAGAACAGAACACCACAATTGCTTAGACGCCATTCTGCTCCAGTGTATCAACACTAGCGGACTATGATGAGAGCTCGCTCAGGGCGTGTCTGTGTCGAAACGCTGCTGTCAATCAACAATCGTGGTAGGGGCGTCTGACCGTGTGACGTCACACGGCTCGATTTGAGGCAGGGGAAAACATATAAGGAGTTTAAAACAAAAACACTGGATGGATTTGTATCATTATATGATGGTTGTGTACAGGCACTGCCAACACACATTTCAGTACAATCAACTTGTAAAAGTGCATGCCCCCTTTAATGGCACACATTTAGCTCTATTTTGTATTTTTGAGAGAATATTGTTTATGCATGGTTATTGAAAAAAATAAAAATTAAAGTTTCTGAAATAAGGCCACAAAACACATACTAAATATGTGTACACAAGACTTTTGACTAATGGATGTTGTCGCCTAGAGTTTTTGCTTCAAAATGATCTGAAAATCATCCTGTCTAATCATTCACATAAAACAATACATTGATTTATATTGTGAAAAACATTTTTTTTGTTTGGAATGGCAATATGCGAATGGGCGTGTGGGCGACGGCCCAACCCCCTCATGAATAATTAGGTGGTTCTCACCTGAGAAGACAAAGACCCGCATAATGAGCCTTTCATTCAGGTGTGTCACACAAGAAAGAATGCAAGGACTATATATAAATATATATATATATATATATGTGTATGTATGTATATATATATATATATATATATATATTAGTGCTGTCAAACGATTAAAATATTAATCGCATTAATGTCATAGTAACTCGCGATTAATCGCAATTAATCGCACATTTTTATCTATTCTAAATGTCTCTTGATTTCTTTTTGTCCCGTTATTTTTTCTCATTTTAATGCTCTTATCAACATGGAAAAGTGGATCGGCTTGCTTTGTGCAAATGTTTTTTATTGAAAACAACATTGGCATATACTGTGTTCAATTTCACACTAACATTCTCACTTGGAGCAAATAATCTCTCACACAATGTAATACTGTCCATCAATAAAAGGGTGAAAGAAATACTGACGAGGTCCTGATATTGACGAGGGGATGAGAATTCGCATCAGCTGTGTGTGTGTGTGTGTGTGTGTGTGTTTGGCCATCAAGTGGTATTTCAGACTGGACGTGCTGCGATGATGATAGCAGTTCACAACGACAAAACTCACAGATCACTTTGGTCTTGTCAATGGAACCATTTGGCAACCATTGTGGAGGTGGGGGGGTGCAACCACAGAAACCGAAAATTCTCGGGACAGCAGCATGTGTCCAAATTTTAATCTTAACTGTTCTATTTCATCAGAAACAACCTTGCAACAGGGCTTTAAGTGTAAAATACCGAAATGTTCCTTTAACAGGATCAAATGATGTACAACACTTTTATGTAAGATCAAAATCAACAGAGTAATTTGAGTCTCTTTTGCACTGATAAGGAAAAAAGTGAGCTCGTCGCGCCGGTGCGATAGCCGACCCCAGGGGGTTAACCTTTTGTGATGTGTTTTGATTTTACTTAATTTAATACAATTTACATAATTTGATTTTACATAATTTACTTAATACAATGTGTAGTTAGGATTCTGTCTCTACATATCAGAAATATACGGAGCCACATACAGTGGTCCTCAGAATTAATGGCACCCCTGGTAAATATGATAAAAAATGCCTGTAAAATATAAATCTGCATTGTTTATCCTTTTGATCTTTCATTAAAAAAAATTCGCAAAAATCTAACCTTTCATTGAAGTAAAATAATTGAAAGTGGGGGGTAAATCACATTATGAAATAAATGCTTTTCTCCAAAAACACGCTGGCCATAATTATTGGTTCCCTGTTATTAAATACTTTTTGCAACCTCCTTTTGGCAAGATAACAGCTCTGAGTCTTCTTCTATAATGCCTGATGAGTTTGGAGAACACCTGACAAGAGGTCAGAAACCATTCCTCCATACAGAATCTGTCCAGATCCTGCAGATTCACAAGTTCATGTTGGTGCTTCTTCTCTTCAGTTCACCCCACTCATTTTCTATAGGGTTCAGGTCAGGGAACTGGGACGGTCATGGCAGAAGCTTCATTTTGTGCTCAGTTACCAACTTTTGGATTTATTTTGATGTTTGATGTCCTGATGGAAGATCCAACCACGGCCCATTATACAATTTCTAGCAGAGGCAGTCAGATTTTGATTTTTTATCTGTTGGTATTTGCTAGAATCCATAATACCATGTATCTGAACAAGATGTCCAGGACCTCCAGCAAAAAATAGGCCAACAACATATAAGATCCAGCAGTATATTTAACTGTAGGCATGGGGTACTTTTTATCCCTGTTTGCACCAAACAAATCTGGTGTGTTTTCTGCCAAAAAGCTCTTTTTTAGTTTCATCTGACCACAGAATCCGGTCCCCTTTGAATTTCCAGTCGTGTCTGACAACTGAATATGCAGGAGTTTGTTTTTGGAGGAGCGAGGAGGATTTTTCTTGAAACCCTCCCAAACAACATGTGGTGATAGGGGCTGTTTGATAGATATTTTTAGGCTTTCTGACCCCCAAGACTCAATAATCTCTGCAATTCTCCATCTGTGATCGTTGGAGAGTCTTTGGCCACTCAAACTCTCCTCCTCACCATGCATTAAGGCAATATAGACACACGTCCTCTTCCTGGCAGTTTCGTAACATCTTTAGTTGATTGAAACTTCTTAATTATTGCCCTGATGGTCAAAATGGGGATTTTCGATTCTTTATTTTCTTACAGTCACTTTCTATTTTGTAATGCAATCACAATCTTTTGATGCACATCAGAACTATATTCTTTGGTTTTACTCATTGTGATGGATGATTAAGGGAATTTGGCCTTTGTGTTTCCTCATATTTAAACTCCTGTGAAACAACAAGTCATAGCTAGACAATTTCATGTTCCTAGTCACCCTGGTGTGCTAAAAAAAGGTAAATATTAATGGGAATATACTATATATATTTTACTCGTAAAAAATTCTAGGGGTGCCAATAATTGTGGCCAATGTGTTTTGTAGAAAAACATTTATTTCATAATGTGATTTCCCACCCACTTTCAATTATTTTACTTCAATGAAAGGTTTCGATTTTTGCCATTTTTTTTAATGAAAGATCAAAAGGATAAACAATGCAGATTCATTTTTTTACAGGTATTTTTGATCATATTTACCAGGGGTGCCATTAATTCTGAGCACCACTGTATATTATCAGAAATTAGAGCACACGATTAATTCTTTAAAGATCTAGATTCAAACTCCCACGCAATATTTTCCTAAATGACAACGATTTGTCTTAAACCTTTTACAAGTAAGATCACAGCGAACATTCAGATCTGCGTTGAAATCATTCTGATTGATGAATCTGAACATAGTGTTTACATGAATGCTAAGTCATTGGGTTGATGTGTGCACATTTATAAGTCACAAACTTCATATCGGATTTAACCTTTTGACGTGCACACACTGCGCAAATATACAGTTTTCCGCTGTTGTTGAGTCAATGAATATGTATGGAAAATTCAAAATCGAGGAATCTTGGGGCAGAAGTATGCTCAGTAGCTCAAATATGTTCTGATGTCTGCACTGTTAACCCTTGCTGTAAAAAAAGGCCAAACTATGACAGTATCATACCATTTCCATTAAAACAGTAATATACCATGAAAACAATGCATTCACATTTACATTTACATTTAGTCATTTAGCAGACGCTTTTATCCAAAGCGACTTACAACTGAGGACTAAACCAAGCGAGTCATCGTGAAGAGGCAAAAGCAACGCAAGAAGTGCTCAAAATACAAAGTTCAGACATAGCTCGGAGTAGCATAAGCCAGGCAAGCGAGGATTTAGAGGAAAGGATTTTTTTTTTTTTTTTATTAAGTTAAGTGCTCCCGGAAGAGATGAGTTTTCAGTTGTCTTTTGAATGTTGTCAGGGATTCTGCATTCCGGATGAGGGTGGGGAGATCATTCCACCAGCATGGAACCGTGAATGAGAATGTTCTGGAGAGTGATTTTGTGCCCCGCTGTGATGGTACCACGAGCCGTCGCTCATTGACCGATCGTAGGCTTCTGGTAGGGATGTAGACTTGTAGTAGTGAGTGGAAGTAGGAGGGAGCTGAACCTGTGGTCAATCTGTAAGCAAGCGTCAAAGCCTTGAACTTGATGCGAGCAGCGAGTGGTAGCCAGTGCAGAGAGATGAGCAGAGGAGTGACGTGGGCCCTTTTGGGCTCGTTGAAGACCAGACGAGCTGCAGCATTCTGGATCATTTGTAGAGGTTTAGTTGCACATGATGGAAGTCCAGCCAGAAGAGCATTGCAGTAATCAAGCCTAGAAATGACCAGGGCCTGGACGAGAAGTTGTGTTGCATGCTCAGTTAGGAAAGGCCTGATCTTCCTGATGTTGTGCATAGCAAACCTGCATGATCGAGCTGTCTTTGTGATGTGGTCTGTGAAGGTCAGCTGATCATCAAAGATTACTCCAAGATTTCTGACCGACCTTGATGCACATTTAGGATTGAGGATGAATCTACCTGGATAGTGAGGTCGTGCTGTAGAGACGGGATGGGTAATCTTTCTGGGTAATCTTTGTTATTTTCTAGAAAATAGCCTACAGGAATATACTGTGAGTTAACTGCGCTCAAAGTCGACACTCAGCGGCTGTGCTCCAAATCACACCCTATACCCTCATTCACTATTCCCTACATTAGCTCTCTAATATAGTGCACTTGTGAGAGTGAATGAAAAGAAGTGAGTGAATTCAGACACTGATAAACACATGATAAGAAGAATCACTGAAGGACAGAGAAACAAGAATATAAAAAAGAGAAACACAAAAACTACAACTGACTTCCAGCCACACTGAGTGTGAAACCAGTTTACAAACCAGTTTAACATTATTTCTTTCATACATGTACAAAAGTTCTAGTTGAGAATTGACAGAGATTAGTTGTTAATGTTTTATTGAATATAATAAAGTGTGTAGTCACCATCATGGAGATCCGTGTTTGCTTTAGTTGGACTCTTGACCATTGACTTTATAACATTAGTTTCTCTCTGGCTGCTGTAACTGTGTTTTTTTAAAACACTTTTATTATGGCAAGATAAAGCCAAGAGGAGCTTGAGCAGGTGTTTATAGCTGTTGTGATGATGCCATAATCATTCTGGTCATGTCTAATTCTCTGAGCTCATCCTGTGTATAAGCTTTGAATTGATGGGTATTTGATATTTATCATATGATAAATATCAAATACCCATCAATTCAAAGCTTATGAGTGTTCAGAAGTTCAGAATGTTTTAATGCACTATATGATTTCAAGATCCTTCAAAAAAGCTGATTACAGAGACATAACTGTATCTCATGCTGTAGATTTACAGATACGGTATATACCTGAAATCATATAGTGCATTAAAACATTCTGAACTTTTGATTAACACAGACAGACATCAACAATCAGCTATTTATCTCAACAATGGTGACAATCAAAAGTTTCATGTCGCAATGCATGCTGGGTTCCAGGATTGAATAAAACTCACAGAATGCACTGCAGCATGAATAAATAACAATAAAAAAAATATTGCCACCATTGTTTAGATTCATGTGCTGATTTTTGATATATCTGGTTTTCTATAACACAGTGTGGCTTTCTTTTCTTTTTTTTTGTGCATGATGTATTTAAAAAATAATTGAGTTTTTCTCTTGCTGCTTGAATTGTGTTTTTGTAAGCCACACTTGTACACACACACGGTTTTTAAATGCAGATTGTTTGATTGATTATAATGACAAAATCATCATATAGCCTGTTCATTCACTAATCTCATTCAGAGTTTGATCCTGGATCAGAAATTTTACATTACCACCACTGTGAAGCTAAAGCAATCAGTTACAATGACAATTAAATGTCTCATTATTATGAGATGTTAAGTCATTATTATGAGAAAGTTTCTCATTATTAAGAGATACTGAGTCATAATTACGAGAAAGTTTTTCATTATAATGAGATACTAAGTCATAATGATGAGAAAGTTTCTCATCATTATGACTTACCAGAATTATATTTTTTTACTCAACTGGCTTCCATAGTGTACAGTAGTCCACATTTGAGATATATATATTTATTGACTCCTTCTGATGTTACATCAGCTATAGAGTAGTCCATATTTGAGATATATATATTTATTGACTCCTTCTGATGTTACATCAGCTATAGAGTAGTCCATATTTGATTTACTGAACATATTTCTGTCCAAAGAGTCCTTGATCATGAACTTTCTATGCAGTAATACGTGGAATGAAGTGATCTCAGCAGCTTCTGACTCCGAGGAGGAGGTGGTGGGGGAGGAGCCGAGTCTGCTGGTCAGATTGGGGCCAGGTGGACCGGTAGGAAGCCCTTTTAGGCTTACACACACAGTGCCAGGAGCTAGGGAGACCACAGACGTACCCGAGGTGGGGCAGCGAGGTGGAGAACAGGGACCCCAGCTCCAGAGGCCCGGAGGCGGCCCGAAGCAGGGTCTGAGTGTGCAGTGCAGCACTTCCTGACTCCACTGAGCGGTGAAAAGCCTCGAACCGCACCCAGGTGCCGGCTGGCGAACAAGAGGGGGCTGAATTGCAAGGCTTTGCAGGGTCACACACAGCCAAACTAGCCCTCTTGGGAGAAATTGCTCTTTCTTTGAATATGTGGGTGCTGCTGGCTCCGCTTTTTTGGAAACCAGTGGGGGAACAGACAAAAAAAATAAAAAAAAATAAACGGTCCTCCTACGAGTGAAGGGAGTGGTCGGTGACCATCTCCAAGAGCATTCCTCCATCCCTGGGTGGCCAGCCTCAGGTTTAACGCTTTCGCGACCGCGTCGCCGAACAGCCCAACCGAAAGAATTTCACACACAAAATGCAAAATACCTGACATCTCTTGCAAAATGAAGCACTGCATTCAAAATATCACAAACACATCTCAAAAGCAAAAATTTGTCTTACGTTGCAAACACCTTTGCCATGATATTGATATAATATTTTTGGATATATCATATACACACAGTTATTCAAAACCTAAAGCTCTTCTTTCATGAGCTACTATGTACATTTCTGTACAAGAGTGAAAGTAATTGGCAAAGAGATGTTGAAAAATTCATGGTAAACACGAAAGCAAGATTGAAAAAAAAACTATTTTTTTACTGTAAGCATTTGTGGTTGTGAATACAGTCCGAAAAACCTATAACTTGACCTTTGGCCTATTTATATTGGATAATATTTATGCTGTATTTATATTTATAAAATGTATACTGAACTGGATAATATTGTTCCAAACCAATCTGACTTCTGACCTATAATGCTGCCTGAATCATAATCATACACTGTTCGTTCATTGGCCAGAGGAGAACCGGCCACTGAGTCTGGTTTCTCCCAAGGTTTTTTTCTCCATTCTGTCACTGATGGAGTTTTGGTTCCTTGGCACTGTCGCCTTTTTCCACCTTTGTTGCCATTTGCTTGGCTTGCTTTGTTGGGGACATTAAATTTAATATTCAACAATAATATTGATATGCCTGCATTGACACAATTATACAAGAACTGAACTGAGCTGGATGATGACATCACAGTTTACTCCAGAGCAGCTATATATATATATAAATTAACTAAATTAATAACTTAAAAAATTAATAAAAAAAAAGAAACATCACTGAACTTACTTAAGCTGAACTGTGACGCTATTTTCTTCTGGAAACAAACTTTTTTGCATTATTTTCCTGTTATCTCTGTAAAGCTGCTTTGAAACAATCTATTGTAAAAAGCGCTATAAATAAATGTGACTTGACTTGACTTATAGGCATATTCTAAAGCCATGATTGGTTGGTGTTAAGTAGCAATGAGTGTTTGCGCATGTTAGTTTGAGGCTCTGATGAATTAGTGTGGCATTTTGATAGGTTGTGTTTGAAAAAGGAAATCAAGATACTTCCTATTAGATTTGTGTGTTACATAGAGAATTGTGTGTTGTGGTTTGCAAAAAGTGTTTTATGAAATTGAAAACTGAGTCGAAGGCCGAGAATTAGTGTATGGTTTTGCAGATTTGGTGTGTGGTTCTAGTGTTTGAGTGTCAAATTATGTGACAAGTAAGGATTTTGTGTGTAAGCAGTTTAAAAAAACTGTAACTACTTTAACTTAAGAGTAGCTTATAGCTTGTCAAACTACAGTTTCAGAGTAGCTTCAACAACAAAGTAAAATGACTGACTCCACATTGAGGACTGTCGACAAATTGCAACGACTTGAGTTGCAATTTGATAGCTGAAAAGTTCTTCCCAGCTAACAGAATTTTGTTATAAGAACGTTCTCTAAATATTCATTGTTGGTTTTGGGAACGTTAAAAATGTCCAGTTTTCTTGACGTTAGAGGAACGTGTTTTAAAAGGTATAATGTTCCTCAAACGTTCTTTAAACGTAATTTTCGATTAAAAATTCAACATGATAGTAATGTTGATTTCTAACATTCCAAGAACATAAAAATGTCCAGTTTCCTGAATGTTACTACACAGCAAAAACTCAAGAGTGTTAAAGACTCAAGAGTGTTTGAATTTATGCAAAATTCAAAGTTATAGAGGTTTAAGTTTATTAAAATGATATATATATATATATATATATTATGAAGCATGTTGAACTCTAAAACTGCTAGAAAACCAAAGCCATAAATCCAATTATAATTTTTGTTGCAAATTCGAGGTTGATATCTCAAAAAAATTAGCTTTCAGTAAGAAAGTCTCTGGATTCTTGTTTTTGTTTATCTTCCCTTCAGTGATTCTGCTTAGCAGGTGTTCATCAGTGTCTGAATTCACTCACTTCTTTTCATTCACTGCACTAATGGACTATACACAGCAAAATCTGTTAAATTAACACTGCTCAGTGTTTATATGAGTCCACACTCAGAGAGTGTTAAATGAACACTGAAGCAGTGTTAAAGTTAATGAGATAATTAAGTGATTAATTGATTGATGATTGAGCATTATTGAAGACACCTGATGCTAACAAGCAGAATCACTGAAGGTGAAAATCATAATTGGTATGTTACCATTATGGAGATCAGTGTTTCCTTTAGTTGGGCTCTTTACCCTTAAGTCATTAACTTTAGATTTTGTTTGGCTGCTGTACATGAGTTATACCTGCCAGATGAACAAAGAGTAAAGGTGATATGATGGGGTTGGTTGTGTTTTAACATTATCATTATTTCACTATCATTTGACCTGAACTCATATAGAACCCAATTTCTGAGTTACATTTACTTTATTGATTATAGCAGCACTGTCCTTGAAAAGTATAATAATTGTAACTTTTTACAATGTAATCAAAATAATTTCTTAAAACTTAATCACATACAAAATAGTTTTTTTTTAAACACAAGAATCAGCCAGCATTGTTGAGATTCATACGCTAATTCTTGATGTCTGTATGTGCCTAGATAAAGTATGTCTATGTGCCTAAGGTTTTTTTTTGTAATTGATTTGATCATTTGGATTTAATTGACAAGGCTAAAAAATACTCTACAAGGACAGTGCTGCTATAACCCATAAGGTAAACTTAACTCTCAATGAGTTCAGTGATTCAGGCCAACTATTGATTATGATAAAACACAACCAACACCATCATATCACCTTTTCTCTTTGTTCATCTGGCTGTTATAACTGAATTAGCAGCCAAACAAAATCTAAAGTTAAAAAAGTAAGGGTGAAGAGCCCAACTAAACTAAACACCGATCTCCATAATGCTGACCATTTTACATTAATTTTCTCCTTCAGTGATGCTGCTTGTAAACATCAGGTGTCTTCAATAATGCTTTTTTTGTTTAATAAACTTCTGAAGTGAAGTGATGCGTTTTTGTAAGAAAAATATCTATAGTTACAACTTCATAAACTATAATCATTGGTTTCCGGTAATGGCCGTACACAAGTCTAGTTTAGTTCGTAAGAGTGACCTCTGACCCGACGCATGACGTAGGCTGTAGGAGTAGCGTAAGTGAGAGTTAGGAGAGAGTAGTCGCCTCTCGCGGTTCAAACAAACAGGGCTGGGCAACAAACTCACGATCCTCTGACATTTCTCTTTAAAAATTCTCAATTTAGACATCTATACGTCATTAAAAGCTTTGAAGAACTAGGATATTTTTTTAATATAACTGTGTTTGGCTTAAAAAGAAGAAAGTCATATATGATTAGGGTGCATTAGGGTGAGTAAATTATGGGATAATTTTAATTTTTGGGTGAACTAACCATTTAACTAATGTTTTCATCAAACTATTTAACACATGGGTAATTTCATATCATACCTGAATTAAGATCTGTGTGACATTGTCTACAGCACTGAATAACACTTTTCACCCCACAATTACTTCAAAATTACATCCAAGGTCAGAAGGCCCTAAAAGTAAGGAACATATATGTCATCATTAAGAGGAGAACTTGTGATGTTGTCTAGTTGTGTTCTGGTACAGTCAGTAAAGCATCCTCTGGATCTCTGTCCACATCCACATTCTGAAACATCACAAGAAGATGATCAGTATCACACAAACTCACATCTCAAACAAAGAAAGGAGATAATAGAAGATAAAATATGGTTAATGTTTGTGAAATCATGCACTTTTTAATCACAAAGAATGTACACAAATACTGCGGCTATATGTTCGTGCAAGCTTACAAATCAGATTAATGAATATAAACTATATTTACTTAAACATCCTTCAAAATGTCCCGGTGAGGCATTAGTGTTTTTTGCAAAGAAAGCGACCCAGGAAGGAGCCTGTCTTGATATTTATACTCTCACAATGGGGGCAATCAGATCTTAGGTGTGGGCAAGACCCAAGCATGTGGTGCAGCACAGTATTATGGCCTGACAAGTGCTGACAATAAACTTGCTAAAACCGAACAGATAAAAAAATACAAAGGAAACCAATAGGGTCTGGCTGCTGACTTGCACATGGAACCAGGACAGCATTTAACACTTTTAGACATACATTTACAAATTCCCTCAGCACTTCCCCTCGGGGGAATCCCCACTGCCATTTTGAAGTGCGTTCAAGTTCGTCAAGTGGACGAGGGAAGTGTATTTGGACAGACCCTCGACCCCTCGATTTTGACAGAGTCTACCCAATATGTACAGCAGGTCGCGCTTAATTTGCTCCCAGCCCACACAACTCTAGTGTATGATATTGGAGTTATTTTGACATTTAACTGAATTTAATACTTGTAGCTATACCTTAACCCTTGTTAAGGGTTGTCAATTAAAATAAGATACACATAGGTAGCCTGGCATGCCAGACCTACATCAAGATGTTAGGTCTGGGAACTCTCCATAGACATACCTCAATCCGAGGGGCGGGATAAACGGTTACCTTTCAAAATCCCTCTGCACGCAATAGGATAGCGCTACAACCAACCAGAGCAACGAACGGTTGTGGATGAGTGAGTCCCATGCGTTTTTCCACCAGCGGAGCTAATTGATATATTAAACTTTTGCCGTATCAGGTCGGTAAAACTCCGAACACATCTTCCTTTTTTAAGAATGACTTAAGTGACGTTTTCTTAACTCCAAGTCCTCCAGAGTCGCGGCCAAAGCCGATTCGGAAGACCGCTGCATCTTCATTGTTTTCAAGTAGCAGGAAAATCACCTATGGAAATCACGCGGAACGTCATGAACTGTGCCGTCATTGTGTTAAGCCCGCCCGCCGACTCTATACACGATGTGATTGGCCTGACCAGTTTTTGGTTTTTACAGCTCAAAAGCCTATGGAGAGTTGCTAGACCACACTGGCTGCGAAATAATTTTCGCTGCTGCTAGGGTGCGTCTAGATTTCTAGGCTAACACATAGGTCTATTGTGGACAAAAATGTCCATTAACAAAAACTGTCATAAAAATGGTCTCATTTTAAAGAAGACCCTTGGCAGATAATCGTTGAAGTAAAAAAAAAAGTTTAAAAAGTGACACAAAAAAGTTATAGAGGTTTAAGTTTATTAAAATGATTGATATATATATATATTATGAAGCATGTTGAACTCTAAAACTGCTAGAAAACCAAAGCCATAAATCCAATTATAATTTTTTGTTGCAAATTCGAGGTTGATATCTCAAAAAAATTAGCTTTCAGTAAGATTTTGTTTGGGCGCTGTACCGAATTTTCCCCATTAGATGACAGCAAAGCTCCACTGGTACACAATGGTTGGATTTGTGATTTGCAGTACAGTAGAGTTATTCTCTCTCAAACATTACACGTACACAAATTTTTTTTTTATCACACACACACACACACACACACACACACACACACACACACACACACACACACACACACACACACACACACACACACACAAACCGCACTCTGACATCCATACCAACACACCCACACAATTATAGCTGCATCATTTATCCACTTGGCTCTATAATATGCAGAAGCCGAAAACAGGAATAAAGCGAATATTTGCATTATAGGCCAAACCTGAGAAAATGGCACCATCTGGTAAAAAATAGTACAAATAAAAAATGTTAAGCATTGCCAACAGAATGAAAGCCTATTAACAAAGACGGCATCATTTAATGGCACTGGGATTAAAAAATTCAGTTTTAATGGGTTTCAATGGGGAAATTTTTCGTCCTTAAGGTCCTAAGTGTAACTATTTTGTGTCCCTAGTGTAAAATTAATTTTACATTCTTGTTTTAACGTGAAGAGTAGAGACGCGCCATTCTTATTAGGAAATAAATTCCATTTCTCGCTGACAACTCACATAGCAACATTGTGATGTCCCAGAGCCGGCCCACATCTCTCACTCACTAAAACACATTTTGCATTGTGATGTTTCAAAATGCTAAACACAGGTAGGCGTAAGTTAAACACACTTATTTGTCATCGTTTACACACAATGACTCAAAATTGTTCACACTTATTTCTAATGATGTGACCAAACCAACTGTACATAATACAAGTCAGTTCAAAGTGCCAAAACTTACTCAAAATTTACTCAAAACTCAAGATCATTAGGAAGCATGGCATTAGTTTTCACTATTATGCCGACGATACTCAGCTCTTTATTTCTTCACGCCCTGACAAAACTTACCAATTCACAAAATTAATGGAATGCATAGCTGATATAAAAAACTGGATGACTAGTAATTTCCTACTACTAAATTCTGAAAAAACAGAGTAAAAAATTATTGGACAAAAAACCTTCTCACGTAATAATCTAGAATACTGGGTAACACTTTATAATAACTGCATGCTATTAATCATTTGTTAAGCATGAGTAAACAGTTAATTCATCATTTATAAAGCATTAATAGACATTAATAAGCAGTTTATAAATACAGCTATAAACGCTTTTTTTCTTGATTTATAAGCATATCTATAATGCGTTTAATAATTGTATTTTCATACTTTGTTAATGATCAATTAATAATTTCTAAATTAAGTATAGCATTATTTACAAACAAGAGTTGTCAGTCATTCATAAGATCACTTAGAAAGTGTAAGTAAATGTAGGAAATACAGGTAGTTATAAAGCATTTAAGTGGTCAGTTAACTATTTTGTGAGCTAATCTAAAGTGAGGACTATTCATGCCTTGTAAAGCATTTATAAAGGAGATTTGAAGGCGCATCAATCTTCTAAACGGTAAAATGTAACAAACACAACACAGTGATACAGAACATAGAAATATTTAACAGCCTTTAAATCTCCTTTATAAATGCTTTACAAGGCATGAATAGTCCTCACTTTAGATGAGCTCACAAACATAGTTAACTGACCACTACTAAATGCTTTATAACTACCCGAATTAACCCTGAATTACAGTATAAATACATGTTAATAAAGCATTTATTAACACACTAAGTAACCATCACTATACGTCTGAATAATAAGATGTATGAATGTACATTTAAATAGTTTATTAATCATTTACTTACACATTCTAAGTAATCTTATGAACCACTGAAAACTCTTAAATAACTGGTTTATAAAAAATGCAATTATTCATTTAGAAATAATAAATTGATCATTAATAAAGGATGAAAATACAATTATTAAATAAATTATAGATATGCTTGTAAATCAGGAAGAAAGAATTTATAGCTGTATTTATAAACTGCTTATTAATGTCTATTAATGCTTTATGAATGATGAATTAACTGTTTACTCATGCTTAACTAATGATTATTAGCGTGTAGTTATTATAAAGTGTTACCGAATACGGTCTAACACTTGATGGCTGCTCTGTCAAGTCTTCGTCCTCGGTTAAGAACCTGTGTGTGTGTGTGTGTGTGTGCTCTTTGATACTGATCTTTCATTTGAAAGTCACGTTTCTAGTATCTGTAAAACCGCATTCTTCCATCTTAAAAATATATCTAAATTACGTCATATGCTCTCAATGACAAATGCAGAACAATTAGTTCATGCGTTCATGACCTCAAGGCTAGATTATTGTTATGCCCTACACTGTAAAAAACACAACTAGAAAAAAGTTTAAATGACTGATTTTGTTGTTCAGCAAAAATCCACACTGTTAAAATCTCGTACAACAAAAACAAATTTGGTACTAATTTCCCCTAGCTTTTTCTTGTTGACTCAACTTTTGTAAATAACAGTTATACGAACTGAAAATAAGTTCTCTGACACACACACACAACAAAACATTTAGTTGAGTCAAGCTAGAAACTAGAATAAATCCCTAATCTTATTTAAAAATAAAGTCAAACTGTTAGTAATAAGTGAAGCTGGTAAAGCTGTTTTTGGTGTTTAACCCTCCTCTGCTGAGATCTTGAGAGATCTGTTAGTGTTTAATGGTCTGTTGGGATTTAAAGTGTTTCTGTTGTGTGAGTTTTGTGGGTCACCGTTGTGCTGAAGAGTAGAGCCTGTGCTTCAGTCCAGCAGAAGACCAAGAAACACTGGATGGTGCTTTATCTAAAAGGCAATAACTGTATTGTAGTGAGTTTTTTAAATTCGTTATTCAGTTAAGTTTCAGGTATGCAAAAGTTATTGCAGTTTAATAAATTCAAAGAAGTGCACAGTCTATCATTGTCCCAACACTCTTATGTCTTTGTATTAGCAATTTACAATATATTTTTGTTGCATAAGGGCAGTGATGTCATCATCCAGCTCAGGGGTGCGTTTCCCGAAAGCATCGTTAGCCAACTATGGTCGCAAGTTGGTCGCAAATCCCATTGAACTCTATTGGTAACGACGGAACTTGCGACCATAGTTGGCTAACGATGCTTTCGGGAAACGCACCCCAGTTCAGTTCTCATAGTGTAAATGCAGTCAGATCAATAATATAGTTGTATATTAGGTGTCTCCAACTAAGCAAGCCGGAGACGACAGTGGCAAGAACACACACTCCATCAGGAGACAGAATAGAGAAAACCCTTGGGAGAACCCAGGCTCAGTCGGGGAACACTTCTCCTCTGGCCAAACGAACCAACACGTGTGTGTGTGTGTGTGTGTGTGATTATGATTTCAGGCTGCATCACAAGTCTGATTGCCGATTTATCATTCAGAACATATAATCCAGTTCCTTTTGCATGAGGATTGGAATACATCATACCAGCATACGCTGGGAGTTGGAGCTGGCCATAGGGTCAGAGGACTTCGACAAGCTCTTCACAGGGGATTTATCTCTAGTCGTCATCTCTAGCTAATCTAGTCGTTGTGGTCTCTGCTAACATTAGCCACAATGAAGGTGGCAACTCTAATTGATAGTCAAATGTTTAAATGAAAGAGAAAATTTAATTTTCATAAATTTATGAAAGCCAATTACTGTAAATAAAAGGTGAAATTTCAATAAGAGATGAAACTAGATTTAGTGGCAAAAGTTACTTTCTGATTCAACTGAAGTCAACTAAAAATATGCGGACTTTGTGTGTGTGTGTGTGTGTGTGTGTGCGTGTGTGCGTGTGTGTGTGTGTGTGGGGGGGGGGGTGCATTGTTGAAGATCTGTTGTGAGAGTAGTACTAATAATTTAGAAAATGTACCAATTATTTGTAAAAATAGTAGAACCCCAATTCCAGAAAAGTTGGGATATTTTGTAAAATGCAATAAAATGAAGAATCTGTGATTTGCTAATTCTCTTGAACCTTTATTTAACTGACAAAAGTACAAAGAAAAAATGTCCAATGTATTCCCTGGCCAAATTGATTGCATTTTGTAAACAGATTTTGATTTTAAAACTATTTTGGGCCCATGTAAACGGTGAGATTGCCCTGAGGCTATTAGAGACTGACGAGTTCATTAATAATGCATTGGATTTTGTCAAATTGATTTTATAGCCTGATATTGTTCCAAATTTAGTAATAAGATCTAATACTACTGGGATTGATCGCTCAGGGCTAGTTAAGTATAGGATTATATCGTCAGCATAAAGTGAAATTTTGTTCTGTGTTTTCCCGATATTGATACCAGCTATCTCTTTATTAGCCCTTATGGCTTCTGCGAATGGTTCAATTGCCAAATTAAATAGAAATGGAGATAGAGGGCATCCCTGGCGGCAGCCTCTAAACAAATTAAATTTTTCAGTGAGGTTACCATTTATACATATTTGGGCTTGTGGGTTGCTATACATAGTTCTGACCCACCCGATGCATTTTTTACCAAGATTAAATTTCTCCAGAACGGCAAACAAATAAGACCACTCGACCCTGTCAAACGCTTTTTCTGCGTCAAGCGAAAGTAGTAAGGCTGTTCTGTCGTGTAGGGCCGAGTGGTCGATTATATTTAATAGCCTCCGGATATTGTCAGATGCATAGCGCGCCTTCACAAAACCGGACTGATCAGGATTAATAATCTGGGGCAACAGGTCTTCCAGCCTGCGTGCAATTAATTTAGATAATATCTTTAAGTCAACTGGAAGTAATGAAATTGGGCGAAAAGATGCGCATTCGGCCGCATCCTTGTCCTTCTTGTGTATTAAAGATATTATTGCAGTCTTCATAGTGTCAGGGAGAACGCCCTTTTCGAAAAAATCAGTAACCATGGGCATGAAAAGTGGCTCGATTTGCACCCAGAAAGCCTTATAGAATTCTACAGAATATCCGTCTAAACCTGGAGTTTTTCCAGAGGACATTGATTTTATTGCTTGTAACACCTCCTCTGGGGTAAATGGAGCACTCAGCTGCTCCTTCTCATCCTCTGAGATAGAGGGTAGGGATATTTTTTCCAAAAAACTGTGGATATCTGTTGCGGAGGGATTTTCTGACGCGTAGAGCTGTGTATAAAAATCGAGAAATGAGGACTTAATTGATTGTGTATCGTATTTCAACTGACCTGCCGCATTACGTGTACACTTTATTGTACTTTCTGCACGTTCTTTTTTGAGTTGGTAGGCTAGAAGTCTACTCGGCTTGTTGCCATACTCATGATATTGCTGTTTGGTAAAGAATAGAAGTTTTTTGATATGTTCCGTTTGAATTTGATTAAGATTAGTTCTGACTGTATTTAGGTTTCTTAAGTTTTCCTCTGTAGGAGAGCGTTTATGGCATTGTTCCAAGTTGAATAACTCTTTCTTAAGTTGTTCTGTTCGTTTAATAATAGATTTTTTTTTTGCAGATGCGTAAGAGATCAACTGACCCCTAATGACTGCTTTAACTGCATCCCACATCACTGCCGGAGTAACAGGGGAGGATGCATTATCCTGTCTGTACTGCTCTAACCATTTTCTAATATTATTACAAGCATCCATATGTGTGAGGAGGGAGGCGTTAAATCTCCATTGTTTGATTTGAATTGTTTGCTGGGGGAGGGCTAAGCGCAGGTAGACTGGTGAGTGGTCTGATATAAGAATGGGCCTTATATCGCATGAAACTATGGATGACAACTGATCCTGAGGTAAAAAAAATAAATCTAGCCGAGAATATGATTTGTGTCTAGCCGAATAGAAAGTGTAGTCTTTCCTTGTAGGATTAAGTTCTCTCCAAATATCAACCAGGCCCACGTCAGCCGAGGCTAACCTCAGAGTCTTAGAAGTGTTGGGGTTAGACAGTGTGGCTGAAGATTTGTCTAAGTTACTATCCATATGACAATTAAAATCTCCGGCAACTATTCCAAAGCCTGTATTATATTGATTAAATAGGGTGATCATATCCATCATGAATTTAGGGTTATCTTCGTTCGGTGCATATACGTTCAGCAATGTCAATTCTTGTCCATATAACATCCCCCTAATTAATATTTGTCTGCCATCGTGGTCGCTATGTTGTTCCTTAAGTATGAAAGGTAATTTTTTATGAATAAGTATTGCCGTTCCCCTTTTATTGCTTGTGAAGCTAGAGAAATAAACTTGCCCTACCCAATCTCTCTTGAGTTTTTTATGCTCCTCATTGGACAAATGAGTTTCCTGAAGGAAAGCTATATCTGCTTTTTCCTTTTTTAAGAATGTGAGAACTCTCTTCCGTTTAATTGGGTGGCCAAGGCCTCTGACATTGAACGTTATTACATTAAGTGTACTAGACATACAGAGTTTTGCCTGTTACATTGGTTTTGTGTGACCATGATAAAGTAAAAGGAAAAGGAGAAACAGTATAAAACTAACATACTAAAAAAAAAAAAAAAAAAAAAAAACATAGGTAGAGCATGAGGGCCCCCCTCTACCCAACCCCTCCCCACCTCCCCACCTCCCCAAAACCCTAGCCTAGTCCCCAAACGACAAGGCAACCCCACTGAAACAAGTAACACCCTCAAGTTGACCGGCAAGTAACAGTTATCCGTCAACAACACACATTTTGTTTAGAACAAGGCGGTATCTCTGTGCAGGAGAGCAGACTGGGAGAAAGTGAAAAAATGAATAAAAAATTATAATCAAAAAATTATAATAAATAAATAAGGTAAAAGAAAAAGTAAGTGAAATTTAAAGAATAGATAAGTAAATAAAATAAAAGATATGCAGTGTTATTTTCAAGTATATATATATATATATATATATATATATATATATATAAAAAAAAAAAATAAAAAAAAAAAAAAACATTTTTAAAAAATGAATAATAATAATAATAATTGAAGGTTCCAGCCAATAGTATTATTTAAAACACAAGTTATATACAGAGACTGTGAGTGATCACAAAAGATAAATAAATAAAATAAAATAAAGATAAAACAGAAGTTTTGCACTGCTGTTTGACAATGTATCTGCCATGAATTGTTCACATTTCTCCCTATTGTAGAGCCACCTGACTTAAGTGGCCGCCCTCAGGCCCGGTGATGAGACTGTTTCCTGCACATTAAGTAAAGCACTCACCCCTCTCCATGTATGGAAAACGATTCGATTCAAACCTGGTCATGTAAAGGCTATTTGGCTGAGGTTTTGTGGTAGAATTCCTCAGCCTCTTGTGGGGAGGAAAACATCTGAATCTTCCCATTGTGTAGCACTCTCAGCCTACACGGTTAGAGGTGAAATCCTCTGAAGGTTCCCATGTCAACAAACACTTTTTTTACAGCGTTGAACTCCCGTCTTCGCCGGATCGTTTCCGCTGAAAAATCGTGGACGAATGCGAGTTTGGATCCGTCATGTGTAATGTCCCGTTGTCTCGTGGAGCGTAGGACGAATTCTTTATCTTGATAGTTAAGAAAGCGGAGAAGGACGGCTCGGTTCTGGTTGGGAACAGCTGAGGCCAGGGTGCGGTGGGCTCTCTCCAGTATGAATACTCTGTTGGGTTCAACGCCCAGCCACTGGGGTAGCATATCGGTTACAAAGTCCAATAGAGGACGCTTACCCTCAGTCCCCTCCTTAAGACCAAACAGCCGGATATTTTTCCTCCTACCGCGGTTTTCCAGGTCCTCAGTCTTTTCTTCCAGGTATGCAAGCCGCTTTGTTGCTTTAACCAAAGCCCTCTCGGCCTTGTCCAACGCGTCCTCTGTGGCGACTATGCGGGCTTCGGCCTCCGCGATTCGTTGTTCATTGGCTGTTACATCTCGTTTAATTTCCCCTAAATTATTCTCCATAACCGAGATAGAATTCGTCAACTCCCCCAGTTGGTTGTTTATACCGTCCAGTTTCGAGCTGAAGTCAGAACGGAGTGACTTAAGCTCGGTTAGCACGTCAGCCACGTTAGCCATGCTATCAACGTTAGCTTCGACACTCTCGACCGGAGATGATGGCTTCGCGCTTCGTGAGCTTTTTTTTCGAGCGTTCGAGAAGATGTCACACTCCTTTGTTGCTGGGGGTTTAGGCATTATTTATATCATGTAGTTGACCAGGTTTGCAAAAGTCCGGGGTTATTTCTTGTGTGAAGTTTTAGGGAGCCGTCACACTATGCTGCCATCTTGTTCGGGCTCTCTAGCGCCCTCAGATTTTGATTTTGATGGCTGCAACACACTCCAAAAAAGTTGGGACAGAGGCAAAATAAAAGTTTAAAGATTACAGAATATCTAAGTTAAGCTGTTTTGAAACAGTCCATAATGGTAAATGGATTGCATTTATATAGCGCTTTCACAGACCCAATGGCCACCAAAGCGCTTTACATATTGCCTTACTTTCAATGGGTGAATACCCATTCATACACCGACGGCGGTATAAAAAGCAGGTGAACTGGTACCCTGATTGAGTGTAAAAGGAGCATCCACCAAAAGCTCAGTCTCTGCAAGCAAAGATGGGTCATGGCTCACCACTTTGTGCCAAATTTCAGGAGGAATTTCTCAATGCAAGATTGTTCCACAGAGTCGTTTACAGGCGCTCTCTCGTCTCATACCTTGTATCCTGTTTTGGTGCAGAAATCTTTTTAATTACTAAGCTACAGTATATGATCCCTATATGTATATGATTTACCATGTATCATTTTGTGAAAAGATTCAGGGAGACCAGAGAAATCTCAGTCCGTGTAAAGCGTGATCCAGATGGCAACATCTGAAATTCAGCCTGTAAGGGATGAGAACTATCTGGCAACCCTTCTTAGCATTTGCTGCTGATAAAGTTCCTCCAACCCTTTCTGCTGAGAGCCTGTAATGCAACTGCTCACTTTAATTAACCTGGAAAGGGAGTTTTTATGTTTTACAGTAATGGACCCGTACCAACAGATTAAGGAGAAGGTGACAACTGACTCAACTGACTTAGTCTTTTGAGATGGCATTGTATGATGGCAAGATGGCATTGCATGAGTAACCATCATTCTACTGTGTTAAATATAGCCACATGGAAACGCGTTGTTAACTTCACACAATCTACTGCTGCATCAAGAAAAGCAACTTGTTACACAAGGAGAAAGCTATACATCAACTCTATGCAGAGATGCCGCTGAGTTCTTTGGGCCCGAGCTCATCTCAGACGGTTTAAAAGACAGTGTAAATCTGTGCTGCGGTCAGATGAATCCACATTTCGGCATGTTTTTGGCAAAAACGGACATAGAGTTATCAGGTCCAAAGATGAAAGGGACTATACAGAATTGAATTAGTGACAGGTGCAAGAGCAAACATTGTATGGGGGTTCAGCAGTGCAAATATGTGAAGGTACCATTGATGGAGGAGTAAATTGGGATTATAGAGACATGCACTGCCATCAAGATGACATCTTTCCTGGGAAGCAAGACAAGACACTCACTCAGATGTAGGGCTTCATTCTGCACATGCTACATCAGAGTGAGTGAAAGTAGGATGGATGTGTAGGACACTGTAGAATGGATGTGCTTGACTGGACCTGCAGTCCAGATCTGCCTCTTATTGAAAATGTATGGCCCATCATGAAAAGGAGAATCGGAAAAAGTCGACCACGGACTGTTGAGAAGCTGTCTTATATCAGGAGAGATTTGGCAAAAAAATCAACTTGGAAACCTGCAACAATTAGTATCCTCAATTCCCAACTGATTAAAAAGTGTAATCAAAAGGAATGGCTATGTGACACAGTTATGCCTCACACATGCCTCTGTCCTAACTTTCCTAACTTTTAAGTGTGTTGTAGCCATCAAAATCAAAACTTGTTTGTATTTACCAAATACAATTAAGTTGGTCAGTGAAAACATTGAGAATCATTTCTTTGTACTTTTCTATCAGTTAAATAACGGTTCAAGAGAATTAACAAATCACAGACTCTTTATTTTATTGCAATTTACAAAATGTCCCAGTGTTTCTAGAAATGGGGTTGTACTGTACCAAATTGATTAAAAAAGCCTGTAACAGGAGAATCGTAGCCTGGATGCCAGCCCGAACCCCGCCCACAACATTTTTTGGTCGGGAAGTTCGGTCTGAACTCGATCCATTGAGGAGTAATTATGATCGGTTCAGAATTAGTCGGGCCAATCAAATTGCCAGGGCGGGCTTTATACGAAGATGGACAGATGATCTGCAGTTACGTAATCATCACGTTATCAAAGAGCGCTTGTTGAACTGGTTTCCCTCAAAGATGCATTCATTTTAAAAGACGAACAGAGAACTGCAATCAAGGCATTTGTCGATCGGAAAGATGTGTTTGCCGGGATTCGGCAAAAGTTTATTTTATCAGCTGGCTCCGATGGTCGCTAGGAAGAAGGGACGCAATGAAAACCCTGTGGTCATTGTGGTTTCTCCTTTGGTCGCACTCATGGAGGACCAAGTAAAAGAAGCAACTCTCATTATTTTACTACTTCTTCCAGCGTGCACAGTTGAGTTCTGTTGACAACTTTGCGTAGCTCATAAAAAAAACACTTACTGCGTTGCTCTGATTGGTTGTAGGTCTATCCAATTGAGTGCAGAGGTTTTTTTTTTTCCCTGTTTCGGTTAAGACACGCCTCATAATCAAAGCCCTATGGAGCAGTATCAGACTCACATCTGACTAGAATATAAGTATGACGAATCAGGCTAGGAGTATCGCACTGCTCTTTATTTCAGAAGTGCTACAGTATGAGAGTGTTACTGTGCTCACCACAGGTCTGTCTCTGTGTGTGTTCACTGCTTCAACCTTCAGGAAAATGGACTCAACATCACAGCCTGGAAACACAATAGAAAAATATATAATTTTACGATCTAATTGATCTTTATGTAAACAGTTGTATTACAGAAGAGAGTAAGAGAGTCTGACCATAGGCAACAGGAGTGAGTTTCATCACCGTGTGCAGAGGACACTTCAGATATGGCAGCTCATCTAGAGAGACGTCAAGGCAGAGCAGTAATTACAAAGACTCTGTTCAGCCAAATTTACATGTACAAGAAGGAGTAAAACTGTAAACATCAGTGACCAACAAAACATTTGTGAACTACCTGTATTTCTGCATTGATTACTGATGGTCTGTTCAGCTGTTCAGTCACAATTATACACAAGCACAATCTGACTTACAACACTCAAGCAGTTTTTTATTGAAGACCATAAATTAGCATTATAATAATTTACAGTTGCAGGCTGGAAAAAGTAAGCTAACCCCAGAATTTAACAATTTGTAGTTCTTTAGCAGCAGCACAACTTCAACCAAATCTTTCCTGTAGCTGCTTATAAAATCTACACCATTGAAGATGCACGGCGGATCGCGTCTTTTTAAAGATGCCTGAGGCTGCACTGAGGCTGATGCAGAGTTGCTTTCCCGGGCAGTCGTGAGCATCGGGCTTAAGTGGTCTCCGCTGCCCTGTCCCGAATGCTAGATCAGATGCTATGGCTCAACCTTGCGGAGATGCGGGATGCAGAGAAGGTGCACTTTTACAATATCCCCATCTCCCTAGGTGGCCTTTTCGGGTCACACACACACACACACACTCACACTCACACTCACAGGCCTTTTCGGGTCACACACACACACACACACACTCTCACACTTTGCTGTTACCCTTAAGTTCTTTATCATCTCTTTCAGGATTGCCTATTGGACTCAAATGCCCACTCTTAGGGAGAGTAGCAACAGTCCTGAATTTTCTCCATTTGTAGACAACTTGTCTAATCATGGAATAACGAATGCTCTGTAATACCCAGCAATGCAATGTCTTTAGCAATGCTGTTAGTGCCTTTTTCTTAGACACAAACGAAGATCACAACACTTTTTATGAGTAATCAATGCAGACATTCAGGGCTGCATTTCCCAAAGCATTGTGAGCCAAGTTGATTGAAGAGACCATTAGTTGCTGTGGTTCTACGATCTACTTACAATGTTTTGGGAATAGCTGGGTTTGCAAACTTTTTTGCAAGCCTGTGTATTTGAGTAAATTAATGCTGCAGAAGTATGTTCCAAGGTTTCACTCTACCTGCACTTTTGTCCAGGAAGTATGCCAGCAGACAGCGCATGACGGCCTGATGACATATGACCAAAACATTCTCCTGGCGCTCAAGCTCCATGATTACAGGCTCTAAACGCTGAACCAGATCCTCATAGGACTGAATACACAAGCACACACACACAAGCACTGTAGTACTAAAAGAAGGATACAAATATATTAACTTTGCATGTACTGTAAATTGAATTGATTGTGGCATTTCTTTGTTGTTTAGAATCCAGTGTTCTTTTGTCTTTTATGAGTTCAATAAAGGACTATGTCTCGTCTTCTGTCCAAACATACCGCGCCATCTACATCAGTTGACCTGTAAATGCGCAGAAACTGTTTCCATTGCAGTTTTGCGAAATATTCCTTTTTCGAATTGCCTGAAAAATCACCTCAAAAGTAAAAACTTTTTTGCCATATATGGGAGTTTTTGCGAAATTTGCGTGTTTCTATTTTCAATTTGCAATTTAAATTTGCGCAATTTGAAGGGTACCCACATAAGCAACATTTTGACGTCCCAGATCCAGCCGATCTGGCACATGTGGAAAGATGATCCGGCCCACATCTGGCACATGTGGATTGCCAGATCTGGGCCACAAGCAGGCCATAACAATGTCACGTTGCCAAGAGCAAAGAAATAAACCAGAACTGTACCTTATCTGAGCCACAAAATCTGTGTATATTACTGTAAATATTGAGTAATTTCAGGCTTAATAATCCTGTTTACAAGCAGAATCACTGAAGGAAAGAGGAGAACAGAAAAAGAGACGAGCAGAAACACAAGAACTACAACTAACTTCAGCCACAGCCTTAGATGAAATCAACTGAAGATAAAAGAAGACATTAAATCTCTCAAGATCTCAGCAAAGGAGGATTAAACAACTCCACAAACAGCATTACCAGCTTCATATTACTAACCAGACTGACTATTTCTGTCAGACTTCTACAGAAGTTTTTATTGAGAAATAACAGGGGTTTAACTCTAATGTGTTTCGGTTTAAGTCACCATAACAGTGATTAGTGTTTCCATTAGTTGGACTCTTTAACTTTAATTATATCTTTCGTCTTTTTTGGCTGCTATGACGTTTGCAGGAGTAAAGAAAGCTGAAGTGAAACAAGATCAGGTGTGATGGTTATCTGTTGATGGTTTTATAATCATCATGAAATAAACTGATTCACTGATGTTTTTGTATCTAACAATTGTGTTGTACCATTAATATATTCACATCGCAAACCCTGTGTTACTGCGGCATGAGATCCAGCAGTATTATAACAATCAGTTAGAAGGTTTTAACAAAGATGAGCATTAATAGTAAATTTATGCTGACACACAGACATCAATAATCAGCACATGAATCTCAACAATGGTGACAATCAAAAGTACCTTGCTGCAATGCATGCTGGGTACCAGCGTAGTAAAAACTCCCAGCATGTATTGCAACATGAAAAATTATGCAGCTGAATTGTCCTATTATTTTGTTAAATGTTAAATATTTGCTTTTATTTTTTGCTGTTGTTTTTGTTGTGACATTTAGTAGCTTTTCAGTGATGTTCGAATATTTTTGATTGTCACCATGGTTGAGATTCATGTGCTGATTGTTCATATCTGTGTGTGTCAACATAGGTTAAGTTTTTGTGCTCATGTTTGTTAAAAGATTTTAACTGATTGTTATAATACTTCTGGAATTCATGCTGCAGTAACACAGGGTTTGTAATATGAATTCATATACATTTAGTCATTTAGCAGACGCTTTTATCCAAAGCGACTTACAACTGAGGACTAAACCAAGCGAGTCATTGTGAAGAGGCAAAACCAACGCAAGAAGTGCTCAAAATACAAAGGTCAGACACTGCTCGGAGTAGCATAAGCCAGACAAGCGAGGATTAAAAGGAAAGAAAAAGGATATTTTTTATTTTTTAATGTTAAGTGCTCACGGAAGAGATGAGTTTTCAGTTGTCTCAGTTGAATGGGATTCTGCATTCCGGATGAGGGTGGGCAGATCATTCCACCAACATGGTACCGTGAATGAGAATGTTCTGGAGAGTGATTTTGAGGCTCTCTGTGATGGTACCACGAGCCGTCGCTCATTGACCGATTGTAGGTTTCTGGTAGGGATGTAGACTTGTAGTAGTGAGTGGAAGTAGGACGGAGCTGAGCCTGTGGTCAATCTGTAAGCAAGTGTCAACACCTTGAACTTGATGCGAGCAGCGAGCGGTAGCCAGTAGAGAGAGATGAACAGAGGAGTGACGTGGGCCCTTTTGGGCTCATTGAAGACCAGACGAGCTGCAGCATTCTGGATCATTTGTAAAGGTTTAGTTGCATGGAAGTCCAGCCAGAAGAGCATTGCAGTAATCCAGCCTAGAAATGACCAGGGCCTGGACGAGAAGTTGTGTTGCATGCTCCGTTAGTAAAGGCCTGATCTTCCTGATGTTGTGCATAGCAAACCTGCATGATCGAGCTGTCTTTGTAATGTGGTCTGTGAAAGTCAGCTTGATCATCAAGGATGATCATCAAAGATTACTCCAAGATTTCTGACCGACCCTGATGGGGTGATTGAGGTTGAATCTAGCTGGATAGTGAAGTCGTGCAGTAGAGATGGATTGGCAGGGAGGATGAGAAGCTCAGTCTTTGCCAGATTGAGCTGCAGGTGATGTTCCTTCATCCATGCCGAGATGTCTGCCAGGCAGCTTGAGATCCGTGTAGCTACTGTGGGATCATCCGGTTGAAATGAGAGGTAGAGCTGGGTGTCATCAGCATAGCAATGGTAAGAGAAACTATGTGCCTGTATGATGGGTCCCAGTGATGTGGTGTAAATGGAGAAGAGGAGCGGTCCAAGAACTGAACCCTGGGGAACCCCTGTGGTCAGTTGATATGCTTTGGATACCTCACCTCTCCATGTGACCCTGAAGGACCTACCTGTGAGATAGGACTCAAACCAGTGGAGGGAGGTTCCAGTGATGGCCAGTGATGAGAGGGTGGACAGAAGGATCTGATGGTCCACAGTGTTGAAAGCAGCAGATAGGTCCAGGAGAATGACAACTGATGATTTGGAAGCAGCTTTTGCGATCCGCAGGGCTTCGGTGACCGACAGCAATGCGGTCTCTGTTGAATGCCCTTTCTTGAAGCCAGATTGGTTGCCATCTAGCTGGTTGTTCAGAGACAGGAAAGATGATACTTGGTTGAAAGCAACTCGTTCAAGTGTTTTCACAATGAATGGCAGGAGAGAGACAGGTCTGTAATTCACTAAAAGTGATGTGTTTAGCGTTGTTTTTTTAAGCAGTGGAGTTACCCGAGCCTGCTTAAATGCTGTTGGGAAAATGCCAGTGTGGAGGGATGAGTTGATGATGTGTGTGAGTGCTGGTAGAAGTGTGGGAGAGATTGCTTGTAGAAGGTGTGAGGGGATGGGGTCTAGAGGGCAGGTGGTAGGATGACTGGAGAGGAGAAGTTTAGATACTTCTTCCTCGGTTAGTGGAGTGAAGGAGGAGAGAAGGTTGTTGGCTGTGGGTGAGGTTAGTCTGGGTTCCTGTGTGTGTGAAGCTGAGAACTAACTGCTGATAGTTGTAGTTTTGTTAGTGAAGACGTTAGCAAAATCATCAGCAGTTAGCGAGGAGGTGGGTGGTGGTGGAGATGGACAGAGGAGAGAGTTGAATGTCTTGAACAGTGAACGTGTTTTAGAGGCGCTGTTGATCTTGTTGTGGAAATATGAAGATTTTACGGCGTGAACATCAACAGAAAAGGCAGAGAGCAGAGATTGATACCTACTGAGGTCAGATGTGTCTTTTGATTTGCACCATTTCCTCTCCGTTGCCCTGAGTTCGGTCCGGTGTTCACGAAGAACCTCAGATAACCAGGCGTTAGAGAAGAAAACTGGAAACACGAGTTGCCATCGCAGTAGGTCACTGGTCTCTGCAACCTTGTTTATCACCCCATCAGAGTCCAAGGACATCAGAATGTCTTTCTCTGTTGACATAAGCATAGATGCTTCCAAGTGCTCTTGGGTTAGAGTACTCCTAAGTCTGTTTTGAACAAACTTAAGGGTGGAAAAGCTCCTCTCGTAGGCCACTTGAGTGGTCGATAACGTCAACAGAAATTTGTAGGCCAGTCCAATGACATGGTATGCATCTGTCAACAGATTGTATTGTGCCAGGACAAGATACACTCAAATGGCACAGTTTTTACACATACAGACATTCTTTTTAACCAGCTCTGGTCCTTCCACTTCATATGTGTCTTCATTACCACTGCCTTCAGATGCATCATCCGCATCATCTTCTGTGTATGTCCTCAACTTGTATTCTTTCAGAGGGGACAGTTTCAGTCTTTCCCACTGTCTGGCAAGGCTTAACAGCTCAGCCTGCAAAGTTCCAGCAGTGGCTTGAAATTTGAATCAAATTTCAGCAAACAGTTGCTGAGGTTTTGCATCGCTGATCGAATGAGACCCCTTTCCCTTATCTCAAGGAAGTTTTTTGGGTCAAGGCAGGCAAAATCAGTGCAGAGTTTTCCACTTGCAGCAAAGCGCTGGTGAATACTCTCCGTCACAGTGTCCATTATTACATTATAAACTCTGACCTCAAAGTCTCTCTCAGCTGCTGCAAGTGGTTCATCTTCTGCCAACTCTCCTGGCATGGTCTTCTTCTTTCTCACCCGTTTTCAGGTAGGGCTATACCTGCACCATCATCTCACAGTCCTTTTCCAGAAGCTCGTCATTGGCCCACTCCACAAATTGGCTCGCAGCTTTTTGGGCCCCACTGAAATCCCTCACACACTTCTTTAAACCATCTGCCGTGCCCTCAGCCAGACGCTGTGCTGTGAGTAGATCCATCCCGCTTGTCTGGAGATATTTTGATAAGGGTCCAGTGTGCTCAAAAACCCGAAGAAAAGTTTGAGCTGTGAGAATGGTCTCGTATTTCAGGAGGCCCTCCATGAATCCTGTAGCCTTAACCCTGCATTGTTTTGTCTTCTACGGTCCCTGCTAATGTCAAGATCAGGTCAATGAACATGGCACTCTCAGGCTTTCCGAAACACCCAAACACCTTTCTCAGAGCAGCATCCTTTGCCCACCATTGTGTTTGCCCAATTGGACAAAGTCTTCTTTGACGGTTCCTGGATTCTGCAGTTATCTCGTGCCACTTCTGCATCCGTTTAAACAACTTGTGTAGGAAGACAGCAACATAATTTAGTAATCCGAACAGTGATGCACTCTGTAGTACAATGCCTGTTGTGTCCGACAACATTAAGTTCAGAATGTGTCCATAGCACCATACATGAATTTGGTTAGGGGCCTGCTCACTGAGAAAGGCAGAAACACCTTTGGCCCTGCATGTTGGCTGCACCATCCGTTGCACTGCATACACAACATGTCTAGATTGAGTTTTTGAAGAATTTTTTTCAGCAGTTCCACAAAATACTGCCCAGTAGAGGCCTCGCAGTCAACCACAGCAACCGATCTCTCATGAATTGCATCTGCCACATATCTGAGGATTACAGAGCACTCATCATTGTATGTTATGTCCTGTGCGGTGTCAATTTGGACAGAAAACATCCCAGCTGCTCTGACTTCATTGGCAACTGTTTCTTTATTTAACTGGCTGATAATTGTGATGATTTTGTCCACTGTGTCTTTTGAGAGAAGAGTGACAAGTGACCCTCTGCCTTTCCCCCCAGCTTCATGTTGTTTCTTACTTTTTTTCAATGCACTCTGTGACATGCTGTTGCATGCAGGAGTCATATCTACTCAGGAAAAGTATCAATTCAAAGAAGTTGCCATGGTCAATAGTGTTATTTTTAAGGGTGTAGGCAGATTCTGATTTTGATCCCCTGTAACTGAGACCACGCTTTCCGCACACTTTCACGGCATTAACAACACGCTCCATCACCTGCCGTTTAATTTTCACTTCTTGTCGATGTAATGAGAGCTGGTTTCCACTTATTCTACTCACAATGTCTCCTTTACTTGCCATCAGGAAATACGCCTCTGCACAGTCCCTATGCACTTTACTTTTTCATGCTCCTCAATCCTCTGATGTACATACTTCCACGCTTGCATGCCTCCTCTGACAAAAGGACTGTCTGATACAGTGGGCTTTGAAAAAGCGAGGCAAACAGTGCAATAAAGTGCATGACTTGCTTCACAATATGTCAGCCACTTACGATTGAGCCCATCTTTTGTGTAAAAGATATTTGTTAGGGCTCTTTTTGGGGTTTGTTGGGGGTGGAACTGCAAAAATAAACTGAGGTCTTTGGACTGTGGGCGGGCAAAATAATTAAAGCTTTCCTCATTCACTTCATGATATTTTCGGTTTCCTTCCATATTCTTCTTTCCTGTTTCAGTCTCTACACTTTCTGTATCCATCTCAGCTGTTTCAGTCTCTACGCTTTCAAAGTCCTCAGTTGTTTCAGTCTCTATTCTGGACCCTGAGGTAGAAGCGTCTCTGTCCCTTGCAATGCTTGACAGATCATCTTCATCTACATCTGCTTTAAATGATATAAAATAAAAACAGCTAGGTATCATCAACAGTATTACTACTACTGTAACTTCATTGAGTAACACAATATTTTAACAATAGTTGTTTGAGAGTAATTGACCATAAGGATGTTATGATACAACACAATTCAGATTTTTTCTACTTTAGCACACCTTTACCTATATCTCTCCATATGCTACATTCATTAATTTTACTTTTCACAAGCAAAATATAAGATTGCAGAAGTGCATTGACACAAATTTTTCATCAATGCACTTCTGCAATATTCTATTTTGAGTCTGACTGAGTCTGACTGAGTCTGATACTGTGGGAGGTAAAAGAACAGGGACAGGACATACGCTTGTGTGATAGAACTCCACATGCAACGGCCATGTCGTGAATAGACCCTTTTCACATTTCCGGGTTTCTCTGAAGTGGAAGTCGTCATAGTTGTGTTAAATTCTATAGCGGTGAATGAGAGAACATATTAAATATATGTTTTGTGTTCCCATTTGCTCAAATAGAAAAAGAAAAACTCCTCTATAGTGTTTTCACAACTTTCAAAGAGAGGAAGAAAATAGCGAGAGATTGATAATAACGGCAGTCAGAAGAGAGAAATGTCAATTTGTCATCACTCCCACAGCCACTGTATTAGAAACCCCCTCACAGCAGCATTAACAATTTTTTTGTAATTTGATACAAAGGTAATATAATAAATACTTTATTTTTAAAAATGAAAATATAAAAAACTTAGCAGGATTTACGATGCTGACGATGATTAAAATGCGTCTGTTGAAAAGGGTCCATTTTCACGGTCACCTAGCTCGAACGTGCATTAGCTTCTGCTAGTGTTAGCGTCATAATCCTTATACACTTAACATAGCAGCAGCCAAGGGAAGTTACTCATTTTAAAACCAGGAACATCTGCCAACCACTTAAGGACAGATTCAAGAGCCACTCAATAGTAAACCATTAATGTGTCTCATATTTACAATTACTACCGAAATAAGCTACTTTCAAATTTAGGCTATGCCTTTTGGGGAGGGGCCCGCCCGCCCCACCCACTCGCCCCGCCCGCCCCACCCACTCGCCCCGCCCGCTCGCCCCGCCCGCTCACTGACTGATCCCCTTTATTTTTGAAAAATCTAGACATGGTTGGACCTGCTTTCTGATTAGCCTGTGTTTCTATTGAAATAAGAGTCTGTTGCGGCCCGCCGTACGGGTTGAGAAGAGAGGCTGCACAGTCTGACCAGCGGGCAGCGGCCGCATAACAGGCCGCCGGATGGTGTTGCTAAGAACTGCAATGTATAACTATAATCAGACCGGCCCTCTCGCTGCCTCGAAACACCACCGGCCCACCGGGAAAGGTCCCGACTCTCCAGATTGCCACTCTGCTACTGGTTCTTGTGTTTCTGCTCATCTCTTTTTCTGTTCTCTTCTTTCCTTCAGTGATTCTGCTTGTTAACAGGCAGAATCACTGAAGGAAATCACTTTCCTTGTGTCCATGGTAAGGCTGAGATGACTCCATATTTAATATAAACAGATTTTGTGGCTCAGATAAGGTCCAGTTCTGGTTTATTTCTTTGCTCTTGCATGCACACATGCATACATGTGGCATTGCTATGGCCTGCTTGTGGCCCAGATCTGGCAAACAGGAGTGAGCCACCCAAGGGCCGTCATTCCACGCTGCATGTGGGCCAGATCATCTTTTCACGTGTGCCAGATGTGGTCCGGATCTGGGACGTCAATATGTTGCTATGTGGGTAATGGAAACGCAGCTAATATAATCTTCAGAAAGGCTCACTGCAAAACCTTTATCAGTAATGCACTGACTGACAGCCTCTGCAACACGCAAACACATAAAGCATCCAAAAAATTAAAATCTCTCATTGCTGTTCAGTATCAGCACCATTGGAATGCTGTTTGGGCAATCAAAATCAAGGCCCAAAACTGTCCATGGTAGCCCAGGTGAGTTTTAACAAAGTCCCTTTCAAGGCAAGTCACTGCCTTATTCTTCATGTTGCTTGCCACAATATACTCACCTCCCCCTTTGGATAGCGGTACCGGTATTTGTCTTGGTCTCTGAGTGCAAACTCCTCAGGAAAGTGATCTTGAATCTCTTCGTACATCATCTCCTCACACACACCCTGCACATGAACATATGCACTTCATGACAAATATATATAATTCAAAATCAAACACACTCTGCAAAAGAACCAAAAGAAAATGGCAACTGTGGCTTTTGCCCAGTGGGCACTTCGGTCAATCTCATATCTGCAACTAGAAACAGGACTAGACTCACAGCATCAATCTCATTCAGTGCTTTCCATTGCTCATATGGCACTCCAATCGCCTCCGCAGTCTGGATTGTTCTCCTCATGTGACTGGTCCAGATCTTCAGGTCCAGGATGTACTGACCCCTGATGTATGTCCCTAGAGCAGCAGCAAACTGACACAAATAAAAAAACTGTGTCCCAAATCATAGTATGTTGAAATAAGTATTTGATGTTCCCAGGGGGAATTCTGAGTGCAGATCAATGCACACTCTACAGGCCAACAACCCCCTGCGCTTTGGAGGAGACATTCGGAATAAACTACAAACACAAAAAATATATATATAAATATATTTATTATAACTGAATTGTGGTTCGGTTATAATAAACAGTAATAATAATTACTTAAAACATCATCAATCCAGGATTCATTCAAAGCCTGAAAATTCTGCTTCTACACTCTTTCCATTATTTTAGATTTTAGATAAGATTTACGCTAACCTTCTTTCCTTGTGCAGAGAGACCGGAATCACCTCCGATACGCCCCGAAACATTGAGTTCACTCTCTCCATGACGACAGAGGTAGATAGTGCGAGGGGTGACATGGATGTTCATCAGGTAGTAGACGATCCTGCTCTGAATATGATCCTGAACCTGATTCACCAGGTATCTGCTGCCCACGTTAAAGATCTTAATGTATGACAGGTTCCTGTGGACACACAGAGACAGGGCAATAATGATGAGGACTTCCACTACATTCATGTCAACAGATGTTTGTCAAATTCATTCTGCACTGTTAACCCTTGCTGTAAAAAATGGCCAAATTCTGACAGTATCATACCGTTTTCAGTTAAAACAGTAATATACCGTAGAAAACAGACCATTCTGGGAAATATTTGTTGTTTTCGAGAAAATAGCCTACAGGAATATACTGTGAGTTAACAGCGCTCAAAGTCGACACTCAGCGGCTGTGCTCCAAATCACACCCTATACCCTCATTCACTATTCCCTACATTAGTTCACTAATATAGTGCACTTGTGAGAGTGAATGAAAAGAAGTGAGTGAATTCAGACACTGATAAACACATGATAAGAAGAATCACTGAAGGACAGAGAAACAAGAATATAAAAAAGAGAAACACAAGAACTACAACTGACTTCCAGCCACACTGAGTGTGAAACCAGTTTACAAACCAGTTTAACATTATTTCTTTCATACATGTACAAAAGTTCTTGTTGAGAATTAACAGAGTTGTTGATGTTTTATTGAAAATAATAAACATTGTCTAGTCACCATGATGGCGATCAGTGTTTGCTTTAGTTGGGCTCTTGACTCTTTAACATTAGTTTCTCTCTGTCTGCTGTAACTGTTTTTATAAAGCACATTTGTTATGGCAAGAAAAATCCAAGAGGAGGTTAATCAGGTGTTTATAACTGTTGTGATGATGACATGATTAATAGTGGGAAGTTCTGATCATTTTAATTAACTCAGATCTTTGAGTCTCGTTCAGCAAAATGAACGAATCTTTTTTCGAGTCATTTTGTTCATTTCATTCAGTTCAGCATAATATAATTAAAATGGCATGTTAAATATCCCAACACATCTAGTACTTACTTAAAAAGAATAAAAATAAACTATAGGGTAATGCAGCCAAAGCCAAATTATAAGAAACCGAAATGTTTTATTAATTGATTAGTTGTTGGGTCTTAAGTTCAGGCTATTGTAGTCTGTTAGTTCACCTCACCTCCCGGATCCGAGACGTTCTTACCTTTGCAACTTCATATTTATCAGGTTTGTTCTCCTCCTCTCGTGTCTCGAGACGTTAGTTGTCGACTCGTCAGTGTCTGACTCTGATCTGTGCTGTCTGCTGGGCCGTGCCGTGTGTGATACAGCAGGGCCGGAAAGAGAACTGATTAGTTCATCTTTCGAGTCTCGAGTTCGGGTTCGGCCGGGTCTTTCGTTCTTCCTGTCAGTCCCATAGAGGCTACGCTGTCAGTACCGGAAAGAGGAATGATTACTAGTTCATTTTCTTCGAGTCTTCGAGTTTTGAGTCCTTCATTCTTTTGTCATGTGACCGCTGGTATCTCGCATCAAATACAACATTAGATTCGTATTATTGACTTTGTCTGAATGTATATTGTTTTATATTTAGGAATTAAAATACAAAATATGTGCAATAAACAGTATCTGAAAAATTATTGTCCCTGTCCGTCTCTTTTCTTTCTCTCTTTTCAGATGTTTCTTGTGTGCATCTGTGGTGTGTTTTATTATATATTATACATTCATTAACTACATATTATACATTAACTACGTGCTTGTTTGTAAAAAGGTTGTGAATTAGTAGGCTATTCAATACGGTGACAAGTCACGTGACAAAAGAACGAACGACTCAAACCCGAAGACTCGAAAAAAATGAACTAATCATTTCTCTTTCCGGTACTGACAGCATAGCCTCTATGGGACTGACAGGAAGAACGAAATACTCGGACCCGTCTGAACCCGAACTCGAGACTCGAAAGATGAACTAATCATTTCACTTTCCAGTACTGACAGCATAGTATGGGACTGACAGGAAGAACAAAAGACTCGGACCTGTCCCAAACCCGAAGACTCGAGAGAGAGAGAGAGAGAGAGAGAGAGAGAGAGAGAGAGAGAGAGAGAGAGAGAGAGAGAGAGAGAGAGAGAGAGAGAGAGAGAGAGAGAGAGAGATGAACTAATCATTTCTGTTTCCAGTACAGATTCAGAACCCATATGTTGCGCAATGCGCATGCGCGGTCAACACAAAATGAACGAATCACTCTCTGAGACAACTCGGTAGTCCCGAGTCATATTAAAGATTCGTTCAAAATGAACGATTCGTTCATAAACGACACATCACTAGACATGATCATCCTGGACGTGTATTTTTTGCTGATCTCATCCTGTGTATAAGTTCTAAATATATGGATATTAAATATTTATTATTCATATATCTATGAATCTACAGCATGTGATCCAGCAATCACTTTCTGTAATCAGTTATTCAGAAGGATATTGAAACCATGTAGTACATTAAAACATTTTGAACTCCTGCTTGACTTTTGTCATCATCATCAATATAACAAACTGCATTCACAAACCGTGTGTGTGTGTACAAGTGTGGCTTGCAAAAACACAGGTTAGAAACTAAAGCAAACACTGATCTCCATAATGGTAACTTCAAACCAAACATGTTCAATTAAACATCAATAACAACTTCTGTAGATGTATGACAGAAATAAAGCCATACTGCCATAATAAGTGTAATAATGTGTAATGGCTGGAAGTCAGTTGTAGTTCTTGTGTTTTTCTATTTTCTGTTCTTGTGTTCCTCTTTCCTTCAGTGATTCTGCTTGTTAACAGCAGGTGTTCATCACTAATGCTCAACAATCACCTACATATTCACTGAATTATATCACTGCAACACTGCGTCAATGTTACTTTTACTCTTTGTAGTGTGGATTTTCCTGTGGGTTGAAAGGGTTAACAGTGTAAGATAAAAAGGCACGCCCACGAAATGTATTTTAACAGTGATAAACTGTAAGTTATAAAACACTGTTGTCAGTAATTCCAAATTGCCTTTTTTTTTTTTTGTCTGTCACCATTGTGCTTAAGAGTAGAGCCTGTGCTTCAGTCCAGGGGAAGATATATAAACATTATACTGCATGGTGCATTTTTTTTGTGGTTTCAAATGAAATAAGCTCACAGTAATACTTTGCTCACATTATAAGTGCATTACAAATATTAGTTAATACATTTAAATGACAGTTGGTCAAGTTAAGGCAGTCGGTTTCTGCAAATAAAATTAGTTAACTCGAGTTTTAATTTAGTGTATTTTTACAGTAACATACTGTAAATTAGTGTGTTGCAGGTATTTTACTGTAAAAAAAGCCTGGTGAATAACAGTGTGGGCGACAGTGTTTCACCTGTCTTTGTCATCATCTAAAGGAACATATGCGAGTTTGTAGCAGTCTATTCTCTTGAGGAAGTCAGTCACAGCCTCCTCTTTATCACAGTCAACGTAATCAGGACTGCTCAGCTTCACTTGCTGCAGATACAGACAGAAAACAAAGGTCTTTTACAGGATGTAGAGTGTGCACAAACATATATTCCAATACAGACAAGCTCCTACAAACTGTCAAGAAATTACCAGATAATAGTTTAATAATTATGCTGCTCAATAATCCTTAAACAAGAAATAAATATATTTTTTAAACACATCATGAAATAAATCTTATTACCTTGATGTTTTCTGCAATGATTTCTGGGTCATCACAAAGAGACTCAATAAAAAAGACCTACAAGAAGGATAATTTAATTTAAATTTAAAAATGATATATTGTAGAGATATTTTTTAATTCATTTCTAAAGATGAAGTATTCATTTTGATGAATATTAACTCATCAATTCACCTGTTTCACTCACTTTATAGCCGTTCTCTTTAGCAAAGGTGAGAATCACCTCTCTACGTTCTCTTGTTGTGTTGGTCGCATCAAACACCTGTAAGAAATTTCATTTCCAAAACTGGCTTGATTATCATAGAGAAGTCATTGCACCATTTGAGTGAATCACATCCCAAGTAAATGGTCATCAATTGTAGAATGGGAGTGGGTGTGACCTTCATTAACATACAGACCACATCGGTTACAACAGGAGAAAATTCATTTACATTAGGGTAGTAACTGTATAAAAGGTTTATAAGATGAGCTATTCTATAAGACACACACAAATTATTCATTATATTTAAGGAATAATCCAGCAAAATCACTCTCCCAACAAAGTTCTGTGACTCATCTCCTGAAAACTGCAACTATCATCCCAAATGATGTAACACACACGCAGAACCAGGTCTCTGGTTACAGGACACATGAATACTGATAAGGTTTATGACCAGAAGGAATTTGCAGAGAGTTGTGACTCTCACTTAATTCTTGTTGAGAAGGACAAAAAACAAACCCTTTTAATCCTATATATTTTATATATAACCACTTGAGAAATGTATAAACATGTATCCAATTTTCCCATCTCATGATTTTCCTTTGATGGGGTTTGGCCTATGTATTCATTCTCTCTTTTAAACTCTTTCCAGACTTGCATACTGGTTAACCAAAATCACACGTGTAGTATGTTTGGTCTTATGAGCTCATATGACTGTTTGATTTTGTTTAGTGAGCAATATGAGTACTTTATGTGTTATGTGTTATAATTGAGTGTGTTGGTAACGTTTGTAATGTATTTAATTCAGCATGCTTGTTACCTTTTTGTACTCAAGTTTGTAACAGTATTAATCTATGCTGTTGATATACAACTATATTGTTGTTAGATCTTTGCCTTGTGTGTTTGAGAATGCTCATTTATTTGATGATTTATCTATTTTGTGAAATTCATGCTTGTGTATTTTCTCTACTTTGTAGTTTCACACTTTTCATGATTAAACTTCCTAAATTGCAACTTTGTGGAGTTTATTATGGAAGTGTTTAGCGGCTGGATAGCTGGATCTTTATTAAAAGTGAGGCCAGTGACAAGAACTAAAAGCTGATGGTTTGCTCAAGGCTGTTGATCTGCTGAATTTCAAACAATGCTATAACTTCTTGTTTTCCTGTATTCTGCTTCAGCTCTCTTTCCATTGCTAAACTGAATGTGTATGTGCATGTTAGAGCAGTTTAAGTGTTTAGTCTATAAAGTCTTGTTCATGTCACACGTAAAGTTGTGCGTGTTTCATGCTCATATACTGAAGTCCCTAATCATGCAGATTTTGACTACATGGTCTGAGTAGTACTGTACAGAAAGAAAGTTATTTCCCATAACCCGGAGATTAACATTTCTTAAAATTAATAAATAGTTAATATTGCTAAGGATTAATCGCTGGACGAACAGGTTAGTTGATTGTGGTATTAACTCTGCTCCATCAAGTTAGTTCATACAAATATTCATAATTAATTATACAATAACAAGTTATGATTAATTATTAATATTTCCCTTGAGCTAATTTGCTACAGGATGTTCAGGGTTCGTTCTGACTCCGATGAACCCAAGGTACTTCACTTTGTCACTGCTACGCTGCAATAAACTTCTTCATCAAGAGCTTAGGTGCGAGGTCTGAGCTCAATACCCTCACATTTTACTTTGCTTTGAATTGCTGGCCCCGGGTAGCCTGGGAAAACCCAGACAACTTCCGGCAAATTTAGATTTTAGGTCTATCCGCGACGTCCGTTGGTGACGCCCCTCTGGAAATGATTTGTCTATGACGCTTTGCCAGACCATAACTCAGTTACAACTGAGAATGGTCTGGTTTTAACCAGGCTAGGCCCCGGGACTGGAAGCAGAGCTAACTGGAGACCCCAGCTTTTCCGCATCCGCTAGGAACTTCCAAATTGGAAGGGAGACCAAAGTACTGACACCAACCATTCCCTGACCTCAGTCATATAAGCTCTAAAGGGCAATAAAAAAAGGGGAGCACATATTTAAGCATTGAGCCATAATAATATACTGAAAAATATATTAAATAATATATTGAGTTCATACAGCCATCGGCACTGATCCTCAACAAACCCGTCTCCGTACAGGAACAGACTCCGATCTTCAACCAGAGGGAACTGGATTAATATTCTGAATGTTCTGATCCAATCTGACTTCTGACCTGTGATGTTGCCTGAATCATAATCACACACTGTTCGTTCGTTGGCCAGAGGAGAACTGGCCCCCGACTGAGTCTGGGTTCTCCCAAGGTTTTTTTCTCCATTCTGCCCTGATGGAGTTTTGGTTCCTAGCCACTGTTGCCTTTCTCGCCTTTTGCTTTCAGCTTGCTTAGTTGGGGATATTTAATTTAATATTCAACAATAATATTAATCTGACTGCATTGACACCATTATATGAGAACTGAACTGAGCTGGATGATGACATCACGGTTTTCTCCAGAGCGGCTATATATACGGTATAAATGAACTAAAGTAATAACTTTTTAAAAAAAAACAAAAATGAACCATCACTGAACTTACTTAAGCTGGACTGTGACACTATTTTCTTCAAGACACAAACGTTGTTGCATTATTTTCCTGTTATCTCTGTAAAGCTGCTTTGAAACAATCTGTAAAAAGCGCTATATAAATAAATGTGACTTGACTTGACTATAATGTGTAATATATATTACAATATATTGAATAATACTAATTGCCACTTTACATATATTGAAAAATGTATTTACAATATATTTACACTGTAAAATGTAATTAGTTGAGTGTCCTTAGAAAACATGAAAAAAATGCCTTAAGGATCAAGGATGTTTTACTCAAAATCGTAAGTTTCTAAAATAAAAACATACAAAAAGTGAAAAAAAGTGTCAAGAGAATGACAGACTTTAAGAAAGAAACCCTTTAAAGCCCAACAGAACATTAAACACTAACAGATCTCTCAAGATCTCAGCAGAGGAGGGTTAAACACCAAAAACAGCTTTACCAGCTTCACTTATTACCAACAATTCGACTTTATTTCTGCCAGACGTCTACAGGAGTTCTTATTGAGAATTAAAAGAGATGTTGATGATTTATTGAAAATAATATTATTTTACAGTCACCATTATGGCGATAAATGTTTGCTTTAGTTGGGAAACAACTTAAGCTATTCTTACAAGAATAAAAGCTTATAAAGACACTATTATTTGCTTTTTCAATTTCAGCCTCACCATAATTAAAGTTTATTTTTTCTGCCACATTATATATGTTAGTTATTTTAAATTTAAATAATATTCACAATATTACTATTTTGTCTATGTTTTTAATAAAATAAACAGCCTTGGTGAGCATAAAACAATTCAAAAACATTTAAAAAATGTTAAATATTTCCAACTTTTTGGCTGGTTGTGTATAAAACATTATGCATTAATCAGAAACTACTGTGGTAATACTTACGGCCTTACCAGCTGCTAATTGTTCAGATAAAGTTAAGTTTCTAATCACAGCTCTTCTAAATTCATCAAGATCTGTAGAAACGTCAGTAACTATTGTCCGTGTTCAGATGAGTATGTGTGTGTGTGTGTGTGTGTGTGTGTGTGTGTGTGCTTGTCACTTACTGCAACTTGTCCATGATCCCGAGTGAAGTAACAACAAACGTCTTTCAACGCCGCCAGAGCACACGCTCTAAAGCACACAATTTACGAGAAAAAGAAAACAAAAATACAATAACAAACAAACACACACAAAACATTTACAATATAATTTGTTAGTTCTTGTGCTCAATCATATGATTATCCATATGGTGTTCAATGAGTACTGATATAGGGCGAATTGAGCAAACGAGCATCCCTATGCCTAGGGCACTACAAAGGGCAGACACTTTCTGCAGGTTACATCACATTACTGACTGTTTTTATGAGTGAGTCAGTCACAGTATTTGGAAAATATATGTACAATATATTTATAGCGCAAAATGTCATTACACGAGTGTATTTTATTGTATTATAGTGTATTAGACTTATTTCTAAGTACATGGACAGTAACGTGGAAAACGATTGCCTTAAATTTCTCTGGGATGTTTTACCCAAAGCTGTTTCTAATATAAAAACATACATAAGAGAATCAGGACAATGATAAACTACTGTGACGGATCGTCTGCCTCTCCCTCGTAATCAGCGCCACCCCGTCCCTTAATTCGCCGCCCTTCGCCAGGTTCCCGACTGGAGTGGGTGTAATTGGAGAGGAGGGGCGCTGATGAGGAGAATTGGCGGCGTGTGATGAGGCACACCTGACGAGAATGAAGCCTCATCACCGCCGCCTGTTAAATGCTGAGCGCGCCTCTCCTCGGGAGACCGGTCTCTTCCCTGTGCGAGCACACTGTTGTCCTCGTGGGTCCAGGAAGGGAGCGCGGAGGGATTCCCGCGCTGCCAGAGATGCAAGTCGCCGGACCCGCGGTCCGAGAACAGAAGACGCGTGACGCCGCTGACGGACCAGGACGCCAAAGCTGCCACTTCCCTCCGTTGTCGTGGCCGGGAGAGGACAGCTCGTGATGTGACGAAGCCGCCGCCCACTCATTCCTCGACCCAAGGAGACAGGGAAGACGCGTGTGACTGTCGGACACCGCCCCCTTACCTGGACCCATCCCACCTCTTCACTAACCTTCCTTCACGATTCCCTGGCACAACGAGGACACCAGATCCCCTTTTATTTTAACACTTATTTCCCCCTTTTGGACATTTTATGTTTAATCAATTTAATAAATGCCTCTCCGAGGCTTGAAACCACTCCCACTGTGTCTGTCGTTTGCTCTTCCCGCCACACTACACATTTATTTTTATTTATTAAACTGAAAAAAAAACCCCCATCAACTTAAAGTTAACAGACAACACTGCAATAGTTTAACATATTTTAGATAAAGCAACATCCAGCATATCATCAGTGTTTCTTGGTCTTCTGCTGGACTGAAGCACAGGCTCTACTCTTCAGCACAACGGTGACCTATAAAACTCACACAACAGAAACACTTTAAATCCCAACAGAACATTAAACACTAACAGATTTCTCAAGATCTCAGCAGAGGAGGGTTAAACACCAAAAACAGCTTTACCAGCTTCACTTATTACTAACAGTTCGACTTTATTTATTCTACAGAAGTTCTTATTGAGAATTAACAGAGATGTTGATGTTGATGAACACATTTAGATGTTGATGATTTATTGAAAATAATATAATTTTACAGTCACTATTATGGTGATCAGTGTTTGCTATAGTTGGGCTATTGACTTTAGAGCTTTAGATTTCTTTGGCTGCTGTAACTGTGTTTTAATAAGGCACTGTTGTTATGGCTTAAAAAGTATTAAAAAATACTTAATACTTAAATTATGTGGATAATCATTTGGGTATTTATTATTGGTGATGTCATACTCATAGTTAATTATACTGTGTCCTTGATCTCATGCCAAGGTTCATCACAAAAGTCTGTTACATCTTTCAATGCAGTTAAATGTATTATGAACATGGATACTATAGCAAGAGGTCAGCACTTTTGTGGTAATCTGATTTATTTTTTCAACGGTGATATGTTTCATGCTGCAATGCATTCTGGGAGCTACCATAGTATAAAAGTCATCCATGGTTCCCAGCATTGCATTGCAGCATTAAGCATTTCACCATTGTTGAGATTCATACGCGGATTCTCGATGTCTGTCTGTATCTATATTTAGCAGTAGTTCAAAATGTTATGTGCACAAGTATTAAAAAAGAGTATCTGATTTCCACAACAGTGCTGATCCTCTTGTTATAGTATCGGTGTTCATTATATAATATTTAAACGCATTGAATGATTTAACAGAATTTTGTAATAAACCTTGGGATAAGATCTGGGACTCAGATATGCTGGATGTTACTTTATCTGAAATACGTTAAACTATTGCAGTGATGTCTGTTAACTTTTTTTAAGATGATTTTATTTAGTTTCAGTTTAATAAATAGAAAAAAAATGCACAGTCTGTCATTGTCTTGGCACTTTTTTTACTCTTTTGTGTGTTTTTATATTAGAATCATACAACTTTAAGTAAAACATCCTTGAGAAATTTAAGGTAATCATTTTGCTCATGTTTTCTAAGTACACTCGTCTAATGATATTCTACGGTCTGAATATATTGTAAATATATTTTTCTATATAAGATAAGCGGCAATTCATTACTATATGGGGAGGCTGCAGACCTGGAGCCGGCAGATATACGCCCCTGGCAGTTTTACGCCCCGGCAGTTTTACGACCCTGTTGTTCCTGATGCGTCCAGTAGAGGGATATACTGCGAAATAACATAATTAAATCGACGCTTACACATTAATAACCCGTCCATAGACTTGACAATTTTGTGGTTTTTGTTAATTTAAATATAAACGTTACAGTGTAGATCTCCACGGATTAAATTTTCTGTAGATATTCAGTTGGGCTTCACTCTCTTCACTCAACCTACAGAAGACTTGTTTTTGTGAATTGAAAATTTAAAAATAATATGTTATTTCAATAAAAATGAAATATGTTTTTGTGAATTTATATAAAGTCACATTTAGATATTAACTATATTTAGCCCATTAGACATGTAGTACCGTGTAATAATATAGATCCTCGATGAAATATCTGCTGTACTATTCTCTATTGGTTGTCATACAGCTACAAAACAGTGTCCTACACAGCATTTTATGAAGACAAACACAATTTATCCCTTTTCTAAAATTCCATGGGCCATTAAGAAGATATAGACAATATTGTTGTTCACAAAAAAATATTTATTAACACCATTTATGAATTATGATGACTCCCCTATGGTTTGCCACTCTTCTTTAACTGTTTTTTTTCTTTAACTGCTCCTGCTCACTGATGAAACATTTAAAAATGAAACATTAAAAAAGTTAAAAAGGACATCCATGGTGAATTTGACCTTGTCCCTGTGTGTGTGTGTGTGTGTGTGTGTGTGTGTGTGTGTGTGTGTGTGTGTGTGTGTGTGTGTGTGTGTGTGTGTGTATTTCCTTAAGTAGCTAAGCAAACACACCTTTATGAGATCCAAGTTAAAGAGAACTTGGTAAAGACAGAGTATGATAAAACCCACATTAAGTGCACATACCCTACATTTGAGTCCAGATCAGTAAGCTATTTTAAGAAAAAATGTATATTAAGATATAAATGAGATCATTAGATCATCTCATTTATAAGAAACAACTCAAACCAGAATCTACATTCAAACCATATGGGGAAAGTTTTTAATGTGTTTTAACGTATTTGAGTGAGTGTGCAGTTTAACTCTACTTAGAGAGAGAGAGAGAGATTTACATACCTATTATAAATGTGTCTTTTGTGTGTCACACCATAGACTGTACATTTTTTTAACATATTTCCATTATCTACTGTAATATTGCTCTATAAACCATGTGGAGTATGTTTTAATGCAAGGAGTAAACAGAGTCTTACCAGAAGAGGACAAGCTAAAGACAGGAAACAAAAGAAAATTAAAATTTTAATTTTAAATTGAGTAGAGAAGATAGGGGAAGCTAAACCTACACGTGGTTAACTAAGTTTAAGCCAGATAGAACAGAAACATGTCAAAATACATTATAGACCCATCCATTGATATATAAATGAATTGATATCTACCTACCCTAGCTCTATCGAGCTAATCGTTTATAAATAATAAATGTTGCATCACTGCTAAAAAACAATAACTTTAGCTGATTATTTAACATACAAATGACAGAATCTATTTTTGTCAGATTTTAATTCTAACGATGTTAAACTTGCTTATACAGTATTATTACTTTGTCTTTTGGGCAAGTTTCATCTTCATAAAGACAGAACCATTCAAAGTAATCCTGATTTCAGAATATTCTCCTCTGATATAAAGTTCATTTTTTTCTTCCTTTAAGAAAATGTCAGAACCTTCAAACTCAAAGGTTTATAAAACAAATAATATCATTGAGTCTGTTGTAAAGAACCTTACATGTTTTTATATTGACAAAATGTAATATTGCATTGATTTGTGTAACCTAATTCAATCTCTTTTGATGTCCGTTTACCCCCCTTGTTTTTTTGTTAAACAGATCATTTAATCCGTGCAGATCTACACTATTAACGTTTATATTTAAATTAACAAAAAAAACCCCACAAAATTGTCAAGTCTATGGACGGGTTATTAATGTGTAAGCGTCGATTTAATTATGTTATTTCGCAGTATATCCCTCTACTGGACGCATCAGGAACAACAGGGTCGTAAAACTGCCGGGGCGTAAAACTGCCAGGGGCGTATATCTGCCGGCTCCAGGTCTGCAGCCTCCCCCTACTCATTCATTATGTATTATTCAATATATTGTACTATATAACACAACAAATATTCACACAATATAGTATTTCGGTTACACTTTATTTTAAGGTGTCCTTGTTACAGTGTTGCAATTATAGTTATATATTTAAGTACTGAACAAGGACACTGTAATATAAAGTCAAGTGCTACCATTATTTCATATATTTTTCAATATATTTACACCATATAATATATTGATCAATATATTTTCGTTCTGTAAGGGTGAATATTCAGAACAATAGCATAATTGTGAGTGTGATATAAACAAGAACTTACAGTAATATTAATTTTGGAGAAACAGCACTCTTTCTCATGTGATATTACTTAAATGAAGCACTGTAGTGTAAAGTGTGAGTTACTCACTTGCGAATCTTCATGGCCTCTTCGTTGTCTGGGAGGAAGAATTCGTAACTCTTATAGGTGTGAACGGCATCCCTTCGGTACTGTCCAACGTTAAACACTGTTAAAATAGGTTCACATCAGTGACTGTTTAGTGCAAGAAATAATGCTCTTTGATTTTATTTGGTCTACAGAGGCACATATTACGTATATTGAGACTTATGTTCTTTAAAGACTACTGAATTTGGAAAACAATCAAACATTTTGCCAAAGTTGCCCAATTAACATTGAAAATGCCAAAAATGACCTCACTGTTACCAATACAAATGTACAGAGTTCAACAGCCATCTACCAATATACCAGGCTGCAATGACCTGTATTGACCAATAAGTGTACAATAGAAAAATATTAGTGCCTAAATCTACCAATAGCCTTGACATTTTTTGTTTTTAAATATTATTGTTAATTTAGGCTTTGTTGATATGAAAGTGTTCAATTATTTTAAGCAATTTTGTGTCTCATTTGCCTTCTGAATTATATATAGCCATTTTTTTATCCATTTACCAAATTGCACAAATAAATAATAGAACATTATTGTAGATATTTGCTTTGATATTCGCCATTATAAACACTATTTCAACATGCATGCAAGATTACAATTTTTCTTCATTGCTAAATACACTATATCTGATTCATTTAGCCCAATTTCCCAAACCATTCATTCAGTTCTAGAACAAAAGACATATTTCACATGTTTTCACACACATTCCAATTTTCTCAATGTTTCTACATGTTTTGTCATGACGTTTCAAAGATCAGGTTTTTGTCCAACACAGCATGTAAAGGAGTATTGCTTTATTCACTTCTGTGAGAGGTATTGATTACAGTTCTATGTTGCATTTCTTTTGTCAGGGTTGTCCCTGAAAACGTCAGTCGCCAGTCAGCATCAGTCAGTGTTGTGATTTCACAAAGTTCCAAATATTTATCTGAAAACTGTTTGGTAGCAGTGTTTTGAATTAATCCCTCCAGTGTGTAACAAACAGTTATGAAGTCTGTGTTTTTAACAGTTTGTGTGTATTGTCTGAGGGCAAAGTTTGAATTGGGATTCATAAGTTAGCTGTTTGTACTGTTGGGTGTGAGTTTTTAAAACTGTGTGAAGATTTGAGAAAATGGTGAGTTGTTCCCAGATTTGTGTCTAAGCAAATGAGAAAACTGTAAAAGGGCCAGAGTCAGTTCATTCAGTTTTGGAACAATGGATCCAGAGAGACTTGAAAGAAGAGGTCGAGGTCACCAGAGAGGAGGAAGAGCAGTAGGGAGTGGAGGAAGAGAGAGAGGAAGAAGAAGAGTAGGAGGAGGACAACAAAGAGCAAGGAGACAAGCAGTCTCAGATGAAGTTTGTGCCACTCTAGTTTACCATGTCCTTGTCCATGGTATGACTATGAGGGAGGTTGGGAAACGAGTACAGCCAAACTTGAATCGCTTCTCCTTCGCCTCGATCATAAGAACCTTCAGGAAGTAAGTGTACTTCAGACTGCTCTCTGCTGTAACTTTTGTGTGCTTGTACTCTGTGTTACAACACATACATTTACTGTAGCTGTTGCAGTATACTACTGTAATAAAAAGAATCCAATATTGGTATAGCTGAAAGTAAATCCAAGCTGGTAAATAGGGTCATTGCCAACAATGTATTCTGCCTGTGAGAGATTCAAAGGAGAGTGACTGAAGACAATCACCAATTTCGAGGGATAAATGCCATCAGCCTCTCCAAAATCGGACACTGCTGTTCTATCTTACCCCATACAGTGATACTATTGGATAGCACTGGGAAAACATGCCTATTCCAAATGGAAAGGCCTCTGAAACAGTTTCATTGGAACAGCTGTCCTGCCCTTGAACGAATTCAAGCAGTTCAGCACTGACTGAGTCCTACTCCATACAGAGAAAAGAGATCCTCTGCCCGAGGGAGAGTTTGCTCTTTTCCCAGTTGACCCGAAGCCCCAGATGGCTGAGGTGCCTGAGCCCCAGGTCCCTGTGTTCGCACAACTAATCTCGCAAGTGTGCCAGAATGAGCCAGTCATTGAGATAGTTGAGAATGTGAATATTCGCCTCCCTTAGAGGGGCAAGAGCAAGCCTCCGCGACCTTTGAGAAGACGTGGGGTGACATGGACAGTCTGAAGGGGAGGACCTTGTACTGATATGCCCGTCCCTTGAACACAAAGCGTAGGAATTGTCTGTGTCGAGGGAGAATCGAGACATGAAATTACGCTTCCTTCAGGTCGATCGCTGCAAACCGATCTTGGGGGGCGAACGCATTTAAAAATGCGTCTCTGCATTAGCCTCTTGAACGGAAGATAGTGAAGGCTCGATTCAAAACACGTCGTATCCCAGCACCCTTTCTTGTAAAACCCTGACCTCATGTCAGCTAGAAGGACCAGCTCTATTGCGTCTTTTGCCAGTTGGACTGTGATCTCCACACGCAGGAGATTTGTGAGACAGAGTCCTTGTCTGCCACTGAGATAAACCGGACGCCACTGAACCTGGGGGGACCCGGGCGAAATTGAATCGCATAGCTGAGTCTGATCGAGTGAGCCAGCGAGATGGGCTGGGAAGCACTAGCCAGGCTCCCAGACACCACTTGAGAGAAATCAGTGGGACTACAGACGTACCCGCAGTGGGGCAGCACAGGGTCCTGACCCAGAAGGCATAGCTTCCGGGAGTGGGGGCCGAGTGTGAGGTGCAACACTTACCTGGCCGTCTTCCTGCAGGGGGGCTCGACGTCGCGGCTGAGCTGGCCATGCTGGAGCTTTTTTGTTTGTTTGCAGGGGAACAGACGCTCTTAGCAAAAGCAGACTTAGGGGCAGCGTGTAACAGCCTGTCAGCAGAGGTTGCGTTTGAGCAGGTTCTTGATTGTCTCAGCCTGCTTCTGGACTGCCAAGAACTGCTAGGCAGTGTCTTCGACAGCGTCGTCGAAAAGACCAGCTTGCAAATGGGAGCATTAGACTTGCAGGGTGGCTAGGCGAAGCAAAATTAATTATATTATAATTAATATAATTTTTAAAATATATATATTTTTTAAATTGCAATTGCACACTCTAGCTGGGGAATTTCCAGAAATCCCTGACTACCCACCATCGAAGATAGTGAGAGAGCTATCGACATCTGATCCTCATCCAGAGCGGGACAACACGTGCTTATGTGACAGCAATCTTGGCCATCAGATGAGGACAGGAAGCAACCGCATCCAGAAATGCATGGAGAGAGAGGCATCTTTAAAAAGACACTCGCTGTCCGCTTGCTCTTTTAGGGGAAAAAACGATCTCTTAGTTAGTGCTGAAGCGCACAGGGGAACAGTTGCTGTACAGGGTGCAAGACCAACTTCAGGAAATCTGCAGCACGCAAAATACAATTTTAGGAGAACTTCTATGTGTGCAGAGAAAGGTCTTTTAAAAGCGACCACCGCTGACGAGCCGTCACACACACACTCTCGGAAGAGCTTCTTCCTAGTTTGTTGTACCCACTCGAACGATGATTGCTGAGCAGAATCGTGAGAAACGCTCGGCTCCAAAGCGAAAGCTTGAATGAGTGGTTAAAGCACCCGTCTCACGGGGAGTGGTTCACGATGCAAATCTCACTCGCCAATGTCCATTGGCTTGTTTTTTTTTTACCTCTCAAAGTTGATTGGGCGTATCGTCGAACGTGGCTGACTGAAAGGGAACCACAAGCAAAACAACTTATTACTCTTTTTTGAGTGCTTGTGTGAGGTGTCTGAGGGCAAAGTTAGCTTTTTCAGCAAAATTGAATGGTTTTGAGTGGAGAGCTTCATTTTGATCTGAAAATAGGACGTTTAGGTTATTAGGTGAGAAGTTAAGGATTTGTGTTTAGAGTTTTGAGAAAAGGAAGCATAATTTCAAGAAACGTGTTTAAGCAATCAAGAGAAAAACTGTAATGTGTGAGGTTTCAAAATATTGTGCTTCTACCTGTTACTTTGATAAATTGAAATGTTTGTATAATATAATGTTTCCATGAATAATAATTCTCACCCTTGGTGGGAACGCCAATCCAGTTGAGGTAGCGTGTGAGTTTCTTAGAGATGTAGGTCTTTCCACGGGCAGGCAGACCAACCATCACAATCATGGTGGGAGAGTTGGTGAACTGCGGAACTGATGCTGAAACAACCACACACATTATGTCTAATTACAGTACAGTAAATGAATAAATCCCATGATAGTTTCATACACATTATATTAAACTAACATTTCATTTCAAACTGACACACCATTTGATATGGTTTTATAATGCATTTCTTTAACTGATCTCTAAGGAGACCGAAGCCATGTATACACTCCTACTCATTTCATTATTAATTAGTGAAGTTATTCATTTTACTAAAGAAACATCTCATGTATCAGTCGTTTGTGTGTGTGTGTGTGTGTGTGTGTGTGTGTGTGTGTGTGTGTGTGTGAATGGCAATGAACTGGACTCCAGTGAGGTGAATAGCCCAGAGGACACAAACCATCATACACTGTCAAACTAAAACACACGCACACACACACACACACACACAAAAAAAAAACACACACCACAAAACTGATTTTTATCACAATTACTCACATAACAAAAGTATTAGAAAAAGTATTAGGAAATATTCTCTGTATGATTTTATTTTAAAGCATTTTCACTATGCAATATGCTTTTTATGTCTATTACATACTAACTCTCACTTCTTACTTAGGCAGTCTCTTAAAAAGAGTTTATGGAGGTTTTATGAAAATTGGTCCAGTTTGCTGTGTTGTGCTTGATGTTGTGTCAGCATAATGAATAAAAAAGATGTCCACTAACTAATAGTTTTATAACTGATGGCAAGAACAGAGAAATAGAGTCAAGGATGAGACAGAGTCAGGACAAGTCAAGTCACCTTTATCTATATAGCGCTTTTTACAATACAGATTGTTTCAAAGCAGCTTCACAGAGATAACAGGAAATTAATGCAACAAAGATTGAGAGAGATGTTTCTTTAGATGTCTGACTTACAGCCTCTTCTCTGTCTCAGTCTGCTGCTCATCCACGGCACCCAGATCTTCTCCAGAGGATTTTGTGTAAGTTCCATTTGTGAGCGATATGTATATTTATTCTGTGTAAGATATATACAGGTGTGTATGATAAATGCACAAAGTGACTAGTCAAACTGATGTCTTCTCTAATGTATGTGTAACCTTGTCCACTTTGAAGCAGATGTGTTTAAACTGGTGAACCCTGGTGGAGGAGGCGCATCAAGCACCTGATCAACACGTAACAGCCTATCAATATTCACTACAAAACAAGCATGATCTGAATATATTATGCAACTAATAATCATTCAAATAATTCCTCCTTTCCATCACCGAATCATGTAGGCCTGTATGATAAAGAGATTGCTTTTGCATAGATTTAATTCAATTAAAATACACTCATGATAATATGCCTGTAATGGATTCATTATATTCTCATTAAAATACTTCCCTCATTGATTTATGTGGCCCTTGCTTATAGGTTATTTTAAAATCACTCAAAGTTTTGAACTTTAATATAATACTTGGCATGAGTCCATAAATATATGTTTTGTATTTAATGAACACAATTCCAATGCATTTCCATTATAATACATTTTAATGTTGTTGTCTGATGATGGTTATTTTATGAAATGTCATAAGGTGCATCCAACAAAAAAGGGCCATTTTGAGTTTTGGAGTTAATTTAGGAAAGTGCTCAAAGACCAGAAATTATAAAGATGCCTTAAAAAAACAACTTGAGCAACCCCATAGAAAGTCTAACTAACTGTTTCCTGCATTCAATTATAGACACATTGATCTATAAATGAACATGCATCCCAGGACATTGTGTATACTGTCACAAATTTGTCGTTCCTACCACACAACTTTTCAATGCTGTTTGCGAGTGTTCGTTGGAACTATGTTTTTTTTTCAAGAAACACCGATTCATTGAACTATGCTGACCACCCTGTTCCTCCCTCTCGACTGGGGATACAGTGATACAGGGGAGGACTCTGGGTTTGGGCTAAATTCCAAGCAAGGAGCTCTCGATCCCCTTGGAAAGCATGCCAAATACGCTTATTATATATATTTTTGGTAACGCTTTAGATTACAGCCCGGAAAGTACTGTGTAATTAAGAGGAATTTACAGAGTAACTTTCGGTAATTATATAAAGTACTTGCATCTAAGTATAAGGGAACAATATGTTAAGTTTGGGGAATAAAGGGGTAACAACCAGGAGAATTAAAAAAATATTTATACTGTAAGTATTATAGAACTAAGGGGTACTTATTCTACTATTATGATATAACAATCTTACATTTGGGAGCAATTTAGCGAGAACACTGCGTACCTTTTTGTAATAATTGTGTACCAATACATACTGTATAGGCTTTTTTTTTAATTACAGGGTATCTATGCATTTATACTTTTATTTATTTATTTTTTGATAGCAAAAGTGCAGATGTTTAAGTTGGGCTAACATGTTTCAAGGCAAGAAAAGCTAAGACTATTGCCATTTTTTTTAAATACTGGGAAATATATCTTGTTTCATGTGGTTACAGGGTAAGTGGTACTTGTATAATAAATAAAGGTTTCCGAGTCAGTGATATAAGATTGTGTGTATGCATTTTTATTGTTACCCTGTAACTACATGGAACAAGAGGGTAACAAGCACCACTTTAATTTACAGCCCACAATGTCACACTTACCCTGTAATTACATCGAACAAGGGGGTAACAAGCTACATGAAACAAGAGGATCTTTCCACAATATTTAAGCAAAAGTTGCAATAGTTTTCGTTTTCAGTGCACTTTTGTTAAAAATATTACATTTTAAAAATTACAGGGTACGCAGTATATGTTCTTGCTAAATTGCTCCCAAATGTAAGATTGTTGTATAATATAGTAGAATAAGTACCCCTTAGTTCTATAATACTTACAGTATAAATAATTTTTTAATTCTCCTGGTTGTTACCCCTTTATTCCCCAAACTTAAAATATTGTTCCCTTATACTTATATTGTAAGTACATTATAGGTACACTATAATTACCGAAGGTTACGCTGTAAAATTGCTTTAATTACGCAGTACTTTCCGGGCTGTAATCTAAAGCGTTACCAAGAGAACTTCTTTACTTACAAGATAATAATAAAGAGAAAATTGCAACTTTCTACAACAGTATCGCATCAGACAGTGTATTGTAGGGACTAGGGCTGCACAATTAATTGAATTTCTAATCACGATTACGGATGCCACGATTACGTAATCGTTCGAAGCCGCAATTACAAAAATATCCACTTACATTATTCTGTGATCTTAAGAGATGTGTTTAGAGCATGTTATGTTGCGAGAGGCGAATCACGACTACTTCGGAGAACCCAGCACAATAGGAACTACCTGTGACGTAAGTATACGCGATACGTGGCGCGCACTGTATATCGATTCCCTATATATACAGCGCAAAATAACCTACGAACATGCAACGTCGTTATTTTGTAAATTAGTAAGTCACGAAATAAAAGTAAAATACCAATAAATCATGTTACTGGTACGTCATGTGTTAGCCGAAAAGGATTTGAAAAGGATGTTCATTTTATTCTTTAGAAGCAGTTTCCATGTTTCATTAACAGTTCATGTTAGTATTGTGTATTCACCATGGTAACTGTGTTTCCATAACCCCAAAATGCCACTTTATTTTCACTTTGTGTGTTTTTTTGTTTTTTTTTATGATGGTGGTGGCTCATACCAACATTGCATTAACAAAAACTAGGTTGGGACTGGTATTTAACACATTTTTAATTATCAGCATGTCATATTCTTACAATTTATGTGTATGTTAAGAAAAGGGGGACTTGTGTGTGTCAACAATTTTTGTGTAAACAAATTTATTTTAATAGGCCTATATTTATATATAGTTGCATCTACGCTAAAATTAGTATCTATGTTTATTCCGAGGTTTACCGCTGTCTGCTGGATCAAGGCCGTATCCAGATCTGATGGAGGACCTGCGCCTAGACACGACCACAATGCATGATGTAGTCAGCCGGATCTGGGCCGTATCCAGATCAGATGGTGGACCTGCGCATAGACACGACCACAACGCATGATGTAGTCAGCCGGATCTGGGCCGGATCCAGATCAGATGGAGGACCTGCGCCTAGACACGACCACAATGCATGATGTAGTCAGCCGGATCCGGGCCATATCCAAATCAGATGGAGGACCTGCGACTAGACACGAACACAACGCATGATGTAGTCAGCCGGATCTGGGCCGTATCCAGATCAGATGGAGGACCTGCGCATAGACACGACCACAACGCATGATGTAGTCAGCCGGATCTGGGCCGGATCCAGATCAGATGGAGGACCTGCGCCTAGACACGACCACAACGCATGATGTAGTCAGCCGGATCCGGGCCGTATCCAGATCAGATGGAGGACCTGCGACTAGACACGAACACAACGCATGATGTAGTCAGCCAGATCTGGGCCCTATCCAGATCAGATGGAGGACCTGTGCCTAGACACGACCACAAAGCATGATGTTGTCAGCCGGATCCGGGCCGTAATCCAGATCAGATGGACGACCTGTGCCTAGACACGACCACAACACATGATGTTGTCAGCCAGATCCGGGCCGTATCCAGATCAGATGGAGGACCTGCGTCTAGACACGACCACAACGCATGATGTAGTCAGGCAGATCTGGGCTGTATCCAGATCAGATGGAGGACCTGTGCCTAGACACGACCACAACGCATGATGTAGTCAGCCGTATCCGGGCCGTATCCAGATCAGATGGAGGACCTGTGCCTAGACACGACCACAACGCATGATGTAGTCAGCCGGATCCGGGCCGTAATCCAGATCAGATGGAGGACCTGTGCCTAGACACGACCACAACACATGATGTTGTCAGCCAGATCTGGGCCGTATCCAGATCAGATGGAGGACCTGCGCATAGACACGACCACAACGCATGATGTAGTCAGCCAGATCTGGGCCGTATCCAGATCAGATGGAGGACCTGTGCCTAGACACGACCACAACGCATGATGTAGTCAGCCGGATCCGGGCCGTAATCCAGATCAGATGGAGGACCTGTGCCTAGACACGACCACAACACATGATGTTGTCAGCCAGATCCGGGCCGTATCCAGATCAGATGGAGGACCTGCGCCTAGACACGACCACAACGCATGATGTAGTCAGCCGGATCCGGGCCGTATCCAGATCAGATGGAGGACCTGCGCCTAGACACGACCACAACGCATGATGAAGTCAGCCGGATCCGGGCCGGATCCAGATCAGATGGAGGACCTGTGCCTAGACACGACCACAACGCATGATGTAGTCAGCCGGATCTGGGCCGGATCCAGATCAGATGGAGGACCTGCGACTAGACACGACCACTGTAACGGTGGCTGCCCCAAATCAAATTTGGGTTTTTATTTATGTAAATTTAGCTTAAATTGTTCGGGCGCCAGACAAGTTCACCTTGTCAAAAAAAAATATAGTATATATATGCTGGATAGCTCCAACCACTGTTACATACAAAAAATAATAATAAACTGATACCCACAATTCAATTTTTCACAGAGTTTGTATTAATCTGTTGTTCACAAAAAACAAAAAAACAACAAACAAGTAAACAATTTCAATTTCACATTTTCACACCAAGAGAAATCAGGAAAGTCCTTTGATCACAAGTGTCAAATAGTTTGTTATCTGTTTGAACTCAGTCACAATAAACAAAAAAAAGAAAAATAATAAACAAATACATATGTGTATTTGGTGTATGCGCGTGCGTGTACGGAGCGTGTGTGTGTGTGGTTGTATAATGACCACGTGAAGCAGTCTGTGTAATGGCCGGGAATCCTTGGCCGGGAAAATAAGCTTTGAATGTTTATGTGAGATTAAAAAGTTCGGAGGAGAGTTCAATGGCTTTGACGTGAGGTTTCAAAGTGATGGCAACAAGATCAGTACCTGAAGCAGGCGAAGCAAACTGGATAGTGTTGCTCCAGTCCAGGCAACGCAACGAACCAGGAAGATCGGGTTTTCTCCGTCACTTTGGCTGTCACACCCAGCAGCGCATACACAGGATTTCCAGCGGATAACAGCAGCAACGTCTTTCAGGTAGCGTGAGCGTCCCACTTCAATAACCCGAGGCAGGTGAACCAATCTGGATAGTGGATAGTGTGGCTCCAGGCAACGCAATGAACCAGGAAGAGCGGTTTTTCTCCGTCACTTTAGCAATCGCACCCAGCAGCGCACACACAGAACCTCCAGCAGACAATAGCAGCAACTTTCTTCAGGTAACTTGGGTCCCACTTCAACCTCCTACACGTGTGTTTCCTCTTTTTCGTTCTCTCACTTCCGTTCTCTTTTTTTTTTTTTCACTTCCGTTTCTAGCTCTCTTTTATCCTCCATTTCCCTATTGGTTTCCGCCCATAATGAAATGTGAAAAAGCTGATATGGATCGTTTTTCTCCATATCGCCACACTCTCCCTCCCTGGAAAAAAACAACCCAGGGTTGTGGCAATGTGTATCATTTAAAATTCAACGAACTCCTCCTCATCAGAAGATTCATTGAAAAGTTGACTGAGTTTTTTCGTCTCTTGGTAGTCTAGTTCTTCAGCTGTGGGAAAACATGGCTTTAGGTTGCATACATTCACAATGCGAACATCTTCGCCAGTGGACTCTAGTGCTACCCGGAAGTTCAAAGGACCGACCTGTTTGATGATACGGTAAGGCCCTTTCCACTTCTGAGCCAGTTTCGCCGTAAAGTGACGTTGGGCACTAGACTGGGGAAATGTTCTCATCCACACACGATCCTTTTCCTTGTGTGTGACATCTCGCCGGTTTTTATTGTAGTTTCGCAACTGTCTCTTTTGTTTTTTTTTACAGCATTCCATGGCTTTGGTCTGAAGCTCAGCCAGGTGGTGGACTGTGTCGTAGGATGTGCAGTCTGGAGTTAGATTCTTGGCATGTAACAACTTGTCCATGGGACTTTGCAGTTTCCGCCCCAAATGAAGTTCTGCAGGGGTCATCCCGATCGTTTCCTGGACAGCTGAATTAATAGCGAAACGGAGTTCCGGTAAGTATTGGTCCCATTTTCTGTGATTGTTATCCACATAGGCAGAAATCATGCATTTGAGCGTACGATTAACCCTCTCTGTCATATTTGTTTGTGGATGGTATGATGTTGTCAGTTTAGGTTTGATACTCCACTTTTGACAGAGTTCTCTGAACAGTGATGACACAAATTGTGTACCTCTGTCCGACAGAATGAAGTCCGGCACCCCCCAACGGGTTAGAATTTCCTTCCGAAGGAGCAAGGCAACAGTCTGAGCGTTAGCGTTGCGCATGGGGAAACATTCCACCCAGCGGGAGTAATAGTCTACAAAGACCAAGAGGTACTCATTTTGCTGAGTGCTACGTGGCATTGGCCCCATAATGTCCACTCCAAGCATCTCGTTGGGACGGGTGGTGGTGATTTGTTGAAGTTTTCCAACAGGTTTCTGATTTTCTCCCTTAAGGGTCTGACATTTAACACACTTCTTAACATGGTGTTTTATGTCAGTCCACATTCCAGGCCAGAATGCAACATCATGGATACGCTTGTAGGTCTTATAAATACCTACATGACCGCTCCAGGGATTAGAGTGGTAGTGGTGTAGAATAGACGACACAAGGCTGTGAGGAATGTACACTCTGTAATGAACTCGATTGTTTGGCAGGTGAGTTTTGTGATAGAGTTTATCCTCCACTATCTCATATTGATCCTTTAGAGGAGAATCATTTTCTGCAAGTGCTTGAAGTGTGTTGGTGATGACAGGGTCTTTGTGCTGTTCCTCCCAGATTGTGGCTGGAGACATCGGAAGCTCAGCATCCTCCTGTTGGCTAGTGTACAGGTTACAACTGGTGTGAATCCGAGACAGAGCATCAGGTGCCATATTCAGTTTTCCTTTGCGATATTCAATGATAAAATCGAATCTCTGAAGTCGTAAGGCCCATCGGATGAGGCGACTTGTGGTTTTTGTCGAAGACATTACCCATTGTAGTGCAGAGTGGTCCGTGATGACAGTGAACAATTTGTACTCTAGATAGTGCTGCCATTTCTCTAAGGCCCAAATTACAGCCAAACACTCTTTTTCGGTGGTTGAGTAATTGGTCTCTGCTTTGTTCAGGGTCCTGCTAGCATAGGCAATAACTTCTTCCAAACCTTTTTCCTTGCGCTGGGTCAGCACAGCTCCCAAACCAGTGTCACTGGCGTCTGTATACACAGTAAAAGGAAGTTGAAGGTCCGGATGGCCAAGAATTGGAGGAGAGGTAAGACAGCATTTTAAATATTCAAAGGCTTGCTGACATTGTGGTGACCAGATAAAAGAATGTCCTTTCTTTTTCAGTGCATTTATGGGTTCAGCGATACTGGAGAAGTTTGGTACAAACCGGTGGTACCACCCGGCTAACCCCAGGAAACGCTGGACTTCCTTGATGTTGGTGGGCACAGGGTATTCCCGTATAGCCTCCACTTTACTTGGGTCTGCAGCTATGCCTTGAACGTTGACGACATGTCCTAGAAAGGTTATTTCCTGAAGGCAGAACGTGCTTTTCTTTAAATTAATGGTTAGGCCCGCTGTTTGCAACTTGTAAAGGACAACCTGGAGGTCGATGAAGTGCTGCTCTACAGATGGTGAGTAAATAATTATGTCATCGATGTAAACGAAACAAATGTCTCCACGCAATTCTCCTAGAACACTCTCCATCAGCCTTTGGAAGGTTGCTGGGGCATTTTTTAACCCAAACGGCATAACATTAAACTGGAACAGTCCTGATTGAGTTGTGAAAGCAGTCTTTGGTTTACTGTCCTGATCCATGTTTACCTGCCAGTAGCCACTGTTAAGGTCGATGGTGGAGAAGATGGCTGCTCCAGATAATGATTCCAATATTTCAGTGATGTTGGGTAAAGGGTAGGCATCATTCTCTGTAATGGCATTAACTTTCCTGTAGTCTACACAAAACCTAAGACTTCCGTCTTTTTTAGGGACTAAGACGACAGGTGAGGCCCATCCAGAGTGTGACGGTTCTACGATGCCAGCAGTCAACATCTCTTCCAGCTGCTCTTTTATGACATCTTGTTTAGTAGGTGTCGTAAAAGGACAGTACGGTCTTTGTTTTATAGGTACTTGGTGGGTAGTGTATATGTGATGCTGCATAACTTCAGTACGTCCTGGACGCATGGTACAAACTTGAGGGTTTGACTCGAGGATCTGCCGTAGCTGTTGCTTGCCTTTCGGAGGTAAGTGGGCGTCATGTACAGCAGTGTCAATCAATGTATTTTCATCTTGGTAGGCTGGTGGTTGAACTGTGTTAAGTTGAGGAGGAGGAACAGAAGTTAATAGTGAGAGGCTGTTAGGATTTACCATCTTTCCCCTTAGACGTTGGGAGCTGATAACTGGTACACTGGCATTTGTTGGCTGGAAAGGATAATCCTCTTTAGGATTGGACTGAAAGGAATACTTTTGATCTGCCACATTGATCTGCAGCCCACTGAAGAAGATAAAGTCCAGTCCTAATACGACTGCATAGGCCAGGGCTTTGGCTGATAGAACAACAGCAGGTATGGTGAATACTTTTTGATGTAGGGTGATTGGCATGTCTATCCAACCTAAAGGAATTTCTGCTTCCCCATTGGCTAGGTAGAGCCTGGGTCCATGGATGGAGTCTTTGTGAGGTGAGCTCCTCCTTCCAGAGAGACTCATGTAGAAGGGTGTAGCTAGCCCCAGTATCAACAATAGCCTTTCCCTTCCAGGTACCAATACAGAGTGGTATCACTAATTGTTGTGGAACAACAGTAAGTGGTGGTTTCTTTGGTTCACAAGTCACCAATTACCAGTTGTTGGTGACTTGTGGGAAAAGGTGGAAGACACAGAGCGATTTCCAGGTGGACCGGTACCTTTAGAGGCTGGAAATGTTGTCCGCTGGCTACCGGAAGAAGAGTGTTGGTTGGTGGACTGAGGTGACTGGGACTGAGAGGTGACAAAGTGAGGACAACTTCCGGGTGAGTGATGTCCTTTACATCGCCAACATTGCACTACAGGTTTCTCTGCTGGTCGGTTGGAAAGAAGTCTTTGCTGAGCAGATATGGGTTGCTTAGAACTCACACGTTTTTCATATTGCAGTTGTTGTTCATAGTCTTTTTCAAGCTGTTGGCCTAATTTCACGAGTTCATCGACTGTGTTAACCCGACTCCGTATCTGGCTTGCAAGGTAGGGATTCATATTTTTTAAGATCATTTTCACCAATTCACAGTCCGTCAAAGTGGGTTTCCACCTCTTGCAGAGAGCTCTGTAGGTGAATGCAAAGTCTCTAATGCCCTCTCTTTCTCCCTGTGTTCTTGTCCTTACTCTTTCAGCCAGCTCATCTTCATAAGCCTCTGATAGGAAAGCAGAGAGGAACATAGATCTAAACTCCTCCCACGTGGTTACTGAGGATCGTGCAACTTCCCACCAGTCCCGGGCAGTACCGTAGAGGACAGTACGGAAAGTGGCCAGGATGTCAGCATCAGCAAGAGGATGTAACGCCAAAAAATCCTGACATCGAGTTATATAGAGCAAGGGGTCTAAGTCATCTGACTGTCTCCCAAAGGTAGGAAAAGTAATTTTAAGATGATCACTTTTTACAGCAGGAGCAGGATGCACTGGAGCGGAATGCATTGGAACGGTCACTGGTGATGCAGGTGAATCTGGAGTGGTCAGAAGTATTGGGGCTGCAACTGGTGATGTAGGTGGAACTGGACTGGTCAGAAGTAAAGGTGAGTAATCTCTTGTCTGCAAATCAGTCATTTGTTTTTCTTGCCTTTCAAACCTTTTCTCAAGTTCAATTTGTAAGCTGTTTACAGCTGCACACAATGTGTTAGTGGTTTGGGTGCACTGGGTGAGCGTGAGCTCTGTAGACAACTGGTCATGATTTCTTTGATGGGTTACCAGATAGGATTTGATGTCTTGCTGAATCTCCATTTGAAGTTGGTCAATCATGAACCTCACTTCAGACACATAAGTGGTCTTAGCTTGGTTAAGTTCATCAGAAAACACATCCTTAAATGACTTAGTGAGTTGATCAGCCTCTTTCTTCACATGTTGCTTGCAGTCAGAAATGTGAGTAAGCACTTCCTGTTGGTTGTACTTCAATTTATCAGCGAGGTTAGAGATCAGAGTCTCGTGATGTACAGACAGGGTTTTCAGTTCTTTAGCGAGTTCACCCATGGATCGCTCATGGGTTTGTATATGCTGTGTCAACGTGTCCCAATTTCCTTTCACTTGAGTGAGTTGATGCATTCCTCTTCCAGGAGTTGATAAGATGCCAGGCAAGTCCTGCTGTGCCACTGAAGAGAGAGTTGAAGGCGCAGGTGACGTACATATCTGCATGAAGTCGACATTCGGTTCTTGTTCCCATGTGAAGGGTTGAACAGGAGCACTGCCAGCAAGTGGTGAACTTGCAAACCGCACATGGGTTCCTGGGAAGTCAGTGGTGCTGGCTTGTGTGGGAGTGAAGTGGAGAGGAGCATGAAGGAGTCCATGTGAAGAAAGTGGAGGACGGAATGCTGGAGGCCAGACTGGGGTAGAACGTCTGGTGCCGGTGGTTCCATCTCCACAAAAGTGGATGGGGAGAGAGGGGGAGTGGCAGCCATCTTTGTTTGTCAGTGTGTCAGTGTATGTATAGTCAGTGGAAAAAAATAAATAAATAAATGCAAGTTAAATAAAAAAACAATGTACAAATGTTTGAAGAAAAAAAAAAACCTACAACAGAATACACTTACAGCTTAGTGTGAATAAAGAATACGCTGTCTGTCTGTCACACCAATTCACACTAGTGTTCACTTATTTCACCAAATCAATTAGGTTTCAAAACAAAAAATGATTTCCCACAGTTTAGAAAAGTATTTTCTCACAAAACCCTTTTTTTTTTTTCTTCTTTTTTTTTTTTTACAGTTCCCGCTATATGTATATAGTATATGGGAAAAAAAAATATTCACAAACAAAAGTGACAATAACCAACCTTTAAGTATTCCTCTAGGGAAACGCAAATTCAAAGTTAAAGTTTTTTTTTTTATATATATTTTTTTATATATATATATCTGAGGTTCAGTCTCACAGTTTCAAATGTCCCTGTTCGGGCGCCACTTATGTAACAGTGGCTGCCCCAAATCAAATTTGGGTTTTTATTTATGTAAATTTAGCTTAAATTGTTCAGGCGCCAGACAAGTTCACCTTGTCAAAAAAAAATATAGTATATATATGCTGGATAGCTCCAACCACTGTTACATACAAAAAATAATAATAAACTGATACCCACAATTCAATTTTTCACAGAGTTTGTATTAATCTGTTGTTCACAAAAAACAAAAAAACAACAAACAAGTAAACAATTTCAATTTCACATTTTCACACCAAGAGAAATCAGGAAAGTCCTTTGATCACAAGTGTCAAATAGTTTGTTATCTGTTTGAACTCAGTCACAATAAACAAAAAAAAGAAAAATAATAAACAAATACATATGTGTATTTGGTGTATGCGCGTGCGTGTACGGAGCGTGTGTGTGTGTGGTTGTATAATGACCACGTGAAGCAGTCTGTGTAATGGCCGGGAATCCTTGGCCGGGAAAATAAGCTTTGAATGTTTATGTGAGATTAAAAAGTTCGGAGGAGAGTTCAATGGCTTTGACGTGAGGTTTCAAAGTGATGGCAACAAGATCAGTACCTGAAGCAGGCGAAGCAAACTGGATAGTGTTGCTCCAGTCCAGGCAACGCAACGAACCAGGAAGATCGGGTTTTCTCCGTCACTTTGGCTGTCACACCCAGCAGCGCATACACAGGATTTCCAGCGGATAACAGCAGCAACGTCTTTCAGGTAGCGTGAGCGTCCCACTTCAATAACCCGAGGCAGGTGAACCAATCTGGATAGTGGATAGTGTGGCTCCAGGCAACGCAATGAACCAGGAAGAGCGGTTTTTCTCCGTCACTTTAGCAATCGCACCCAGCAGCGCACACACAGAACCTCCAGCAGACAATAGCAGCAACTTTCTTCAGGTAACTTGGGTCCCACTTCAACCTCCTACACGTGTGTTTCCTCTTTTTCGTTCTCTCACTTCCGTTCTCTTTTTTTTTTTTTCACTTCCGTTTCTAGCTCTCTTTTATCCTCCATTTCCCTATTGGTTTCCGCCCATAATGAAATGTGAAAAAGCTGATATGGATCGTTTTTCTCCATATCGCCACACCACAAAGCATGATGTTGTCAGCCAGATCCGGGCCGTAATCCAGATCAGATGGACAACCTGTGCCTAGACACGACCACAACACATGATGTTGTCAGCCAGATCCGGGCCGTATCCAGATCAGATGGAGGACCTGCACCTAGACACGACCACAACGCATGATGTAGTCAGCCGGATCCGGGCCGTATCCAGATCAGATGGAGGACCTGTGCCTAGACACGACCACAACGCATGATGTAGTCAGGCAGATCTGGGCCGTATCCAGATCAGATGGAGGACCTGTGTCTAGACACGACCACAACGCATGATGTAGTCAGCCGGATCCGGGCCGTAATCCAGATCAGATGGAGGACCTGTGCCTAGACACGACCACAACGCATGATGTTGTCAGACACGACCACAACGCATGATGCAGTCAGCCGGATCCGGGGCGTATCCAGATCAGATGGAGGACCTGCGCCTAGACACGACCACAACGCATCTCTGAAGTGTCAGCAGAGATTGTCAACTAGACTCATCGACACGACAGCCATCGGCACTGATCCTCAACAAACCCGTCTCCATACCGGCGTGACTCCGATCTTCAACCAGATGGAACTGGATAATATTCGGATTGTTCCAAACCAATCTGACTTCTGACATGTAGGGCTGCTGAATCATAATCATACACAGTTCGTTCGTTGGCCAGAGGAGAACTGGCCCCCGACTGAGCCTGGTTTCTCCCAAGGTTTTTTTTCCCATTCTGTCACTGATGGAGTTTTGGTTCCTTGCCACTGTCGCCTTTGTCTTTTGGCTTGCTTAGTTGGAAACACTTAATATTCAACAATATTATTGTTTTACCTGCATTGACACCATTGTGTGAGAACTGAACTGAGCTGGACGATGACATCACTGTGTTCTCCAGAGCTGCTGTATAGATAAATGAATTAAATTAATAACTTTTTTATAAAAGAAATGAATCAACACTGAACTTACTTAAGCTGGACTATGACACTATTTTATTCTAGATCTGCAAAACAAAATTTGTAGCATTATTTTCATGTTATCTCTGTAAAGTTGCTTTGAAACAATCTGTAAAAAAATAATCTTGTAAAAAGCGCTATATAATAAGGGTGACTTGACTTGACTTTTTATATCTATTGTGTATGTAATCCATTGCATGTCAATCACATCGATTAAATAAACATTTATTCTTAAACAATTAATTAAAGACTTGGCATGATAAGTACTATTATCATGGAATATTGCAAAATTCATACTAAATGCATGCAGTTTAAATATCTCTGTGTGTGTTATTTGTATATCATCTGTATGGAATGACATAACGAGCAAAAGCTAAGATTAATAATTAGCCATCAGTCGATATCAGGTATCTAGAACATGTAGATAACATGCCAGTTTACTTAAGCCAGTGCTCTTCAACTCTAGTCCTGGAGGGCCAGTGTCCAGTTAGTGTTTAGCTCTAACTCTAACCAAACAAACGAACAAGATTAATCAAGAATTACGCACAAATTATAGACAGGTGGCTTAAATTGGGATTGCTCCTAAAAGGTGTGTTGGACATCTGCTGCAGCTGGATGTAGCCGATCGGCAAGAGTTGCCGCTTGCAGTCGGGGGGGGGGGGGGGGGGGGGCTGAACAAGGAGATGTGAAGTCCGACACTTTCTGCTTCCCGTAGTGACGCTCATTTGGTGTTTGCATATTTTATCATAGCTGAAGTTAAATAAAAGCAATTGTAACAATGTTCACAAATAAAAAGAATGAAGAAGTCAGGTCAGCAAGTTCTCAGTTTCTTTCTTTATTTCTCTCAAACAAAACAAAATAGCGGAGTCTGCACGGGGAGAGCGAGTGGTGAGAACCCCAGTAACTGGCGGAGAGACGGGATAAATAGAGCCTGAAGACCTGAATAGGAGAGAGGACATACAGTATTTTATGTTGCTTAAAGGACTGGTTTATGTTTACTGCGCAGTAAACATAAACAAAAGCAGTAAACATAAAACAGTCCTTTAAGCAACATAAAATACTGTATGTCCTCCGGGTCTCTCCTATTCAGGTCTTCAGGCTCTATTTATCCCGTCTCTCCGCCAGTTACTGGGTTCTCACCACTCGTCTCCGCACTCGCTCTCCCCGTGCAGACTCCGCTTCACCGCCCCCTCCCCCTCCACACACTCCCACCGCCCTCTCCGGTCTGATCCGCACTCGCTCTCCCCATGCAGACTCCGCTTCACCGCCCCCTCCCCCTCCCCCTCCCCCTCCACACACTCCCACCTGAGGAGTGTGTGGAGGGGAAGAGGAAGACAGCTACAGCCGTCTGCACCCCCGGTCTGTGGACCACCTTGAACTTAAAAGGCTGTAACACTAGATACCAACGGGTGATCCCCACGTTAGTATCCTTCATGTGGTGGAGCCATTGGAGGGGTGAGTTGTCCGACAGAGGGTGAACTCTCATCCCAGGAGGTAATAACGGAGAGTGAGAATGACCCAACGGATGGCTAAACATTCCTTTTCAATGGTGCTGTATCTAGTCTCTCTGTTGGAGAGCTTACGACTCAGATACAGCACCGGCCGTTCCTCTTCTCCGAGCACCTGGGACAGGACGGCTCCCAGCCCCCTGTCGACGCAGCCTTCACTTTGGTTACAGCCTGTTGGCACAACTGCAGCTTCCTTTTTAGTGAGCTCCGAATAATTTGGCACAAACCTATAATATCTCACCAGCCAGGAACAGTCTCACCTCCTTTTTGGTCTTGGGATTTGGGCAGGCTGCAATCGTGGCGGTCTGATCAATTTGGGGACGCACCTGCCCATGTCCCAAGTGGAAGACTAGATACCGTACCTACACACGTCCAATTGCACACTTCTTCGGGTGCGTGCCCTCCCACATGCCTCCGCTGTCTTCTCAAACAGGTCCACAAATGCCTCTGGGTCATCTTGTGGAGCCATTTTAATCAGAGGCATGTGGGAGATGGTGGAGGCTGCGTCCGGGGTTACCTCCTGGCCAAGCAAGCTCCGGATGACCCGCCGGTCCTCTTCCTCCCCCTGGACCAGCAGAGGGAATCGATCCTCCTGCTCCAGTCTGAGGTCCATAAGGGCTTGGTGTGCTCCCCAAGTGCCGTTTGTTCTGGCAGAATGGCGGCGTGCACGATTCTTCGTCCCGGGTTTTGGCACCACAGCAACAATGTTCACAAATAAAAAGGATGAAGGAGTCAGGTCAGCGAGTTATCAGTGTCTTTATTTATTTCTCTCTCTCAAACAAAACAAAAAGTAGCTAAATGAAAATAGCACTGTCTAAATAGTGGGGTCTACATTTTTTATATCAGTTTTATTTTGATAAACATGACAATAAAACATCTCGACTACAAAACTGCACACCTGAAAAACACGGGTTTGTGAGCATTATTGGAACTGAAGGTGTACGAAGAAACACGAAACACAAGTGATTGTTGTCATGTGGTGAATCCGGCCAATCGTGGAACAGCTGTGTTGTCATCAGAGCTCAGAGTATCAAGTCGGACAAAATTTCTAATAAGCATGCACTGCTTCAAGTCAGAAATTTCAATCTGGTTTCCGTTCCCGACACAGGAGACTGCTCTGGTCAAGGTTACCAATGACCTATGCTTGCAGCAGACACTGGCCTGTCCTCCATTTTAATTCTCCTTGACCTCAGCTCAGCCTTTGACACAGTAGACCAGGGGTGCCCAATCCTGCTCCTGCCGATCGACTGTCCTGCACAGTTCATCTCCAACCCTATTCAAACACACCTGAAGCAACCAATTAAGGTCTTCAGGATCACTTGAAAATTAGAGGCAGGTGTGTTTGATTAGGGTTGGAGATGAACTGTGCAGGACAGTCGATCGGCAGGAGCAGGATTGGGCACCCCTGCAGTAGACCATTGGTCCAAAACTGGCCCACCAGCAATAATATGTGCCCCGCGCCCGCAGCCAGATTATTTTAATAGCAGCTGGTTCTGAAATAGATCTGTCATGACAGCAACTGTTAGTCACAGACACTTAGTCTTTAGTGATTTTGCCTTCAAAATAAAAGTACGAGAACGTTTTTGCAGCGATGTTTTATTTTAAGATGAATCGAGAGCTCTGTTCTGAAAGACATTCAAAAGAGTCTGTGGATCGCTTCGTTGCAGATAAGACACACCGGTTTGCATTCACAAAACTAGGTAGGATAAACGCATAGTTGTCTTTCCATTTTTCTTTGTATGCCTTATTTTCACGGTCAACTTTCCTCTTTATATCACCCTGTAGCCCAAGACTGGTTGCCCACTGAAGCTAAGCAGGATTGAGTCTGGTTAGTACCTGGATGGGAGACTCCTGGGAAAACCAGGTTGCTGCTGGAAGAGGTGTTAGTAAGGCCAGCAGGGGGCGCTCACCCTGTGGTCTGTGTGGGTCCTAACGCCCCAGTATAGTGACAGGGACACTATACTGTCAAAGAGCACCGTCCTTGGGATGAGACGTTAAACCGAGGTCCTGACTCTCTGTGGTCACAAAAAATCCCAGGATGTCTTTCGAAAGAGTAGGGGTGTAACCCCGGCATCCTGGACAAATTTGCCCCTTGGCCTCTGTCCATCATGGCCTCCTATATTGATTGGCTTCATCACTCTGTCTCCTCTCCACCAGTAAGCTGGTGTGTGGTGGGCGTTCTGGCGCACTATGGCTGCCGTCGCATCATCCAGGTGGAGCTGAACACTGGTGGTGGTTGAGGAGATTCCCCCTTATATGTGAAGCGCTTTGAGTGCCGAGAAAAGCGCTATATAAATGTAATGAATTATTATTATTATTATTTAGACTCTTTGATAGTGCCATTAACATCACTCTACACACGACGTAATAGCGTACCTCCAGCACGCAAACAATAAGAAAAAAGCAGTTTAGTATGTGAGGATGCCAGTGTGTGAGTGTAAAACCAGTCTATGTCTAATAATTATTACAATAAGTTAGGCTCGATTGTGTAACAAGCAAATTAAAATGATACACATTTATTATTCACAATATGGAAAGAGGAAATAAAACAGGTTGTTAAGAGCATGACTAAAAAAATAAAATAATCCCATTAATGGCATGTTTGAGTTATTTTTATCCCTTCCGCATCTCCCACATGTGTGTTTTAGCAAGGCGGATCTGTATTGCAAGTTGGTGAATGAAGATACTTGCCAGGTTACGTGTCACTACAGCTTTATATTCATATATCCAGTGTAAAACCCGGACACCGCCACACAAATGTGGCTTTATGTTAATGACTGTCCTACTACAGGATTTAACACAGAGTTACAGATCACTACCAGTTACAAAAGACACTGTAACAGTCTGGCACAGGCAATTCTAGTTGCATTTTTCATCAATTAATTTCTTAAATTATCCTTTGACTATGTTCTGATTCTATGTTTGGCATTCTTTTTGTCCCGATGCCAAACTTATTTGCCGACCCCTGCAGTAGACCATAATATCTTAATTAACTGTCTAAAGACCTGTTGATATCAGTGATGTGGCTTTGGATTGGTTTACTCCCTATTTATCGAACAGGTCCTTCTCTGTAGTGGCTCCTCGTCTCATGCTCCTCTAACCATTTACATGCTACCCTTGGGTCAAATTATGCAGTCATCATGACATTGATTTCCACGGCTACGCAGATGACATGCAGTTGTATGTCCCGATAAAGCCTGGTACCACGGATGCATCCTGCATCATGTCCTGCTTCACCGAGATTAAAAATTGGATGTTGAAAAAATTTTCTGCTATTGAATTACTTCAAATCAGAGGTACTTATAATTACTCCAAGTGTCCCCAGTATTAGCAGCATTAATAATCTCTCCTCTAGTCTGGTGCCTTGTCTAATAATGTTCCAAAAGAGGCCCGCAACCTAGTGTCATCTTTGATTCGGATGTCCTTCGATGCTCAGGTGACTAAAGTGGTGAATAACTGACACAGCTAACAAAGATCAAGCCATTCCTTTCTTTTGCAGATTTAGAAAAGGTCCTTCATGCTTTTATCTCCTCCAGACTTGACTATTGTAATGCACTTTATCTGGTATTAGCAGGACTGCAGCTGATTTAAAATGCGGCTGCCAGTCTTTTAAGACTCACTAAGAGAAGCGACCACATTACACTGACCCTTGCTGCCCTTTTCTGGTTACCTGTGAGTTTTAGAATTGATTTAGAGATTGTACTGCTTGTTTTTATAACCTTGCAATGGCCAGGCTCCTGCCTATGATCTGGTGATTTCCCATGAGCCCGAGCGCTGCTGGAGATCCTCTGGTAGGGTACTACCAATGGTCCCAAAATCTCCACTTGTCCCTAAAGTTGAGTGGGCTTTTGCAGTCCGGGCCCCTCGGCTGTGGAAGTCCCTGGGCATCTCAGGCATTCAGGCACGCTATCCTGCTTTAAATCTCTTCTCAAGACTCACATTCACCCTATAGCTTTATCTTAATCTGATGGTATTTCTTTTCATCAAATCAGCATATACAGTATATTAGCATGATTTCTGACGGATCATGTGACACTGAAGACTGGAGTAATGATGCTGAAAATTCAGCTGTGACATCACAGAAATAAATTACATTTTAAATAATATTAAAACAGAATTTTTTTATATTTCACAATAGTAGTTTTTACTGTATTTTCAATCAAATAAATGCAGCCTTGGTGAGCAGAAGAGACTTCTTTCAGGAACATTAAAAAAATCTTATTTTCCAAAATTTTAACTGGTATAAATGATATATTAACACACACACATCCCAAAGCGCTCTAACGTGGCGAGCTCGTAATGGTGGGAAGTAGGACATTTCTGAAAGCATTTGAAGACCGGATAATTCTGTCCCTCACAGCCTCGTTTCATTCCTGTCAAACATTAAATATGCTGATTGATACCCTGATCTTACAAATATGGACAAAACATATAAATGGGAAAATACTTTTAAAAATAAACAGAAAATGCAAAACTGGTGTCAAAATCAAACCACACACTTGCAAATAAATATCCCAACAACACTTCTGTTCTTGATTTAAAATCAGTTTATTGAAAAACATTAGGAAAAACACATTAGTAAAGAGCATATGACTCCGGGATGAACGGTCTTCAACAGGTACGGGCGGCAGGAACACGCTCATGTAAGCGGAGGTTAACATCACGTGATGTGAACAGGTGACCGACACACAGAGCACACCAACACTAATGGCTGAACAATATTTGAACTATTAAAATAGAGTATACACACAATAAAGCTGGCCCCAGTTATCATGTGTCATGGCTTCTCCTATGACTGGACTCAACGAGTCGGTCAGGATCTTGTGATAGTAGACACTGCCTAGATTCAGCAGATTTAGGTCCGCCCCTATTCCCCGCAATAAGTCTAGCCATTGTATACAGTGTTTTATTATAACGGTGTGCATGTTTATGAGAGACCCTGGCTTTGAGTAAAGCCTCAGTAAACGGCTGCATGATCTAATATACAGTCAGATTTCAACATGACCATGAAACATGTTATGATGGGAATGCGAAGCCCAAGAAATCCATGCGTAATCAAACATTAATTAAAAGCAGGGTTTATTTTTCAAGAGTAAAATTAGAACAAAAAACAGTGACTACAAAAGGGATTATACAATTCTTTTACCAAACGCCAAAAATAACAGCTTAAACTGCAGGTCTTGGTCGACTCACATGTACTTGAACTCAACCGTGATGTTTTGCACTATAAAGCTTTAAAGCAAATTATGCCAAGTTAAAAGTGTAAAAAAGTCAGACTAATCTAGTTTAATGGATTAATCAAAATTACATGATTGCCAAAAGGTACTAAACAGAAACACAGATGATTTGACCCATTCACGTATGAAGGCAAAAAGAAACTCATAATGAAACATTTAAATCCATCAAGAGACAAAAGTGTAAATATTAAGAACTAAACAAGCCAAGCTGATCTCTAGAAAGTAGAGAAACACACGTTTTGAAGAATGTGATTGTGTCACTCATTGGGATTGGGATTGGCGTCAGGATACTGGGAGAGGTCAAAGGTCAGGACTTTACTGATGACGCAGTCTCCTTGCTGTGGACACAGACAGACAAAGTCATGCATAGGAAATCTACTAGTGCTTTTTTTAATACTACAATTCACAATGTTTCAAAACAGCATACGATGAAACGTGGGCATTCAATGAAATTTTCACTTTAAAAAAAGAAAGAAGCTTTTTTGCATTTAGTTCGGTCTCTGGCGTGTCTGAGCTCAGAGAAGTGTTTCTATAGAATATAAACACTCACTGCCACTTCACTAGGTACACCTGTTCACTGCTGTTAACGCAGATATCTAATCAGCCAATCACGTGGCGGTAACTCAACGCTTCAGGATGCAGAGATGATGAAGACGCTGAAGCTCAAACTGAGCGTCCGAATGAGGAAGATTTAGTGACTTTGAACGAGGCGTTTGGGGTATTTCAGAAACTGCTGATCTACTGGGATTCACACACACACACACACACACACATCTCTAGGTTTACAGAGAACGGTCTGAGGAAGAGTGAGTATCCAGTGATCGTCAGTTCTGTGGGAGAAACGCCCTGTTGAGGTCAGAGGTCAGGGGAACGGCAGACTGGTTCCAGTGTAGAGAGACACAACAGGAACTTAAGTCTGCAGAAGATCATCTCTGAACACCTTGAAGCAGAAGACGACACACACCTGTGCATGTCCTGTCAGCGGAGCACAGCAAACTGAGGCTAGTTCACACAGCTCCACTGGACCACACGTCGCCTGATGAGTCTGGGTTTCTGCGGCCACATTCAGATGGCTGTGAACCGCATGAGAGCATGGATGATGCTGCCCTGTGTGTGTGCCATATCTTCTTGGGCCTCAGTCCAACTGAGCATCATTTAAACAGCACAGCCGAGCGGAGTATCGTCCACAGCTTTATGCCCACAGTGGACACATCTACTGATGCTTTCATCAGGAGAACGCGCCAAACTGGTGTCTGGATCATGACTGAGTTCACTCAACTCAAAGGCTTAAAATCATGCCAGTATGGACCAGAACCTCAGAGGCACGTTTCCCACAGCTTGATGAATCTGTGCCATGAAGACTTAAGGCAGTCTTAAACACGGGTCTGACCCGGTGCTAGCGAGGTCTACCTAATGAAGTGGCTGGCGAGAGTATATCGCTGTATGCGAGCTTATCTAAGCAGGGGAAGTAGAACATATGTACAATAGTTGTCAATTCAATTTAAGAATACATTTTTGTCCATGATACTGAATATGAAATCTGTCTGGTTCTGGGTAAATGTACAACATGTTGTGTAGTGAGTGACACACATATCTCCCCCAGAATTATATAATAATAATAATAATAAATACTGTGGTCATATTGGCCATCCCTAAGCAGTTTCATCGAGCAGCTGATTTAAAGTCATAATACAACACAGTACTGAAATAAAGCATGCGTGTGTGTGTGTGTGTGTGTGTGTGAACCCTGACCTCTGGATAGACTCCGATCAGGGAGTCTGCCTTGGTGTAAAACTCCTCTTTCAGGGAGATCACGATAGCCTGGAAGTTCTGCACCGACTGATCCTTGATGTAGTTTGCAACCTGCACAACACAGGCAAACAGCAGCTCAGTGCATGTCGATCTCACAGAGAGTGAAGATCACGAGCATTCATGTTTCTCTTCATGGTGATGCTGTCACAATCAGGACATTTGGGCTGTCAATTCACAAAAAAATCTCTAATCTCAATTTTATTTCTAAAGATATTTAACATGGAAGATTTACATAAACCTTAAAGGGAAAGTTCACCCAAAAATGAAAATGATGTCATCATTTACTCTCATGTGGTTACAAATCTGTATGACTTAAGCCCTATCCGGACGGGACGAGTGTAACATGCAGGGGGGGGTAGAGTAATTATTACCAGAGCTTCTCTGTGATGTGCATCTCAGTCATCATTACAGACAATATCAGTGAAGATTAGGGCTGCAACAACTAATCGATAAAAGCGATAATAATCGATTATGAAAATCGTTGTCAACGAATGTCATTATCGATTAGTTGGTCTGCTTACGTCACGGGGAGCGTTTACTGGTGATTGGTTAAAACAGGCCAATCATGATGCTCTGTCTTACATGCGCTTCATGAGGCACACACACGCAAGGTCTCTCTCCCTCGCTCGTCTCCCATGATTGATTCCGGGAGTTTGAACCATAGACTGTAAAAAATGTAACTAATTTGCGGGCATCAGGGAGCAGCTCTCAATATGCGGGATTGTTGCGCAATCAGTTCGCTCGCAACATAAGTGATGGATTAAAATAGCGCTACCGCAGAAATAGGTTCAATTAAAACGGTGTTTACAAAGTGAAGCACTAAATTAAAGGCAGTTAATAACAGCAGCAGTAAAAGAGTGTTTTTAGTCACTGTACTCAGTTGTTTTCAGCCAATGTTTGTGCACTAATGCATCATCTTTCCTGTCTTTTTAATCAAGCCTGTTAGCTTCTGCGTACCTCCACTCCGCTCTCTTTATATAGCATTTGTCTACTATTGAGTTTTAATTGTTTTCAAACGCGATCTACTGCGGCTCTACGTTCACACGCTTGTTTTCAGTCTTTCTATATTTATTTGATCAATTTATCCTTATAATTCAATTAATTTTAAATAAAAATTAAATGAATGATATATTTGAGATGTTTTTAGTTTATATCTTCACATCTAAACAACATGTCTGTGTAAATTTGTTTAAACAAAAATTGTGTATTTAAATTTTTAATAATAACAAGTTATTATTATTATTTTTTTACATTAATCATGGTTGTCAACTTGCCATCAGCAAATATCATTAAAAACAATGCAGATATCGATATTAGTAAAACTCAATGTGTGGCTTTTGCACTTTTCAAAGTACACTTTTACACATAAATACCCTGATTTAGGGTTTTATTTAGTTATAATAAACAAAATTTAATAGATTTTTTTAGCCGATTAATCGTAAAAATAATCGTCCGATTAATCAATTATCAAAATAATCGTTAGTTGCAGCCCTAGTGAAGATTACAGCAGCTTTTACATCAGTAAAATGTCTGGGAAAATGACCTCAGGTAATACTAACCCCGCTGTAAATATGTACGTGAATATTTCCTCCTTTCCAGTTTAAAAGTAGTTTTCCACATTTTTCCAAGTATAGAGACGCTTGAAAAAGCATTCAGTCGCGTTCTAGGCGCTGAGACGAGTCTGTGGCAGAACTCAAGTGTTTTACACACACAGCTCAGATCAGAAAGAAGATCGAGAGCATTCGTTAGAGGCACGAAACATCTATTAGCGTTAAGTGCCAATTACCAACACAATCCAATCTGAAGTTAATGAATACATCGTTTGACCGCACATAACTGTTTTATATATATAAATATAGGTTATATGTGTTTGCGCAGGTGATATCAGGAAGCAGCGTAATACACACATGACGACAGGAGTGATGGCGGTGTGTAAATCGAGTTACTCTCCCACTTCTGCTGGTTTACTGAGATCTCTTATCCCGTGAATTGGCCATTATTATTACAGACGTCCTGTGGTAAAATAACATTACTCCATCTACCCTTGTAAAGCTAATCCTGTCCGAATAGGGCTTTACTTTCTTCTGTGGAACATAAAAGATGATATCTTACAGAATATTTATAACCAAACAGTTTTGGTTACCAAAAAAATCCTGAGTGGGGAAAAAAACTTTTCCTTAAAATACCGTCTTTCTGTTTTCCACATATAGGTTTGGAGTGACATTAGTGTGAGTAACAATCTCTTCAAGAAAAAGCCCTTTATCCACATAAACCTTGAATCATCCAGTAAAGCAGTGGTTGCCGAACTCTCTCTGCCGGCCCCCAGTGTGAGGGTTTCCTGCACTGAAAAGGTTACGGCAGCCGGCGAAACTAATCTCTGTCCCGTCAAAGATTAATCTGATCATTTATGTGACAACACCTGCCTGTGTTACACCTGATACACACTCCCGTGAGTGTTTGTGTGTTGAGATTTGAGCATATCACAGACACATCTGTGGAGCGCGTGAACTCAGCGGCCAATCAGATGCGTTTAAGCTAGTCAGAATCCACTCAACACCTTGAGTCTCTGTTCAGTTCTGCACACTCACGAATCCTTTCATCATAACTAACAAAGCATAAGCAGAATGTCAATAAGAGATTAATTTTACAGCTTCATTGACTATAATGGGAGTTTTCGTGTGAGTGCAGCTTTGTGCGTGTCGCGTTGTAGTTGACAGCTTCTGTGATTATAATGGCAGCCATCTTTGCTCTCTTTCTGTATATAATGTAGATTTTTCATGCGGCTAACGACACATTGCAAAGTTTCTGGATTGACAGCTATATTTAAATGCGTGATTGAATCCGACTGACAGTGATACAGTGGTGAAGTACACTAATCAAATACTTGAATAACAGCACAGATACTTATTGCTTGTTAATTATCGCTCCAGTAAAAGTACTTGATTTTTAATGTACTTAAGTATTAAAAGTAAAAAGTACTGATCAATGAATGTTTATTTTGTAATTTTATTCACTTGTATACTTTTACAATATTTAATAATTGCATCCAGCTTTGCTGGGCATGGCTACACACACACACACACACACACACACACACACACACACACACACACACACGTTACAGCACAGTAGGGCTGGTGCAAACAGACACAAATCTACTACTACAGAGAAACTTCATGTCGGCGCATTATTTGAGCGGACTTTTGACCCAGGAAAAACCCTGGTGTGTTGTGTGCCTCAAAATATTAGCTTGTGACTGTTTAAAGCTGAACAAGTTAAGTTGCTACTTAGGCTTCTCTTTGTGTTTATGATGTGAAGTCTCTGTTAAGTTGAGAAGTTGTAATACTGTATTAATTACAATGTTTCAAATAAATCCTATAGGATTTGCAAGCAAGGTCCTGTCTAAAAAGTATCTTTATGTGGGTGGGTGTAGGTGGGGGGCTTGAAAATATCTCTCTACAAAAGGAGACCGGCAGAAAGCGTTCGGAAACCGCTGAACGAAAGTATGTGGTTCCATGCATCACCTGGTGGATATCAAGAGTAGCACAACAACATTTCTATTCTAAGAGCAGTGCCTAATGGGAAGCCACTTGATGGATTGCATGAAAAATATAAGATGTTAAATGTTCATCATGTTGCAGTTTAAATTGCAGAAGCTCTCGCCTGTATCCTAATGACTGTGTGTGACTTCTTATAAGTAGGTTGTGTAAAACTGGTGAGAAACAAACCTTGCCAATGTTTGTGTTGTCCAGTGCGGCATCGATCTCGTCCAGCACGAAGAAGGGAGCAGGCTTATAGCTGTAGAGGTGGAGAAGGGCGTCAGGCACACACGGATGAAGGCTGGGATTTGACATGAAGGGAAATACACGTCCACGTACCTGTGAATGGCGAACAGCAGCGCTAGAGCAGCCACAGTCTTCTCTCCGCCAGACAGGTTGTCCATGGGCCGGAAACGCTTGCCTGGGGCCACACAGTTATAGTTGATACCATCCAGGTATGGCTCCTCGGGGTTCTCAGGCCCCAGAAAAGCCTAGCAACACACACACACACACACAGACCAGTGGAAAGATTTGTCTTAGTCAGTGCAGCTCTGGGGTCTCATTTATAAAGCGTGCGTACGCACAAAACGGGGCTGGAAACGTACGTACGCCAGTTTCCACGCAAAGGTTGTGATCTATAAAAAACAAACTTGACGGGAGAATGTGCGCACCTTTAAGCAAACTTTGAGCCGTGCGTACGCACATTCTGGAGACAAAGTGAAATGGCGACACCGATGGTGAGCTGGAGTTAAATGTCTTTTAGGTCACTTTTAGACAGAAAATCTAAAGAAAATGATACATATACAGAAAGATAATACAAATATAATTTCACTCACCAAGCCTATCACTTGAAGGAAATATCCATCCCTTCTTAAATGTCCGCGCCAGCGAGCGCGTTGGGCCGTTTAGTGAAACGGACGCATATTTAGCCTAGCTAACGGCAGATGAAGTAAAACCGTAAATCTTTATTATGAGTCATAATTATAAATAGAGTGCATGTTCACAATGACACTTTAAATAAATAAAATAATGATTTAAACTGTTTTACTTTTGATATAAACATTTAGATTAAATATGCCATTCCCATTAATGGAGTTAAACACTTAAACTACATGAAATCATTACTGAGAAGTTACAACATTTTTTTATATTCAATAAATAGAAATATTTGTTGTGGATGCAATGCTTTTGAACACTTTTCCTCTGGCATGCTGTGTTTTAATGTTTTACATACATAATTGCTTATCATGATAATAGCAGATTGTCTGAGAAAATAGTTTCGTGCAAATAATGCACAAGATCTATCTGTTTCCATTAAAAATATCATCAATTAAAAACACTATTTGGCCAGTGAGATTGAGAAAATTTCTCTGAAATGTATTTTACACTATTTGATTTATTTATTCAAAAACAAGGCAAGGATAGGCTTATGATTTTTATTAATGTAGCCTAATATTTGACAGCACATCCGTATTTCATATTTTCCTAATGCTAATATGCAAATGATATGCAGATGAGGATATGCATATTAAAACTAGGCGTTGTAAGCTCCATATATGGTCCTTTCGGGGAGGAGACGCATGTGCGCACAATCTTCCGCTGACTGGGATTTATAAAGTGAACTCTGCGCAGGTTCTGGCGTACGAACGGTTTTATAAGTCTGAATATTTTTTAGCATACGACATTTTTGGCTTTCGGGCGCACGTACACTTTTAGTAAGGATCCTACGCACAGTTTTATAAATGAGACCCCTGATCTTCTCCTAAACACTAACTGAGACGAATTAAAGCATAACCTCGACAAGCCCTTACACAATTCTGAAAAATAGGGTGTAGCAGAAAAATGCACGTTTACAAAAGCACACAAGCACTATATAACTTCATGGGTTGTAAGCGTATGGTTTCATGTGGCCAGGATGTACAAAGTTACTTTAGTTGTTTATGCAATCAAAACCACACTTGCTTTTCTGTCATGGTTTGTGTGTCTAAAACCTTTGTTTGCCAGTTGCATCTCAGTGGACTGTAGACTAGAATAAACAGCTGCTTCATGCCACTCTCGCCTAGAGCGTTTGTTTGGCCGCATTCAATATGTAAACTGCAAAAAAAGCTTTTCGTTCATCTTTCGAACACATTTGTGTTCGAAAGATGAACGAAAGTCTTACGGGGTTGAACAACATGAGGGCGAGTAATTACTGACAGAGTTTTCAGTTTTGGGTGAACTAACCCTTTAAGGCCCCCATATACTGGTGTGGCGTCATTTTGAACAAAACTAGGCCAAAAGGAAGTTTGTTTTGTGAGTTAAAAAAGGCATGCCAAAGTGAACTGGTAAACACCTCTAAACTACCATTGGTCCGTGACGTCTATGTAATAGGTAGTAGGTGTGCTCTGAAGCTCCGCCTTTTTAATGTGGACTTTCTTTGCTTCATTTCTTCTGATCAGTCCATTGAGGTCAGGCATCCGCGTGTAAAAACTGTTTTTTCATGTTTAATACTGTAAAGCTGATTACTTTAAAGACCTACACTGTATAAAGTGGTATATAAATAAACATGACTTGAGTGCCAAACTGGTACAAATATTCACTTTTTTTTTTTACCCCTAAGCGAAGAATGAAGAAGAAGTTGGCCGTGAGTGTAGCGTGGCCTTTAGAGATGCTGCAGCCCTGTATAAGTACCTGGGCACTGCTGTTGCGGGACAGAGCTTTATAGATCTCATCGATGTTGGTGGCCACAGACTCGAAGCAGGCATTGAAGCGGTCAAACCTCTCCTTCTTTATCTGTTCAAACGCCTGCTTGGCCTTCTTCGCCCTCTTCCTGGCAGCTTCAAACTCTAGGACAAAAGAAAAAGAAATAAAACAAACACAAAAAAAGTGAAATGCAATTCTGTGTGAGCTGCAAAAACACAAGCTGAGATATACAAACAGTGATGAAAACAACTATGACGCTTCTAAAAGTTATAAAGAGATCGTAAAGAAATCTATATGAATCGAGTGGTTTAATCCAAACCTTCTGAAGTGCTTCCGCTGACCACAGTTAGTGTGTTTGGGTGGAGCAGAAGTCTCCCAGGTTTAAATCATATCTTCATGTGTGTTTGTCAGATGAATGAAGAAGGGTCATTCAGAAGGGCACTACAGTGTTTCTCAGAGCTGCTGTACAGCTGAACTCTGTTGTTATCTCTGTAAAGCTGCTTTGAAACAACCTGTGTTGTAAAAGGTGCTATAGAAATAATGGTGACTTATTGCGCATAACTTATTAACACGAATCCTACTTACTATATATTGTATAATGTTTTTTTTTGTTTTTTGTCAGCTTAATTTATAAACCTGGATTTAGTGTTTAGTTTGCCCATGTCTGTTTAAATGTGTGTGGACTGTGTATATATACACATACATACACAGTAACGTGCAAATGTCTTAAGGTTATAAGGTTATCAATATATTTTGCTTTAGTTAGCCAATAGAAAACGGACCTACGGCCCATCTGATCTCATGTGGAAGACATCTCATCTCATCATCGAGTCAATTAAAGGGACAGTTCTCCCCAAAATAAAAATTTCCTCATCTTTTACTAACCCTCAAGTTGTTCCAAACCTGCATAAATTGCTTTCTTCTGCTGAACACAAAAGATGATATTTTGAAGAATATGAGTAACCAAACAATTGACGGGTCCGTTGACTTCCCAAAAAAGGGAATGAAATCAAATCAAATACCATCAATGTTAAGTCAATGGGGTCCATCAGCTGTTCGGCTACTGACATTCTGTAAAATATCTTCTTTTTTTTGCACGTGTGGTCAGGAGGAAGAAACTCATACAGATTTGGACAACTTGATGGAGAGTAAATGGAGACAATTTTCATTTTTGGGTGAACTGTCCCTTGAAGAGAGAAAAAACTCAGACGAAATCCATTAGAAACGTGCCTTCTTTCTTAGTGCCACAATAAAGCAAAAGTATATAAATAACTGTTTTAAAACAAGTTCTAGCATTGCCTAAGACTTCTGTCTGTCATCTTTTTATGCCATAAGCACATTTCTTTTCCATGAGAATGGATAATGAAGTTTAAAGTACTAGCTCAATAATATAAATTATCAGGCTGTGGACAGTGGCATTAACTGCTAATCTTAGTTATTAAAACCCCCAAGGGTAGATACCCCTTGGCTAACTGCTAGTTGTTCAGACGAGTCCGCAAGACTCAGTGTGATCATAAAGACTGTGTTTGTTCTCCTGCATGTTATTCCCCTGCCGGCTGTGCATGTCTGACCGTCGCTGGTCTCCTGGAACTTGTCTCGGACACTCTCCAGCTTCTCCATGGCCTTCATGTTGGGGGCGCTGATCCTCTGCAGGATGCTCTGCTGCTCGTTGAGTCTCTGCTGTAACGTGTTCATCTCCGCCTTGAGCTCCTCCTCGGACAGAGAGTCCTGCAAGCAGCATCGGTCACGGCACATGTCAAGTCATCTTCATTTATATAGCGCTTTTAACAATGTAGATTGTCTAAAAGCAGCTTTACAGAGATAAACTTAAGGTAACAGAGATTGGTTTGGTTTTATAGAGGTTCTTGAATAATGTTATTTTCCAGCTAAAGTTAGTTTTGATTGATTCACTTCCGTCGAAATGATCATTTGTTATTAGGGCTGTCGTGGTGAAGGAATTTCCCTTGCGGTAATTTTGAGTGGCTCAATAGCGCGATATGCGGTATTACCGCCATTTATTTATTTATATTTATTTGTTGCTATAAATACGTGTTATGACGTGGTCAGCATACACAAAAACAATGTAACCGAAACTAAACAGCGTCTCTGCGCATTGAAAGACTGTCACTCAGCGCGCAGTTACATTGTTATGCCAACGGACTGTCTTTGAGGGAGTCATTAAACCGTTCGTTCATTCAACGAAAACGTTCAAAAAAGCTAATTCCTTAAATGATAGATGTAATGAAACAAGGCGTTAATTATTTTTTTTAAATTTGAGCTCCACTTTTCAAGGCTCAGCTGGCCAGCAATGCTTCACTTAATAGAGACCAATGCGTGACTCGCTGCTTTCCCCCCACGGCTTCCTCGCGCTGTGTAATGCTGACCAGCGCTGACGCCATTCATGGTAAATACCCTTACACGTTAAAAGGATGATACGACAAATATTTCGCTTTCCTTGGAAACGGCAACCTTTTCACGAATATACATGACTTGACTTCAAAGACAGACGCAGGTAATCGCACGCGCTCAGGCGATCTCATTCACTGTCTGTTTAGGCTTAAGTCCAAATCCACGAAGCCTCTGTACAAATCACCATGATAAACAGTCTTGTTATCATTATTAACTTATTTAACATTCAAATACACATGGTACGAACTACGAAGGGTGGCCTTATGAAAAAAGAAAACGCGGTTTGGCGGTTACTTGCATTCCTCTGCGGTTGGCCTGTCAGTAGCGCGGTATTGCAATATTGCGGTTATCGCGACAGCCCTATTTGTTATTAAATTAGGGGGCGCTAAGACGACACCGTTCTCTCTAAACAGACTTTAAACTGAACCTGTGACCTGATGGCGTTCACATGCGCATTAAGAATTGATTCTATAGTTATGTGCGTTTGAATATGTGTGCGCAGGTTTGTAATTCCATACAAACCATGCCTAAACAAACTACTTGTCTTGCCTATACATTTTGATACAGAATTTTATTTTATCACTTCGGGGTTGGTGCGTGAACCCTAATTTCCAGAACGCTTTATCACATTCTGAACACTACAACGTGCTTACGAGAGTGTAAACAGCAACACAAGCATTGATGTACCTTTAGGTCTTCTGACAAGCTGCTGAAGTCGATCTCAATGAGAGCTTCCTTGGCTAGGACAGTGCTAGATGCCTTCTGACTGCTGCTGATGCTCTCCTCGGCCTGAGAACTGCCCTGCAACACACACACACACACACGAGCAGGATATCAGGAGGAGTTCTCAAATACACTGCTAGAAAGCTTCAACACAACTACATGCCACCGCTTATATCCCAATAATAGCAAAGTCTTATTTCAAAAATAGTTTTAATTCATGAAAACTATGAAAAACAAAACTAATGTGGGACATTATACGAATGGCAATTATGTAGTAAAAAATAGTTACACAATTCATAAGCATCTTTTATTTCAGATTCTTTGCCTGGGTTATAGTTTTTAACGGCATTGAGGTTCCAGTGATTGCTGGACGTGTGTTTTCTTCCCTATCTGCTTCAACAACAGTGACGTCACCTCCTCCTGGCTGATGTCGTCCATGGTGCCGGAGCGCAGCGGGAGCCGGATGTCCTGCATCTTGCAGGCCTGCAGCAGGTTGTGTCTGTCGCTGCGCTTCTGCTCCAGCTTGGTCTCGATGGCCGTCACCTCCTTCTGCAGCTGCGTCAACTCCCTGACCACACACACACAGCGTTCTCCTTACAACATCATACTGCTTTTCCTGGAAACATCTATGCATGTCTGGATAAAGCATGAAAGGTCTCACTTGTTTGCACCCCCCAATTTCTTGCGGATCTCCTCCATCTCATGGTTTTTATCATTGACCTCAGATTTCTTGGCCAAGTGCTGGTTTTTCAGATCCTGCAGTTGTGCCATGGTTTCATCAATGATCTTCATATTCCTCTGCTCTTCCTGTTTAAACATGAAGTTCAGCAAGCATTATTTCTAGGCTCAATGGAGCATCATCATGAGAGTATCTGACTGATCTCTACCTTCTTGAGTCTCTCGATCTCGCTCTCATCTTTCTTGACCGTCTGTTCCCACATGATCACCTTCTCCTGGTCCTCCTTCAGCTGGTTCTTCTCGTAGTCCAGCTGGATCGCCAGGCGAGTCTTTTGAGTCTCAAACTCCAGGCTACCAGAGAGTTCCAGGACAGGATGAGTTATCGGTTACAGGAAATAAAATGGTTATCATAATTGTCATAATTCTCCATCAGATGCAAATAAATAAGTACTCTCCACATTTCTTTTGTTGTTGTTGCCATTTCCTTTGGTGTTGTGATGTAGGACATCTTTGTTGAAACAATTTATCCACAACAAGCAGATTATTTCAATGATCTCACCGTTTTTTTGCAATCTCATTTTGTCTCTTGACTTTCTCTTCTTCAAATTCACGAATGTTACGAACACCGATCTCTTTACAGAAGTCCAGAAACACCTCGTCCTCCACCTGGAGTGAAAGACAACACACATGACTGCTGATGGGGGATAGATGAGCCACGGTAAAGGTGTTTTAGATGACTCTGCTGTGTCCTACCAGGTTCATGCGGTCCTTCAAGTCCTTCATATCTCTCTCTCGTGACTGGACGATTCTCTTGATGTCATTAATGCGTGGACTAAAGTTAGCAAGTTCACTCTCCAGCTTAGATTTTTCCTGAAATCACCACAATAATGAGATATTTTTCACACTTACATATGAGAAAAGCGAAAAAGCAGGAAAACAAATTAATCTGATTTTAATTTCAGATTGGATGAGCCACATTCAAATCTGTTGCAAAATACTGTTTTGCAACAAAACGCAAACCTGTGACCACCAGTTGACCTTAATATTAATGTGCGAGTGGCAACGCTGCATGACGACTGTAACGGTTTGCAGTTCGGGTAATGTACCATTACATCACATGACAATGGTTTTTGATTATTAGTCACTCTCAGACGCATGCGGTCCGGATTCAGTTCTTTCACAGCTTGTTGTGCTTGAATGGTCAAATACACACACACTTAAATGCACATTGTGTGGGTATTCACATCATTCTGTTGTCTTGCACAAACTTTGCAAAACTGGATGTGTAACAGTATATTAGATCCGTGCATTTGTTCTTAAAGGGACAGCAGCCTAATAAACTGTTGCCATCCGTTTCATTAATGTTAATAAAAATGATAAAAAAAAGTCACACTGCTTTTGACAATCACTTTTGTATCATTATGAATCAATTTAGATTTAATTAATTCAGTGAAGACTTTTTATATTTGATTATTCAATTTCTGTAGCATTTCTTATAACATGTTAAATAAAACCACGTTAAATAAAACCACATTGTTTTGTACCTACTATACCTGAACAAATTAGTTTTAAATTTTATTGACCAGTCTTATATTTGCAAAAGTTTTTTGTTTTTGTATAAAGGAATTTTATTGATGTACTAAGTATTTTTTCTATTTGTCTCAGGCCTTACAGAAGACTGCCAGTCACGTGTGTAATGATTGCTTCAATAATATTAGTTTTTTTTTTTATATATTGGGTTGACTAAAATGGGAAGAAAAAACAAGTAATTCCAAACTTGCATGGCTTGTAAAGCTTGAAATGAGCAGTTGCGTAAGTGGCGTTACCTGCATGTTGAGGGACAGGTGTCTGGTCTTGGTTTGCTCCAGATCACTCTGAGAGTATTTGAGTCTCATCTGCAAACCGTGAGCTTGAGACTGAACCTGACGCAGCTCTGCCTCCTTCCTCTTGGCCTTCATTTGCTCCTGATATGAACACGCAAACAATCAGTCACGGCACATTTGCTCAAATCCCATACGCACCCTTCTAATTCAGCATTGCTTACTTTAAGCTCCTCTGTGAGTTTTTCCTTTCTGTCTTTCAGTTTATCAACGGCCTTCTCATCCCAGCGCCGAGCCTTGGCCTTCAGGTCACTGGCACCCCCGGAGATCACTCCAGACTTCTGGAATAACGTCCCGTCTAGAGCCACAGTCTAAACAATACATAAAACATGTCCAGAATCAATAAACTAAATAAATTTTTACATTTCCCACAGAAAGTGAGTAGGGCTGTGACTTTACGTTCGAAAATCGATTGCACAATCGATCGTACCAACCAACACAAGTTTCAAAAACGAAAATAGGTAATCGATTTTAATGGCCTTTTTTTTTTTTAACCAAAAATGTGTTTTAGATGGACAGATCAATACAGCACAAAAAGCATGTAGGATGCTGGAAAATAATGTCTTTTCTGTTAACCAAATGCTTTTTAATATTCGCCATTACTTCAATGAACAAGCGCGCCGTTATGTGTTGTGTAGTGACGTGTGTGTTCAAGTAAGCCAGAAATGCACAGATTCTGCGCTATACGCTGTATTTAATATATCACGAGGACTCACGAGTTGCGTATTTGCACTAAATCCGTGCAGATTTGGCTTACACGAACTTCCCCAGCGAAGTGAGTAAACACAGAAACACGCCAGACTGGCTCGTGATTTGACAGCGTTTCCCGCCAAAGTTCATTTTTACACACATTGGTGAGTTGGAGGGAGTTAATCTCAATCCCTGAATGTGGCGCTCCTGTTTGTCATTGTGCACGAAACTTCACGCCAATAAATCATCAGGAATATTTCTGACTTGTGCGTCTCAAGCGCCCTCTTTACGTTCGTCCTAATGCCTGTTAGGTGTCCGTGTCCTATATTTGGTGTTGAAAATGGAAACGTCTTTAGACATGGAAAATTGATTTTACAATAGATTCAATGAAAACTTATGCTTCAAAAATCTTACAGGATTTTTTCACAAAAGTGACAGCCCTAAAAGTGAGCAGTGCTTGCCTAAGCAATAATCACCAGCTCTATGGTGTTGTGGGTTGCGAAAGCATTCACATTAGTCGCTGGGGCGTTACAGGCCTCATTCGGCACAACTATGGACCATCTAATGCATAATCCGCTCAAAACTAGGGAGAAACAGATCCGATTCAGTGACACTTTTTTCTTTGTACCTTGTGTCTGTATGGTCCCCCGAACGCGATCCTGCGAGCGTCCTCCACGTTCTCACAGACCAGGGCGTTTCCACAGGCGTACTGCAGGGCTTTCTTAATGTGTGGCGGCTCATATCGGATTACATCAATCACCAGTTTGGCACCACGCAGCTCACGCAGCTTCTCATCTGTGGGCTTGACCTGGTGAGGACATTATAACACATGAATCAACATGCGTGGTTCACAACACATCACGTAAAAAACACTTCTAGTGACATCACCTCCAGGTAGTCCAGGGGCAGGAAGGTCTCGGGTTCGCCACGCTGCTCTTTTATGTACTGGATACAATCACGACCCGTCTTCTCAGAGTCCACGATGATAGCATCCATGTTTTTGCCCAGCACTTTGGTGACAGCGATCTGGAACTTCTTCTGTGTGGGCTGGCACAGGTCAATCAGTCTCCCGTACTGGAGGATGAGACGATCATATGTGAGCATACAAATATATAAGACACATACATACACAAACAAAATCTACAAACCCCATCAAAACAGCAGCTTTTTGAAACAAAGATAAATCATATCAGAACTTTTGCACCTAAAAATTACAGCCTGAGTCAACTCAATTCAATTATATGCGCGAGGGAGGGGGAGCGAGAAAGACAGTTTGAAGACGGTGAGAGTGCGCGCGGCTTTCACTCTCTCTGCTCGTTCTCTCAGTTAAACAAGCGCAGCAGTCAGTCATCTACTAGGCTACATCACTCATCTACATCACTCACCGGTCAAACTTTGGCGGGACAAAAATACGCTTTAGTAAGGCTGACAGAAAACAGCGCGCAAGTTCCAGTCTTCTTGCGCTTTATGTTTAAACTGACAGGACTTGCAAATTGATAAACTCTCACACTATGATGGTTAAACTTTGCAATTAATCCGCGAACCAAAAGCGTTAATGGCCGGGGAGCTGCTGGTACGTAGCCTACTGATCATGAATCACGCATCAACTACGATCCCTATAGCCTACTTGACATCGCACATATCTGCGATGTGACTATCGTGGATGCGCACATCGCGATATCGATGTTAAAATGATACATCGTGCAGCCCTACCTGAACCCCATGGGTAGACCTGAGAAGGTATAGGAGATCTCAGGCAATCTAACAGATCTGGATCCTTTTTGCAAAGAAGAGTGGGAAAATATTCCCAAGTCAAGATGTGCCTCTAAACAGACTGCTGTAATCAAAGGCTGCCTCAAGGAAGAGTCCAGGGGTGTTGCTTATTAGTGCCACGCATAGGTTGTAATTTCACAATTCATTAATTATACATTAAATGTGCACAACATCTGATATGATTTATCTTCGTTTTGTTTTTTACTGCCGTTTTAACAGGGGTGTGTAGACTTTATCTCCACTATATACGAGCTGAGTAAAAGGAGGCCCTTCTCACCACTGATCCAGGATACAGCCTCTTGATGCTCTCCAGGATCTCAGCCTTGCGCTGCTGCCTGCTGTTCTCCTGTCTGTCGATTCGAGCGTCACCCAGCTGCTCCATCACCTGCACAACACGTCACACACTTCAGCAAACACACCTTTCACTCCTCTCAAAGACTCCCTGAGGTCAGGTCGCTGTTCTATCAGGTATAGCGTGATAATGTACACCTTGGCAAAAGCCTAGGGTCATCCTTGGCATGGCTGTGGACAGTCTGTCGAGTGGGTGAAAATGGGTTTTTAATAATAATACGTTTAATTTATAAAGCATTTTCCCAAGCTCAATCGATAAACAAATACATCAAAAACAGGACATCAAAAACAGGACAAATATAAGAAACAATACAGATCAATCACATCAATCACCACATACACACCACATGGGGTCTGGAGTGACGAATACCTGATCACCAGCCCGAGGTTGCATTTTCTATCTCTGATCATTTTCTATTAGTTAGTACTGGCTGCAGATAAGTCTTAATTGTTATTGATTTGAATGTTAACGTAGATGATGAAAAAGATGCATTGGGATTGGCATTTATCAGGGCTGCCAACTCTCACGCCATGACACTTTTCACACGCTCTCAGAACGCGCAGGAAGCCTTCAGCCACGCCATTGGGCCAACGGACCTTACACGACCATTGGGTCTCCGTCGAGAGCAGTGGTCGACCGATATTGGTTTTTTGATGACACACTTTATATTCATTTTAATCAATATTTAAAATTAGAAATAAATTAGAAAACAAATCTTTAAAATAAACATGCTTATACTTTAGATGGCAACTTCTTGAATCTCCAATCCTATTACAGTATTTTTCATAAATAAAGTAATTGTTTAAAAATATGTTAATATGTGTGTGGCGAGCAGGACGAGGCCGTGAGAGAGCGGCGCTCATCATTAATCACGCCACCGGCCTCACGCCGCTCTCTCACGGCCCTCAGCCTCGTCCTGCTCGCCACAGTGTGAATAAAACGGAAGTAAACACTGTAACAGGGCACTCAGTAATCTGGTAATTTCTTGCGCACTGGTAATCATATTTGTTCAAATACAGACAAGGTAACGCTAATTTACATACAGCACACAGTGAAAACAATATGAATATGACACAGTGGGACACTGGATATAGCACAGCATATTTTAAACTGAAGGATTTAAAGTGTTTCGATGGCGTCTCCTGTGAAGCTGATCTTCTGTTCGCATTCACTCACTTCGCACGGACCGCCCGTCACTCGCAGGAACACTGTTATGAAGGCTACAAATGCACACTTCACAAGATATCACGATTAAACCTGCAAGGTTTGTGAAATTAAATGTTTATTAGATATTCAGAGATTTGTTTAAATGATGTAGATGTGCATTTGCTGAATGTTGACGGTAAATGAGAAAGTATTTTAGCCTGATTGTTTGCCTTTTCTGTTACAAATAATATAAAAGCAAACGCTTTACAAGTTTTGTCTAACACAGTATGAGATATGACTGACAGAGATCGTAAACTAATGAAGACGGAGAATGTGAGTGAGCGCTGTGTGATCAGGCGCTGGTGTTCTCAACGCCGCCCGTCAAAATACAAGTCCCGCTTCCAACACATCGGCCAATCAGAAAAACTTAGCGGCCGATGCCGGTATTTTAAAAAGCCAAACATCGGCCGATATATCGGTCGACCACTAGTCGAGAGCCCTGACTCAATGTCTTTTTAGAGCTGCTTTACAGCAGAAATTAAATTGGTCTCATATTTGATGAAGTTTGCATAATTGATTATGTTATTTTCCCATTTTATTCTGTGCAGCTGCTTTGAAACTATCTGTATTGTATAAGGACCATTAAAAACAAAAGTGACTTGACGTCACATAGCGTTCATGAATCAGAGATGCAGAGTACACATGATTATGTCTCACGGCTGGCATTCCTCTCAGGGCTTGGTGACGGAAGGACCAAGCCCAAGCCCCACCTCTTTTGTTAATAAGGGCAGGATTATTAATTTCATTAGAGTTTATTATTTATCGTGAAAACTTATTTTTGGTTCGATTGTTTTTCCCTCTTTCAAAAACTACTATCTATCACTCCCATGTAAAACACCAGAGATGGTCACCATTTGGTTCCCTCTGGAGACTGTGAACTAAACCTAAAAGTAAAAAGTCTCATGATGAAATAACTGCATATTTGCTGAATGCCAATGGTGTGTAAAAGTGTTTTAACGTTTGCCTCTGTCTAATTGTACCTGGTTGAGCTCCATGTTGATCTCATCTATCCTCCGTTTGGCCTGCTCCACCTCTTCGGTCAGCTCCTCCTCCATCCTCTTCTGCTCGTCCAGAGACTGTCTGAGGAGCAGAGCGAGGAGAGAGTGTTGAGCACACACACTCGCAGCTGTTTGCCGGGTCGGATGTGGCGTGTGATGTGTTTGTACCTGCTGGTGGTGATGTAGTCCTCCAGCTTCTCAATGCGCTTCTGGTTCTCCTCGATCTCTCGGATCTTCTGCTTGATCTTGGCCTATAAGTAACAACAATCACAGCAAATCAAGCTACTCAGTTGGTTTATTTCCACTTAGTAAATGAAGTTTGCAGAAACGTTTCGCACCTCCGTCTCTATTTTCTTCCTCTCCTCCAGGTCCAGGCGGTCCTGGTCAGCTTTCTGGTCTCTGTTGAACTTCTCGAGCTCTTGAGCCAGTGTAGCAGCTCGCTTACTCGCCTCCTCCTTCAGGCGGTGGTATGCCTTCACCTGAGCACACACACACACACACACACAACAGTTATATTGCACGCTAAGGAAGCTGTTATTTAAACATTTTTAAGGCAATGCTCTGCAAGTTTACGTTTTACCCTAGTAGAAGTATACTTTTACAATGCAACTAGACCTGAGCAACTAGATGAGGCCTCTGCACAGATCCAGGACCAGCTGGGGCCTAAACACAGTTTTTAACCAGGATGACGTTCTCGTGTGCGGGTAGTTTCGCTACTTGCTTTTATAGGGAAAAGCGGCTGCTCTAGGATCAGTTTTCTTCATAATAATAGCATATTGGCAAAACAGATTCGGCAGGCGATTCAGAGCTCAGGGGTTTCTATTCACAACGCGTTTTTGCAATGTTGAGCAATAAAGCCAATCCCAAACAAACATATGTGTTGATTTCTTGAAAGCGATGGCCAATCAGAGCAGTTTAAGTTAGAATCCACTCACTGGTTAAAACAACAGAGTTTTGTTCAATGCTGAGTTCTGCACGTTCCTCTCATTAAAACAAAGTGTATGAAGTAATGAGGCATTTATATAGCGCTTTCATATGCACTACTGTACACCCAAAGCGCTTTACAATTAACATGAACGAATCCGCAGACTTTATGAGAGCTTTTACGCTGGGATGTGTTGGGTGGGGCCGGTTATCAGGAGCGTTTACGCTGGGATGTGTCGGGTGGGGCCGGTTATCTTACGCTGGGATGTGTCGGGTGGGGCCGGTTATCTTACGCTGGGATGTGTCGGGTGGGGCCGGTTATCTTACGCTGGGGTGTGTCGGGTGGGGCCGGTTATCTGGAGCGTTTACGCTGGGATGTGTCGGGTGGGGCCGGTTATCTTACGCTGGGATGTGTCGGGTGGGGCCGGTTATCTTACGCTGGGGTGTGTCGGGTGGGGCCGGTTATCTTACGCTGGGATGTGTCGGGTGGGGCCGGTTATCTTACGCTGGGATGTGTCGGGTGGGGCCGGTTATCTTACGCTGGGGTGTGTCGGGTGGGGCCGGTTATCTTACGCTGGGATGTGTCTGGTGGGGCCGGTTATCTTACGCTGGGATGTGTCTGGTGGGGCCGGTTATCTTACGCTGGGATGTGTCGGGTGGGGCCGGTTATCTTACGCTGGGATGTGTCGGGTGGGGCCGGTTATCTTACGCTGGGATGTGTCGGGTGCGGCCGGTTATCTTACGCTGGGATGTGTCGGGTGCGGCCGGTTATCTTACGCTGGGATGTGTCGGGTGCGGCCGGTTATCTTACGCTGGGATGTGTCGGGTGGGGCCGGTTATCTTACGCTGGGATGTGTCGGGTGGGGCCGGTTATCAGGAGCGTTTTACGCTGGGATGTGTCGGGTGGGGCCGGTTATCTTACGCTGGGATGTGTCGGGTGGGTGCTGAGTTCTGCACGTTCCTCTCATTAAAACAAAGTGTATGAAGTAATGAGGCATTTATATAGCGCTTTCATATGCACTACTGTACACCCAAAGCGCTTTACAATTAACATGAACGAATCCGCAGACTTTATGAGAGCTTTTACGCTGGGATGTGTTGGGTGGGGCCGGATATCAGGAGCGTTTACGCTGGGATGTGTCGGGTGGGGCCGGTTATCTTACGCTGGGATGTGTCGGGTGGGGCCGGTTATCTTACGCTGGGATGTGTCGGGTGGGGCCGGTTATCTTACGCTGGGGTGTGTCGGGTGGGGCCGGTTATCTGGAGCGTTTACGCTGGGATGTGTCGGGTGGGGCCGGTTATCTTACGCTGGGATGTGTCGGGTGGGGCCGGTTATCTTACGCTGGGGTGTGTCAGGTGGGGCCGGTTATCTTACGCTGGGATGTGTCTGGTGGGGCCGGTTATCTTACGCTGGGATGTGTCGGGTGGGGCCGGTTATCTTACGCTGGGGTGTGTCGGGTGGGGCCGGTTATCTTACGCTGGGATGTGTCTGGTGGGGCCGGTTATCTTACGCTGGGATGTGTCGGGTGGGGCCGGTTATCTTAAGCTGGGATGTGTCGGGTGGGGCCGGTTATCTTACGCTGGGATGTGTCGGGTGGGGCCGGTTATCTTACGCTGGGGTGTGTCGGGTGGGGCCGGTTATCTGGAGCGTTTACGCTGGGATGTGTCGGGTGGGGCCGGTTATCTTACGCTGGGGTGTGTCGGGTGGGGCCGGTTATCTTACGCTGGGGTGTGTCGGGTGGGGCCGGTTATCTTACGCTGGGATGTGTCGGGTGGGGCCGGTTATCTTACGCTGGGATGTGTCGGGTGGGGCCGGTTATCTTACGCTGGGATGTGTCGGGTGGGGCCGGTTATCTTACGCTGGGGTGTGTCGGGTGGGGCCGGTTATCTTATGCTGGGATGTGTCTGGTGGGGCCGGTTATCTTACGCTGGGGTGTGTCGGGTGGGGCCGGTTATCTTACGCTGGGATGTGTCGGGTGGGGCCGGTTATCTTACGCTGGGATGTGTCGGGTGCGGCCGGTTATCTTACGCTGGGATGTGTCGGGTGCGGCCGGTTATCTTACGCTGGGATGTGTCGGGTGGGGCCGGTTATCTTACGCTGGGATGTGTCGGGTGGGGCCGGTTATCAGGAGCGTTTTACGCTGGGATGTGTCGGGTGGGGCCGGTTATCTTACGCTGGGATGTGTCGGGTGGGGCCGGTTATCTTACGCTGGGATGTGTCAGGTGGGGCCGGTTATCTTACGCTGGGATGTGTCGGTAGGGGCCGGTTATCTTACGCTGGGATGTGTCAGGTGGGGCCGGTTATCTTACGCTGGGATGTGTCAGGTGGGGCCGGTTATCAGGAGCGTTTACGCTGGGATGTGTCGGGTGGGGCCGGTTATCTTACGCTGGGATGTGTCGGTAGGGGCCGGTTATCTTACGCTGGGATGTGTCAGGTGGGGCCGGTTATCTTACGCTGGGATGTGTCGGTAGGGGCCGGTTATCTTACGCTGGGATGTGTCAGGTGGGGCCGGTTATCTTACGCTGGGATGTGTCGGGAGGGGCCGGTTATCAGGAGCGTTTACGCTGGGATGTGTCTGGTGGGGCCGGTTATCTTACGCTGGGATGTGTCGGGTGGGGCCGGTTATCTTACGCTGGGATGTGTCGGGTGGGGCCGGTTATCAGGAGCGTTTACGCTGGGATGTGTCGGGTGGGGCCGGTTATCTTACGCTGGGATGTGTCGGGTGGGGCCGGTTATCTTACGCTGGGATGTGTCGGGTGGGGCCGGTTATCTGGAGCGTTTACGCTGGGATGTGTCTGGTGGGGCCGGTTATCAGGAGCGTTTACGCTGGGATGTGTCTGGTGGGGCCGGTTATCTTACGCTGGGATGTGTCGGGTGGGGCCGGTTATCAGGAGCGTTTACACTGGGATGTGTCGGGTGGGGCCGGTTATCTTACGCTGGGATGTGTCGGGTGGGGCCGGTTATCTTACGCTGGGATGTGTCGGGTGGGGCCGGTTATCTTACGCTGGGATGTGTCGGGTGGGGCCGGTTATCTGGAGCGTTTACGCTGGGATGTGTCGGGTGGGGCCGGTTATCTTACGCTGGGGTGTGTCGGGTGGGGCCGGTTATCTAACGCTGGGATGTGTCGGGTGGGGCCGGTTATCTTACGCTGGGATGTGTCGGGTGGGGCCGGTTATCTTACGCTGGGATGTGTCAGGTGGGGCCGGTTATCTTACGCTGGGATGTGTCGGGTGGGGCCGGTTATCTTACGCTGGGATGTGTCGGGTGGGGCCGGTTATCTGGAGCGTTTACGCTGGGATGTGTCGGGTGGGGCCGGTTATCTTACGCTGGGGTGTGTCGGGTGGGGCCGGTTATCTTACGCTGGGATGTGTCGGGTGGGGCCGGTTATCTTACGCTGGGATGTGTCGGGTGGGGCCGGTTATCTTACGCTGGGATGTGTCGGGTGGGGCCGGTTATCTTACGCTGGGATGTGTCGGGTGGGGCCGGTTATCAGGAGCGTTTGCGCTGGGATGTGTCGGGTGGGGGCGGTTATCTTACGCTGGGGTGTGTCGGGTGGGGCCGGTTATCTTACGCTGGGATGTGTCAGGTGGGGCCGGTTATCAGGAGCGTTTACGCTGGGATGTGTCGGGTGGGGCCGGTTATCTTACGCTGGGATGTGTCGGGTGGGGGCGGTTATCTTACGCTCGGATGTGTCGGGTGGGGCCGGTTATCTTACGCTGGGATGTGTCGGGTGGGGCCGGTTATCTTACGCTGGGATGTGTCGGGTGGGGCCGGTTATCTTACGCTGGGATGTGTCTGGTGGGGCCGGTTATCTTACGCTGGGATGTGTCGGGTGGGGCCGGTTATCTTACGCTGGGATGTGTCGGGTGGGGCCGGTTATCTTACGCTGGGGTGTGTCGGGTGGGGCCGGTTATCTTACGCTGGGATGTGTCGGGTGGGGCCGGTTATCTTACGCTGGGATGTGTCGGGTGGGGCCGGTTATCTTACGCTGGGATGTGTCAGGTGGGGCCGGTTATCTTACGCTGGGATGTGTCGGGTGGGGCCGGTTATCTTACGCTGGGATGTGTCAGGTGGGGCTGGTTATCTTACGCTGGGATGTGTCGGGTGGGGCCGGTTATCTTACGCTGGGATGTGTCGGGTGGGGCCGGTTATCTTACGCTGGGATGTGTCAGGTGGGGTCCGTTATCTTACGCTGGGATGTGTCGGGTGGGGCCGGTTATCTTACGCTGGGATGTGTCAGGTGGGGTCGGTTATCTTACGCTGGGATGTGTCTGGTGGGGCCGGTTATCTTACGCTGGGATGTGTTAGGTGGGGTCGGTTATCTTACGCTGGGATGTGTCGGGTGGGGCCGGTTATCTTACGCTGGGATGTGTCAGGTGGGGCCGGTTATCTTACGCTGGGATGTGTCGGGTGGGGCCGGTTATCTTACGCTGGGATGTGTCAGGTGGGGCCGGTTATCTTACGCTGGGATGTGTCGGGTGGGGCCGGTTATCTTACGCTGGGATGTGTCAGGTGGGGCCGGTTATCTTACGCTGGGATGTGTCGGGTGGGGCCGGTTATCTTACGCTGGGATGTGTCGGGTGGGGCCGGTTATCTTACGCTGGGGTGTGTCGGGTGGGGCCGGTTATCTTACGCTGGGATGTGTCGGGTGGGGCCGGTTATCTTACGCTGGGATGTGTCGGGTGGGGCCGGTTATCAGGAGCGTTTACGCTGGGATGTGTCATGTGGGGCCGGTTATCTTACGCTGGGATGTGTCGGGTGGGGCCGGTTATCTTATGCTGGGATGTGTCAGGTGGGGCCGGTTATCTTACGCTGGGATGTGTCGGGTGGGGCCGGTTATCTTACGCTGGGATGTGTCAGGTGGGGCCGGTTATCTTACGCTGGGATGTGTCAGGTGGGGCCGGTTATCTTACGCTGGGATGTATCGGGTGGGGCCGGTTATCAGGAGCGTTTACGCTGGGATGTGTCTGGTGGGGCCGGTTATCTTACGCTGGGATGTGTCAGGTGGGGCCGGTTATCTTACGCTGGGATGTGTCAGGTGGGGCCGGTTATCTTACGCTGGGATGTATCGGGTGGGGCCGGTTATCAGGAGCGTTTACGCTGGGATGTGTCGGGTGGGGCCGGTTATCTTACGCTGGGATGTGTCGGGTGGGGCCGGTTATCTTACGCTGGGATGTGTCGGGTGGGGCCGGTTATCTTACGCTGGGATGTGTCAGGTGGGGTCGGTTATCTTACGCTGGGATGTGTCTGGTGGGGCCGGTTATCTTACGCTGGGATGTGTCAGGTGGGGTCGGTTATCTTACGCTGGGATGTGTCTGGTGGGGCCGGTTATCTTACGCTGGGATGTGTCAGGTGGGGTCGGTTATCTTACGCTGGGATGTGTCGGGTGGGGCCGGTTATCTTACGCTGGGATGTGTCAGGTGGGGCCGGTTATCTTACGCTGGGATGTGTCGGGTGGGGCCGGTTATCTTACGCTGGGATGTGTCAGGTGGGGCCGGTTATCTTACGCTGGGATGTGTCGGGTGGGGCCGGTTATCTTACGCTGGGATGTGTCGGGTGCGGCCGGTTATCTTACGCTGGGATGTGTCGGGTGGGGCCGGTTATCTTACGCTGGGATGTGTCGGGTGGGGCCGGTTATCTTACGCTGGGATGTGTCGGGTGGGGCCGGTTATCTTACGCTAGGATGTGTCGGGTGGGGCCGGTTATCTTACGCTGGGATGTGTCGGGTGGGGCCGGTTATCAGGAGCGTTTACGCTGGGATGTGTCATGTGGGGCCGGTTATCTTACGCTGGGATGTGTCGGGTGGGGCCGGTTATCTTACGCTGGGATGTGTCGGGTGGGGCCGGTTATCTTACGCTGGGATGTGTCAGGTGGGGCCGGTTATCTTACGCTGGGATGTGTCAGGTGGGGCCGGTTATCTTACGCTGGGATGTGTCAGGTGGGGCCGGTTATCTTACGCTGGGATGTGTCGGGTGGGGCCGGTTATCTTACGCTGGGATGTGTCGGGTGGGGCCGGTTATCTTACGCTGGGATGTGTCGGGTGGGGCCGGTTATCTTACGCTGGGATGTGTCGGGTGGGGCCGGTTATCAGGAGCGTTTACGCTGGGATGTGTCATGTGGGGCCGGTTATCTTACGCTGGGATGTGTCGGGTGGGGCCGGTTATCTTACGCTGGGATGTGTCGGGTGGGGCCGGTTATCTTACGCTGGGATGTGTCATGTGGGGCCGGTTATCTTACGCTGGGATGTGTCAGGTGGGGCCGGTTATCAGGAGCGTTTACGCTGGGATGTGTCTGGTGGGGCCGGTTATCTTACGCTGGGATGTGTCTGGTGGGGCCGGTTATCTTACGCTGGGATATGTCTGGTGGGGCCGATTATCAGGAGCGTTTGCGCTGGGATTTGTCTGGTGGGGCCGGTTATCTTACGCTGGGATGTGTCGGGTGGGGCCGGTTATCTTACGCTGGGATGTGTTGGGTAGGGCCGGTTATCTTACGCTGGGATGTGTTGGGTGGGGCCGGTTATCTTACGCTGGGATGTGTCAGGTGGGGCCGGTGATCTTACGCTGGGATGTGTCGGGTGGGGCCGGTTATCTTACGCTGGGATGTGTCGGGTGGGGCCGGTTATCTTACGCTGGGATGTGTCTGGTGGGGCCGGTTATCTTACGCTGGGATGTGTCGGGTGGGGCCGGTTATCTTACGCTGGGATGTGTCGGGTGGGGCCGGTTATCTTACGCTGGGATGTGTCGGGTGGGGCCGGTTATCTTACGCTGGGATGTGTCAGGTGGGGCCGGTGATCTTACGCTGGGATGTGTCGGGTGGGGCCGGTTATCTTACGCTGGGATGTGTCGGGTGGGGCCGGTTATCTTACGCTGGGATGTGTCGGGTGGGGCCGGTTATCTTACGCTGGGATGTGTCAGGTGGGGCTGGTTATCTGGAGCGTTTGCGCAGGGGTGTGTTGGGTGGGGGTGTGTATCAGATGTACCTGGTTCTCTTCCAGCTGCAGATCTTGCCCCTGGCTCTGGGCCTCCTCCTCCATGCGCTCCTCAAACTCCTGTCGGGCCATCTCCACTGACCCCTGCTCCCGGTCCAGCTCGTCCATGTCTCCCTTGCGCTTCTTGTAGCATTTCTGGGCGTTCTGCAGAGACTTACGGGCCGCCTCCAGTTTCTTTATCTTGTGAGCCGTGTTCTCCTTGGCTTTAATGTACAGAGGCCTCTTCTGATTGAGATCTGCATCCTTCTCCCTGTCAACATGGCAAACAAAATCATTTACATTTCACAGCTAGCGGAGCAATAATCATGTATTATCATACGTGATCATTTAGAGATCTCCAGACTGGTTTCCATATCCTTAAAGATAATATGGAATAATTTCTGCCTGATGAATTCTGCAAGAGCTCAGGGCTCTACACTTTTGTTTGTCTTTAAGCTGTTTTTATTTATACATTTTCAGTTGAACTTAGGGACATTCTGCTTGGGTGATCAAGAAACATCTCGCGCCAAGGGAAAACTATTCATCATATAGAAAAGCTGCCTCACGATTGTTTTCAGGGGTCCAACAAAACCTGCAGGATATGCTTGGTTTAGCTTTACTCAGCTATACTTATGGCCAGAAACATGTGTCAGGCATGCAATGGACAATCTTCACAGACGTGTGTATTTCAACAGCAACTTATTATATATTAAAAAAACATTTTTTTAATAAAATAAAATGCTGTGTGTGTAAAATATACACTCAAACAAACTGATGTGCACACACATGTGAACTGGTGTTACTGTCCTGTAACTTTTTCCCCCAGATTTGTTAAATGAAATCAATTTAGCCGTGATGCAGTAAAAAGTGCACACAATGAATGGTTTACACTAAAAAATCAGGCCAGGTCTCACAGGCAGGGTTTAGATTAAGCCAGGATTAGGCCTTAGTTTTTATAAATGGGACTAGCTTAAGCCTTGTCAGTGAAACTGGGGGGAAGAGTGTAAAATACACAAAGAAGGAGATAAAAATATAATTTGGAGACTGTTTAACCACACCAGGGTTTTTACCTTTATAATAGGGCATTTTTCCCTCTAATTTTATGTATGCTTCATCTTTCATTTAAAATATTCTTCAATTTGATCAATACATTATATCAGAATAATAAGACACTAGGCTGTTACCAATCAAAATAAATAATTTACATGGAAAATTACAACTGTATTAAATGCCCTGATATGTTTTCCTTGATTGGTTTTCCTTGAAGAGAATTAAGTTGTTGAAAAAGAAAGTAAAAGAGTGACGCTCGTTCATTGCGTTTTACCGTGATGAGAGTTCTGTGTCTTTATTAAAATCAACACATTATAATGATTTATGATATCTGTCATCCACCCTTGATTAATTTGCATGTTGTGTTTTATTACTTGGCCCGCCCGACCCGCGCATTATGATCCGCGCAGCACTATCGGCAAACTATGCGCTTTGAGAATGAACACAGGCCAGGAATCCGCAACAGAACCGTCCAGGTGGAAAAAGTGTATCTGAGCATGTGACTGTCTGTCCGAGTTTTGTCGAGAGCCGGTCATAAAGTAAACTAGCCAGAAAATGATATATAACTTTTCTTTTAGTTTATTATGTAATACACAGACAGGTAGCCTATATAGGCTCTAGCACCCGAGTTTGTGTTTTTTTTTTATTCAAAACTCGGAAGTGGGCAAAAGAGCCAATCAACACACGAGGTGTAAACATGAATGTGTCTCTCTCGTCGGCTTGTGTCCCGACTGACCGAAACGCATCTGAACACCAGGTGTGAACACACAGACTCACTTGATCTCCTTCTCAATGGTCTGCTGGTCTCTCATCATGCGGCCCAGCTCCTTCTTCTTGTCTTTCAGCTCGTCCTCCACACGGTCCATGCGCTTCCTGTCCTTGTCAATCTCTTTGTTGCGGTGGGCGAGCTCTCGGTTCAGCTTCTCTATCTCGGACTCTCTGTGGAACAGTTTGAAGAGCTGTAACTGCACATGCGCGCGCACCACCTCGTCCTTCAGCCGCTGGTACCGCTCCGCCTGCACACACACACACACACGGAGAACACAGCTGGTCAGCTTTCTGACACGCAAATACATTAGTTCTGCACTGAGAAAACTAGCACTACATTAGGAGCCCACCTCTTCTTTCTCCTGCTTGGCCTCTTTTCGCTCCGCTGCGATGTTTTTCTTCCGGTGGTAGTTGAACTGCGTGTCCTCCTCGGCCTTCACCATTTCCTTCTTGAGCCTGTCGTACTCCTGAGCGAGCTCTCCAGAGCGAGAGATCTCCTCAAACAGAGCGGTTCTCTCTTTAGGGTTCTTCATGGCGATCGACTCCACCGCACCCTGTGGGAGAACAACACCACATCTACACTTAGCACTTTCTGGCAATGTTCCCTCTAAGCTGCGCACGTGCGCGGTGGCGCACTTCTGATGCCGCGGCCGCGCAGAAAATAATAAAATGCCACGCAGAGGACTGACTCGAAATGTGTGGGGAAATCCATTTGATTGTAGTTTAAGTGAGAAATCATTTCAGTGCTCTGGTCAACCGCTATAGAGTGAAAACTGGTGAATGCAGTTTACAGGTTTCATAGAAAGAGAATGATGTGAGCGTGTGTGATTACGAGAGGCAACGAGAAACGCATAGACATGTGAAATAAAATCACATCATAATGTTTTAAAGAAGAGTGGTTTGATTAAAGTGGTGGAAATAACGGGTAACAATTACACACCCACCCGCGTGCAAATTCAAAATACATCATTAGTTTAAATAGATGTTTTTGCGTGTGTGTGTGTGTGGGTGGGAGTTTCAGGCATGGTTAGATTATAAAAGAGTTCACATTCACTTTTCTTGAAAATATTTAGCTATTAGATCTATTTAAATGCTTCAGTTTGTTTTCATATTATAATAATATAATATGAAAAAAAATTTAAGCATTTAAACTGATATATTATATCACTTCAAATACTTCAATTCGTTTTTTTATATTATATTATGCCTATATTTTAAGCCTATAAAGAATCTCACAAGGGTATTGTTTAGGGCTCATTGCCATTAAAAAGTTTGAAACCCCCTAATAAAGAAAATATTGGAAATTCATAAGCAATAAACAATCATTTAACTTTGATGGTTTAATGCTTCCTGTACACAATTAATTGACTGTACAAAAACACTTTATGGTTTTCCCAAACCAACTCAGTGTAACAGCTTACTTTTCTTTCAAACTATATTCTATTATTGTAAAGAATTGAACTGTCCTGCAGAAGATTTTGTAAATAATTTTTCATAGGATTTCTTGGTAAAGACTGTACAGTTAACAGCACTGTATTTTAATGACGCTTTTCCACTGCATAGTACGGTACGGTTCGGTTCGGTACGGCACGCTTTGGCGCTTTTCCACTGCATAGTACGTTACGGTTCGGTTCGGTACGGCTCACTTGTGGTGCTTTTCCACTGCATGGTCCGGTACGGTACGGCTCGCTTCGGCTCGCTTTAAATGGTACCTGGTCTGTTGAGGTTCCAAGCGTACCGTACCGGTACTAAAATGAGACGTAAAAACACTGCAGATCACTGATTGGTCAGACAGAATCGTCACTACCAGCGTCATTGGACACTAAACCCGCTAGATTTAAATAACCAGTAGACAACAGCCAACGCGGTAGCATCTGTTTTTTAAACTTTAAAAATAAATGGCTGAATCGTGGTCAGTGGACGAGGTGCAGACGTTCCTCTCGTTGGTTGCAGAGGAGCGGATCCAGCCAGAGCTGGATGGGGCAAAACGGACTGAAAAAGTGTTCCAAGAAGTAGCTCAGGTCTTAGCCGCACACGGCTATCACCGGACCTACAAACAGTGTAGGGACAAAATAACGATCAGTCCCACCCACTTTGAAGAGGTACTAACTGCGGTGGAAAAGCAACCGAGCTAAAGCGAACCGAACCGTGCCGTACCGAGTCGAGTCGTACCACGCAGTGGAAAAGCGAAGCGAGCCGAACCGTTCCGTGCCGAGTCGAACCGTACCGAGCCGAACCGAGCCGTACCAGCAGTGGAAAAGCGCCATAAGTAACCTAAAATGTGCTTCATTTAGTGACTTCTTAATTAACTGCTTGTTTTTCAAAAATATGATTTAATACCAATAAGTTACATCAAGGGTCAAATAAAATAGAAATGGCACATTCAAGTTAAAAGTTAAAGGTGCCCTAGAATGTTTTTTTTTTTATTATTTTATAATGTTTCCTGGGTTGCCCTTATAATGTTAGTATGTTTTTTAGATAAAAAATAGTCATAATTTAGAAATAAAAGGCATTTTTCCTAGCCTGATTTTAGCCTCTGATTTGAACGCTCTGTTTGAAGGGGCGTGTCTGCTGTGTGCAACCGGCCCAAGCTGTGATTGGCTGACATGCTTGCATATGAAATAGCTATGTATTACATGTGAAACTCTCTCGAATAATTTTACTACCGCTATTATACGTTTTTACTATTACAGCTATCGAGATTAACGAATCGTGAGATGTTTTTAAAGTAGATCTATTCCCATCACATAAAATGTTGCCGTGATGAGCATTGAGCAAGCAGATGACGTCTGTTGATCGCGAGAATGATGATCTTATTGCAACGCATTTTCTGCACTCTCTCTAATGCTTTCACGCGATGATGTACATACAGTAAGAGCTTCGTTGTGCCGTGTAACGTGCGTCATTGATTTCATAACCAGTTGTCCAGATAAACTCGCGCTGTGTGGAAAGATTGTTGATCGCTTTTTCTGTATATAATTTATTCACAATTTAAATAAGTTTTTTTCATCCTACTAAAAGAAACGATGTGAAGCTGATATTTTAGTCACTGGCTTGACTTACTGATGCATAAACAGTATTGAACGATTTTGAGTAGGGCTGGGGTAAACGATTATTAACTAAACGATTAGTTGGGCGATTATTTTATCGATTAGTCGACTAATCTAACGACTAATTGGACGATTAATATAAAGATTATTTTTCTGCTGCTCGATTAATAAAAAAACAATGTATCTCAAATAAATACGAACTAGCGTACTGAATCATGATACTGTATAAGCTGGCTAACGTTAGTCTAATGTTATGTATTTGAACACCGTCATTAGAACTCTATAACCGCCAAAACCGTGCTATTAAAATATTATTTACAAACATTTATTATCATAGAGAATGTTTAAATACTAATATCAGCTTACGAGGGAAACGGAGGCGGATTTAGTGGTGCTTCTGCTACTGCTGGAGATGATTCGGGAGAGTCTGTCCCCCTTTACCGATCAGAGCGCGCGCTGACACGGAGCAAAGCCTTGTTTAAACTCGTCGCGTCCGCACGAGCGCGCGGCAAAAATGACGCGTTGGGTGCGCAAGACCCCATTTCGCTTGGCTGTGTGCACGGCTTCAACAGCGCGCGGCGCCGCGTCCGCGGATGAACGACTGCAAGCCGAATCTGCCCGAGCCGTACGTCTCACCGCACCGGCACCCAGTTTGCGCGTCTAAATTGCAAAGGTTTTTTTTTTTGTTAAGGATTTGTTTACTGTGTGTGATTCATTTAATGGAAAGCACATTCACTTCTAGTGGTCTTCGTCCTCCATTCTGCAATGTTTCGGTCTCCCACGTGTGTTGGCGAGCTGTACTGCCGGAAACGGTGCAAAAAATAAATAAATGAAGAAGTGTCGACGCAAAAATATGGCGTCGACGTAATTTTGACGTCGAAGCGTCGACGCGCCGCTACAGCACTAATTTTGAGAGAAAGATTACCTGTCTGAACTTGAACAATTACACATCAGAAAGTGTTGCTTGGTAGCTCGATCCGAGGCCAGCTCTGTATTGGCCCAAGTTGAGGAAACAGTCGTCGGTGAAATGTTTGGAAATTTCCGGAGAAAATAAAATTAACCCATTGTTTCTTCAGAGGCTCGGATGAAGGAACTAAAAGATACTTTTGTGTTCATGTGTACATCATCCAAACACTGAGCAACTGCCATGCTTCGGCTGCGCAGTTCCACCTGGCATTGAACATGGGCTGGCATATGCACATTTTTGGAGTCGTACATATTAATGATCCCGACTGTTGCGTCACAGTCGGTGTTATGTGGAGATTCGCCTATTTTTCAGGGGTGTTTTTCAAAAACGAGATTTAAGTAAGAAGGAGAAAACAATGGTGTTTGAGACTCACTGTATGTCATGTCCATGCACTGAACTCTTGTTATTTAACTATGCCAAAATAAATTCAATTTCACATTCTAGGGCACCTTTAAAACTGAATGTTGAACCCATTGTGTTTCTACGTATGCTGTACAGGTCAGGTGTAAAGAATATTTTTGCTCAAGTGGCGAAAAATGTCCGCCCAATAGAAAAAAGTTTTGCTCAGCAAGAAAAAAAATGAGAGGGAACATTGCTTTCTGGATGTCCATTTATCTGACCTGTAACTATAGTAATAATAAAATCCTACCATCTGAGTAATTTAAACTTGAAGTACAAGCTTCATGTTTTGTGCGTTTATGCTTTCAAAAACTAAAGAGACCCTGGAGGAAGTGCAAAGGAGAAGAGCAACACAGGGCTGAACGCTACAGTCCTTGTCAAAGGACTGTAGACCACATCTAAACCGTGGTTTAGGTTTGAACTTGCCCTGACAACATTTCTACTGGCACAAAAATAAAAAAGCCCCCAAAACTGCAGGTGCCAGTGACAGGCTTACAGGGTCTTTTGAGACCTTTGTAAGACCTGAAGAAATAAAAATGAATGCTGTACATTAGGGGTGTTCAATATTGACAAATTATATCTCGATATTTTCAAAGATTTTGTTGATAGCAATAAATAGATCATATTATTCATATTCTATGCGATGGTCAGTTCACAGTGAACGCAAATTGTCCCGTGAATAAGCAAATCCGCAAAGAAAGAATACTACAAATCTTTGTTAGATAGTTTTAATTTGGTAAAAGTATTTATACATGTCTAAGTCAAAGTGTAATCTAAAATTGCATAAGTAAAAATACTTTATGACCTTAAATTTTCTTCAATTTGTTGATCGTAGAGACCATTGGTGGCAATTTTTTTTACGATATACTTATGCTTACGATGCTTTTGAGAAGTGCAGCCCAGAACTGCATGCCAAACTAATCCAGTTTGCTCCAGGGAAATGACATACTCCACCTGTAAAATTGAACATTGTAAAGAAGCAGCTCTAATTACCTGAAAGACCAGGAAGTTTCTGGCCTTGATGAGGATCCCCAGTTTCTCCAGTTCCTCGCTGTACTCCGCCAGCGGCACCACTTTACTGTTGATGCGGTACTCCGACGAGGAGCCTGCACAAGACACCAGCAGTTCAGGTGCGAGCGCAGTGGGCATTAATGAGTCACTCTGCTCTACGGCTGCACACTTATTAATAATAATAGAACAAGTCAACTCCTGTGGTTTCACATGACATACTTAAAGCATGTTACTGAAGCAGCCAAACATGCAATCAATCACAAGCTGTGCGCATGAAAGGACATTTGGACAAACACGGTTTAGCCCTGAGACTTCCACAGAAGATGTGTGTACATGTCTTAATACTTAGACCACTTAAGACTCCTCCGATCGACCGGGGGCCAAAATTGATCAAAATGTGTTTACTTATTCTTATTTATAACTGACTGTTTACTTGTCTTTATTAATGTTTGAAATGTATATTAGTCTAGTTGTTTTTGCTGTGGTATGTTAAAACCATAGGCAAAAGTTGTAAGTGTAACAAAAGTGTAAGTGCTGCTGAGTTTTGCTTATGTTATTCAGCTGCAATTTAATGCTTTGCAAAAACACACAGAATAAATAATTGATATCTAAATGATTGACCCTTTTTTTACCTTATTGGAATCAAAACTGGGAATCGATAAGCAGAATCATAATCGCTATAATTCAAACGATACCCAACCCTATTATTTGTGCAGCCCTAACTACGATTGGGTGTTGTAAAGCACAGCCGTGTGTGAGCCGTGTGTGCGGTACCGATGATGATCCTGGAGAAGGTCAGCTCCTGGCCGCTGTCCTGCTGGTACACCATGCTCACAAACGCTCGGTTCGCCGCAGGTTTGCCCACTGGAGCGCCATGAATCAAATCCTTCAGTGTTTTCACACGCAAGTTACTGGTCTTCTCTGCCAGGACAAAGCTGATGGCATCCATGAGATTGGATTTGCCTGATAATAAAAAAGCTTTCATTAGATAAACGTCAATAAAAGACAGTTGAAATACAGCACAAAAAAAAAACCTAGATTTCATTGAGAATCACAAGCTAGGGGTGTAACGACGCCCTCATGTCACGGTTAGTAATATCACGAAACTGAACTCACGATACGATATTATTGCGATACTCCAAGACATATAATAAAAGGTTATCAAAAAATATATACTGTTGATTACAATGCTTGGACTTGGTACTGAAACCCAAAGCACAGGACAATAGAGACACCAGAATAACAATATTCATGATTCTGAAGCTGAAAATACTGAATTATTTCAGATGAATATGCTTGCACTAGATATATTTATAATAATGTAGGCCACTTTTCACTGGTAACATCAGACGTCTGGCTTTATCTGGACCCACAGAAGATATCCCCCCCATTATTATACATTATATAGTAGTTTATCGCGAACATAAATGCACAACTTTAAAGGAGATTTTCTCAATGTTTCGACTTTTTTGCATCCTCAGATTCCAGATTTTTATACAGTTGTATATTGGCCAAATATTGTCCTATCCTAACAAACCATACATCAATGGAAAGCTTATTTATTCAGCTTTCAGATGATATATGAATGTGTATGATGTGCTTTGGTGTTTATAGTTTTGAACTATATTGACTCATTATAGCCTTTGGATATCGGTGTCCATTTTGCCATCAAAGTGAACCTCCTAAAGGGTCTGAGGTCCTCCAATCATATCTCACAAAATCCTGCAGGAAACACTAATAATAATTACAATAACAACCGAGTCATATTAGATGGCTCCAAAACAGTAAATGTGGCCTTTGATAAGTCAAGTAGTGAGATTTTTTTAAACTGATCACTTCATTGGCACTGAAAGAGGTCTGAGTTATTTTGTGTAAAGAGTAAAGTTAAATCCAAGTGTAAACACCCTTAACAGACCTTCATACCACATTTGCACCACATACAGTCTGTACACACCTCTGGGTGAGTGCCACTTCACATGCAGCTTCTCTATCACCCTTTATAGAGCAAAGATGGGGCTCATTGATACTGATTTTATTTGATTGGTAAATTACTTGAACTATTGATATGTTGAAGAATTTGGCAAAAGATGACGGGGACGTCATAAACGAATGCAGTTATATGTGCATGTGTTAATATGTCTAAACGTGTAATAATCCCTCATTGTTTATTAAAAGTGTTGTTGTTATTATTAGCGAACTGTGAACACGCTTACCTGATCCATTCGGCCCAATAATCGCTGTAAACTTGTGGAAAGGCCCGATTATCTGTCTGCCTTTGTAAGACTTAAAGTTTTCGATCTCTATTAACTTTAGGTAGCCCATGGCGAATTACTTATTCCGGAGAGTTTGATAAAAAATTAAAATGTGAAGCTGTTCAGAGCGCCTAATGCTAGCACGAAAAAAGAAAGCAGGCTAACATCGACTCTGAGCACTTCAGATATATTCAACGACAGACTAATATATCCTTAAAATAACCTGCACTTCAAAGCAGAACAAAACTAAAATTAAACTAATATATATTTGTGATATTCGTTATAACACAACTAAAACCGGCGGCCATTGAATACAGCGCGCGCGATAACTGTCTGTTCCATAAACACAACACATATCGCGAGAAGATGCTAAAACTCTCTAAAACATGAGGGATATCGCGAGAATTTAGTACTGCGTCAGACGCCCCGCCCCAGCGCGGTTTGTGCGTGTTCCTTCCTTTCTTTTACTGTCTATGGTTCCTTCTGATGTGATGCCCGGGAAGTCTTTAAATCTTTAATATTGTTGTGACTTAATGATATAATTCATTTATCCCAAATTAAGCTTTAATGTACGGTGAAAATGCATCACTATGGATTCAAAGGTATTGCAAAGGCACCATCTAGCGGCCACTGGCGGATGCACGATACAGTTGCGCTCTGTCTGCACGGGAAGCTCGTTCGAGAAGTGTGTGTGTGTTGTTTATCAATAACTGTGTGCGTCAATTCGAGAACTCCACACACACCTATAATGTAAACCCACCATCTCCATCATTATAAGTTGATCTGCTGCAACGCCATGTCCAAATCGGCACCTACTGTACACGTGTGACGTCACAGCCGCAGTCTGATGCACATGTGTGTGTGTGCTGTTTCTTACAGGCTGTCCTCAAACTAACCCTTCCCTGCCTCAGTCCTGTGTGTGTACTGACCGAGAATACAGCCTCCTTAGCGCCTGTGGTCCTTCTCTCAAACATACATAAAGAGAATATACATATTTTGTGGAACTGCTTTAGGTATGGTATATCCCTAAAGTATTAATGCAAGACAAGAAGTTCTAGTTATGCCACTGCCACTTCATGGCTTCGTCTTTTCTGGAGTATTTATATGGTCCCATCACAAGATATATCTCATAACTTTATTACCAGAACTCTACTGTACATCTGCAGATTGTAGAGAAATTGATTTATTAGGATTAACCCCTTGAGATGACCCATCTCGTTTTCCAGGGGTCCCACCACAGTGTAACAGTCACTATATCAAACACACAACAAAACACAAATTAACAATACATCGACAAACAACAAAACACAAACAATAATTGACAAATAACACCAAAGTTGAAATAATAACTACTAAATGTACAACAAAGTTTCTGTATATCTAATCATAAATAAACATCCAATATAAAAATAAAGTGTCACCTTCAATGATAGCATGTACAGTCCAACGCAAAATGAGTTCATGATTGTTTAAACATCCGAAATGATGTAATAGATCGAATATCTGCAGGGAAATTAATCCAGTCTATTGGGGCTTTACACATAAAAGCTTTTACCAATTGTTATTTTTGTTCAAAAATATTGTTGAAATCCGTAGATATTTATAAATACATTTAAATATAAACTGAAGCCAGTGAATATGTCGTCTTAAACGCAGAGATGGAAACCTCACTCACTCTAGAGAAAGCTTCGTGCTGATTTTCTTCTCATCTTTCTTGAGGTGTACACCTAATCACATTAAGGTGTACTAATTTTTCATTATTGCTATTTTAACATTTTATAAATATTGCAGTGTCATCAAAACTGACTCGTGTCAGCACAGTTGTCAGTGTATTGGAAGCAGTGATCTGTGGGATGGCTTGATGGAATAAGCGGTTGAGTGTAAAGGTGTTTCTTTACTTCTGGCCACACTGCAGACTTACGTGTGTGTGTGTGTGTGTGTGTGTGTGTCGTAAACCACACCAGACACTGGGAACGCAGTAAATGAGAGAATTGGAAAATAACTTTATTTGTTTACAAAAATACAAAGAAATCGAACACTTAAAGCAGTTGAGTGCACATAAGTGCTGTGTTTGTAGAGTGATGTCTCAGTGAAGGCTGGTTATGATGACGTCCTCTGGCTGCTGGTGTCCACAGCGCTGGCCTCTCTGAACTGCTGAGTCCAGCTCTGAGGATCCTGCTCAAACAGCTGCCGGAGCACACACACACGCCACAGCACGGTTACGCTCTTCATTCAGATACATGTGTTCAGCTGCAAGGCATTACACTCATGAAGAAATCACCAACAGTCATTATAAGGGTAAATCCTTGCCAAGAACATGTCAGGGCCATACATCAGCAAATAAGTGAAAATATTTAAAAGAAATAAAGCTTCTTTTAAAGGCCATGTGCAAAGCAATGTGCTTTTAGTCTGTTTACTAGCTAATAGACAACGGATGCAAACACAACAGGGGTGAAAAAGACCAAAATGTAACAGTTGGGACAAGACATTTGAAAAAGAGAGGTCATGGTTTATTAAGTTTAATTTATTACAAGGCAGAGTGGTGGTATTAGGGTTAGGTATATATAATTATATAGGGTATATTATATATATATTATGTATAGTATTTAAATGACAAACTGTGAAAAAAAAAAAAGTTATCCATGGGGAAAAATCTATATAGATGACTGTTTTGCTTGTATTTATCAAAGGTGCACATTAGGGGAGAGCGTTGTAATTAAAAGATTGAGATAAAAAAAAGATTGCAGACTTACAGAAGGCAAGAAAGGGAGGGTATAATGGTGATTGATAAATAGGTGCTGAACATTTCAAATATGTGTATTTCACCATTCAAGCGCAATAAGCCACAGAACTCATTAAGGTTCACACACACTGTCTGAGAAGCGTCTTTCTGCCACACTTGAGTGTGTGTCGCACAGAAAGCTGCCTGTCAGCACGTGGGCACTGAATTCACTTCTCCTGCAAGGTTTACTGCAATCTTAATAACTTATCGAGCATGTTCCGCCCTTTAGTTCCTCATTCACCCATGTCCATCACGGGATGGACTTCATTGGATTTGATGGACAACAAATGGATCAGAATATCCAACTTTTTTTTTATAGGTATGGACATTGCATTTTATTTTTAATCCATTTAAAAAAAAAAAAAACATGTCAAAACCAAGGATTTAAAAATAGGACAAGTGCGCGCCTACAATTACTCTAGCGTGTCAGTAAAGGAGCTGTATGTAAGAAATGTTTTTCAATTAATCATAAAATGGCCCTGGTGTGTCTCTAGACATTAAGAAATCATGTTCATTTCAAATACTTATATCACTGACAACAGTAGTACGGCCACGATATTGTCATTTAAAAAGTGAAGTTGCAGCCCTCAACTGATGTTGATGTTGTCATCTTGTGTTTTGGCCTGAAGCCCCACCCTCCACCTATCTACCAATCACGAAGTCCGTAGTGTTTCGGCATCCGGGTTGCCAGCTCTGCTCTAGTTGAAAGCTCCTTGTAGCAGCCTATGTTCCTGCTGGATCCTGCAGCATATCTGGCAACCTCGAGTCAGGGGGGAGGGGGAGGGGATACACCACTCTACAGTAATTTGAAAGTGATTGCAGTACCAGTTTTGGCCACAACCTTGCATACAGCTCCTTTAAGCAGTCCTGCACTGCACGTGAACATTTACATACTGCGCTTATGAAGAATTTAATAAAATCTCTATAGATTGCCACTTGTTGCCAGGATATATAGCCCTACTCCTCGCGCGCCCACTCTTTGAAAACCCCTGGTTTATTAAAGCTGCAGTCCGGAACTTTTCCTCTTTGTCGCCATCTCTCTGTTCGAAATCTGTAACTGCAGTGATTGGCTGGATTATCATCTTTACGTGGGTTGTAAATCGGCATGAAACAGCGCGGATGAACACAGTGCTTTGAGGCGAGTGCTGCTGTCAGTCACCGCGCTGTGTGGATACTGGCATACCGAATCACAGATTCACTTTTTGAAAGTTTGACCAACATAAGAATTTTCATAAGAAAATGTCTTCTGAACAAGTAAGTAAAATCCATTTTTGTTCTGACCAACTAAGGGGGGAAAAGCATTCGACATGATAAGCTTTGTTAGATTTAATCAACGCGATTTACAGCAACCGTGCAAATTATAGCCTACTTTGTTCTCAAATTGTTCATGTTAACAACATCAGCATTGCGTGACTAACGTTATTTAATGTGTTTTATGGTTACCTGTGTAGTTCAGAATTCATATTCTCCATAATAGCAAAACGAGAAAGGCACAACAAAGGAAACTCCATAACTGTGTGAATTAAGAAAACGTACTGTTACACGATTGAACTATTGAAATGTCTTACTTGTTCAGCAGAAAAAAGCCGTCTCTTCTTCCGTCTCGAACCCCTTCGGGAGTTCACGCACCTTTCAAAAGCCCCACCGATGTGTATCCTTGTGTTCGCATGAGACGGTTTCTTTCTCTTTCTCTAGCCACCTTAAATCCGAAGTACGAAGTCTTTTGGGTTTTATAACTGCTGAATCTCCAGTTGACACTGATGATTGTTGTTTGGATCTTTCTGGATGCCATAAGTTTAATCATATAAAGTGCTGCGAGAAAAGCCTATACATCTAAACATCTCGTGACGCGCAGTATAGCCGGCTAGCCGAAACTCCTTCTTTATGTGTACGGGTGTGACGTAATGACGCAAAGACATGCTCGAATTTCCCGCGGAAACCCACCAGTACCACTGGAATTAAAATCATTATTACAAGCTAACCGTTTTGAATCTAGCTATGGCAAGCAGATAGTTTTGAACACTGGCAGAATAAGTTTTTTTTAAATATAATTATTTTGGATTATTTTTAACTTAAAAAAGTTACGGACTGGAGCTTTAATATTAAACAAGGGTGGGTGTGGCCAAAATTACTGGATGTGAACCTACAAAGTAGTTTTTTTGTAAAATAAAAAAGATTTATCAGTGCACCTCTAATGAAATGAATATGGCTTAAGCCCTGCCCATTTTCAAAATTAATCTAAAGTGGCCCTCTCAAAAATGATCAACAATAATATTGTGGTCAAATTATAGTGATAGATGCCCCATTTTACATCCGATCCCCTGCCTGAGGAACTCTCTGCACACGTTACATCAGTAAAACTGCACACACCTCTCCAACGAACTCCAGCATCTTGAGCTTGGACACCTCCTTCTCCGCACGCAGACCCCAGCGAAACTCAAACTCCACCGGCTCCGTGTGAGGAATCTTCACATACTCCAAATACCTGGAGCACACGTGACATAAAGAGATGAAAACTAGTTCTGCTAACATGACCTGTAGATGTGCCTCAATGTGAACAGCGGTCAAGCTTCAGCCCTTGTGTTGTCAGAAGAGGGCTTTAAAGGAAGAGTTAGAAATGAATACTCTGTCATCATTTACTCGCCCTCAAGCTGTTCCTTCAAACCTGTACGAGTGTCTTTCTTCTGCTGAACACAAAGGAAGATGTTTTGAAGAATGTGGGTAACCAGACAGTTGATGGACCCCATAGACTCCCATAGTATTTTATTCTCATCAACTGTCTGTTTACCCACATTCTTCAAAACATCTTCCTTTGTGTTCAGCAGAAGAAAGAAACTCGTACAGGGTTGGAACAACTTGAGGGCGAGTATATGATAACAGGATTTTCATTTCTAAGTGAACTATTGCTCTAACCATTACCCACTAGGCTCTATCTAATGTACTCATTTCATTAACAGTCCCCTTGAATAGGAATCTCTCCAAACAGTTGCTCAAAGCCACTATGGTTATAGTCATAGAAGCATGTCAGGAGTCATCTGATGAAGATCACGAATCTGTTCTGTCTTCATTCTGCTGGACCCCTTTATTGTCTATGGTGTGATATAAACCACCTGTTCATGGTCTGAGGAACAGCGGCTCTGAACACACCACCTTACCTGGGACTCAAACACAGCCCCTGGGGCATCAGGCCCTGTACTCATTAATAGACACTTTTCCACTGTGTATGAGTATTGAAAGTGAGGGCTTGGGAAACACCACACCAGTTAAAGAAAGCCAATCATTTTGATGCAGAAAGACACATTCACTTACTTCTGCCGTACAAACTCATCTGTGACCACCTTCTTTACATCACCAAACTCGTCATGCTTCTCCCTGTGAGGAGACACAAGTGATTTATTAAAAAAGAAAAAAAGGTAATCAGTAAAATTAAAATAAA